>NW_022045932.1:94595-150466 GCF_001654015.2 Drosophila navojoa
GTATTATGAGCATTTGTGTGCCTGTGTGCGTAGCTCTTGCTGCCTGTAGCGATTTCAGAGCCCCGAATTCGCATTTGGTAGATCTTGTGAACTACTCACACATGCATACATACATATGTTTGATTGTGTGTACGCAGAAGCCGCGATGCTCACAAATGATGGGGTGATCATTGTAGAAGCCTTTGACTGCCTTTGTGCCTTTATATGTGCGTGTGTGTATGTGCATGTGTGCAAAAAGCTTTCCACTAGTTGTCTAGTCTATGTGTTCTCTGGTTAGTGGTATATCGCCTGTCAACATTATTTAAAACGTACGCACATCGCTATAGATGGGGCATCGTTTATGGCTAAATATCGATAACTTATCTCTCAGTTTACATGATTTGAAAATTAAATATGAATGCGAACTATATGTGCTCTTGAAATATTAGTTTCTTTAAAAAAGCTTCAAGCTAACTAAGTTTAATATTTATCGAAGAATACAAATTATTGAGATCCATTTTTTCAAAGGCTGCTGCTCAGCTGAGTCAGCAGCTGATCTGCAACTATCAGCTGAGTGTGTTTTTAAATTATGCAAAACGTGGACGCCACGAGAATAGATCAACAATCATATCTTGAATGGAATTGCCAAGACAAAGGCCTCACCATGACATTGGAGCTCTCTTTGCTGACACCCAGGGTTTCCTGCGGGTCAGTGCTCCTATGGTGCGATACAGTAAGCTGGAGTTTCGCAGATTGTTGCGACAGAATGGAGTCCAATTGGCGTTTACCCCTATGATGATAGCGGATTCAATTAACAATAGCGAAAAGGCTAGACAGAATGAGTTTACTACTGGCCTCGATGATCAGCCTCTCATCGCTCAATTTGCAGCCAAGGATGCAATGGAATTCGTTACAGCGGCACAACTCATTTATCCTTATGTGGATGGTGTTGATTTAAATTGTGGCTGCCCGCAGGGCTGGGCAATAGCCAAGGGCTATGGTTGCGGTCTGTTGCGGCAGCCAGAGCAGGTGCGTGACATTGTTCAAAGCTTGCGGCGCACTCTGCCCACAGATTTGAGCGTATCGGTGAAAATGCGTCTCTTGAGCAGCAGCGATAACATGACATCAGTGCATAAGACGATTCAGTTGGCTCAGCAATTGGAGCATTGTGGCGTCACATTCTTGACACTGCACGGACGGACGCCCGCACAGAAGCATTCCAAGGATACACTCAATGTAGAGGCCATGGCCGAAGTCGCCAAATCTCTGCAAATTCCACTGATAGTGAATGGCAATGTGGAAAGCTATCAAGATGCCTCTGAGCTGCACAAACAAACGCAGGCTGCGGGCGTCATGGCTGCCCGTGGACTACTTGCGAATCCAGCCTTGTTTAACAGTGACTATCACCTGGCAACTACAACGCCAAAGATGTGCGTACAACAATGGCTGGACATCGCTGAGTCTGCGGGTGATAATTTGCATTTCCAGTGCTTTCATCATCATCTGAGTTTTATGTGGAACAGCGCAATGAAACGCGCCTTACGCGTTCAATTCAATAGTCTCGGCAGCAGAGACCAAGTCCTGCAGTTCCTGGCCGAGCACTATGATATCCGGCCTAGCTCCAATAGCTCTACCTACCAATATACAAATTGTACTTATACCCACTTCACTCCACCCAAACATGCTCGTCACCTGACCGTGGAGGCGGATGATAGCGGCTGGGATGCTACCAGCGATGGTAAATATTTCACAGATTTCAAAAGTCAGCAGGTCTCCAGCGAAAACGGGGACGATCTTGATCTGGGTGGACTATTCCTAGACGATGACTGATGTGTGATTAAACTCAATTAGATATAAGATTATTTGTATTTTTGAGGTTGTTTGTGGCTACCATTAAATGTAAATAAAATAAAATTTCTTAAAACTACGTTAACACATAACGTACTTTGAAACTTATGCAAAGCGGCTAATATCTATCACTATCTCTGGTTAGTGTATTTATTTTAAACTCGTTTAACAGAGCTACATAACAGCATTCTGTTGTATATGTATATCGATAGTACTCTGGAATATTTACACCTTAGGTCTGATAAACTGAAATTAAATAAATCTTGCTGCTAAAGACTGAAATCTATTTATTTCATTGTAATAATTATAAAAACAATCGCCACAAAACGTCAATTTTTACTCATTTTTTATTCATACTCTACTCGATAGTCGGTAGCTTAAAAGTATCGGTACATCAAGCGTCAGCCATCACTAACAACAAATCAAGAAAGCAAAACAAAAGACCAAAAAACATTATAAAATGCGTCGAAGGGAACTACAGACTATACAACTTAAACTCTCTGAACTCAAAGAGTATGAGCAGGCCAAAATGGAGCGTGCCAAAGCACGTCAACAGGTGTCGTCGCCACGCACACCCACACCCACCTCGGACAGCGACATTATGTTACTGCCCTCGAGCAGTGTGCCGACAATGTTATTTGCTAACAACAGCAACAATGCGGACGATGAAGCTGAGGGAACGGCCAAGGAGTCAAGGGATTCATAAGTTGGGCTTATAGTAATGGTAAGTTGATATTTCATATTTATGTTAATTTACATTAATACTCATTATTACCAATGCTGTTACTGCTATTGTTGTTGTTGTTGTTATTGTTATTCTGAAAACGCACCGTCTCAAAGCCATCGACGAGTATCTCACGATCCTCGGTCTGTTGACGCTCACGCAACCATTGCTCACGCACCGGCACATAACGACGCAATCCCGGCCACTTGCGCCAACAGCGCCGCTTATAGAGCAGCCAAACCAGTGATAATCCGCATCCAAAGAGGAAACATAACAGAAATATGCTTACGCCACGCACATGCGAATGAGTCTCTTCGTTCCCCTCCTGCGCGTTTTCCTTAGTCTTAGCGGTCTGCAGACCTTCGTTAGGAATCTCCGGCGCTATCGTTGGCGGCATTATGCTTTGCTCCGCGTCGCACCACGTAATTGTCACATAGTTTGTGATGACATCTCCGGCTAGCGAATGAACGCGCACGGCACACTCGTTGTAAGTGCCGTTCAATGAGCTTTTATGCACGTAATTCGCCAGGGCGTGCTGACGTCGCGTTATGCAGCTCAGATGCGTTTCTGCCACCTGTTCGGACACATTGATGCGATAGTGCAGCACGTAGTTAACAATCAATCCATTCGGTTGATCTGGCTCTGCAAAGCGCACAATGTAGTCCATTGTTTTGGGAACACGGCATGCCATTATCAGCGGCAAGTCTGCGCCAATTGTGAAATTTGTACGCTCGTGCACCATCGTGGAGCTGCTGCAGCCGAGCATATTGCAAGCCTGCAATTGCAAGGAGTATAAGCGATACCGCTTCAACTGGCGCAGTTCATAGGCCGTCACATTGGCGTCCAGGCGCAGCTGTTTTCCCGCCTTTGTCTCCACGGGCGCGCAGTTGTCCGCATCATCCAGACTGCAGCGATACATGTCAGCCATTTGGCTAATGAAGTCCTGATCGAGCGCTTGATTTGCCTGCCGCGCACAGCATGCGTCGTAGTCATCTTGTTCTTGACGCCATCGAACTGCTTCCATGTCCTGCCTGGTCGCCGGTTGCCGGCAAAAATTGCGTTCATCCATGTAGGCGACATCGTCTGCCAGTTCATGCACGGTTAACATATAGTACTCCAGCTCTTTCCCATTCAATCGCAGTGCCAGCGTATTGTCCGTCTTCTTGATTACGGCCAGTGAAGGAGGCTTCGGTATATCCATGTGCGTTTCCACGTACATCAAATCGCTGCGCGCATCGTGCTGCGCATCGCCGCCAAACGTACGCAACAAGCAGGCGTAGCGCGTATGCGGATGAAGCTGGTCCAGCTGATAGCTGTAATGGGTGCCATTGTCTTTCAGATCGTCCACAAAGAGCAACAGTCTCTGCCAATTGATGCGCGTGCAGACTGGCGCTTCCAGTTCGCTTTGCTCGACGTACTTTGTGCCCAACGGCAAGGTTCTATAAATCAGCTCCAGCTCCACGCTCATTTGCGATTTCAGCCAGCTGAGTTGCACTGTGCGATGCGATGTGGCCTATAAAGCAAAAATTGAATCAACATTTACTTAAAATTCTTGTATAGAGAGGAGTGTATGCAGGCAGACTCACCTGCACGATCAACTGCAGCTTGGCTGGACCGCAAAGCACCTCCTGATCGCTGGTCTGTAGCTTGTCCATCACCTTGTCATGTACGACGCGATCCTGAAACTCTTTAATATGTCTGTTGCACAGCTTATTATTGCGATCCATGTACATGCCGCCGGTAACAAACTCCAGCTGCTTGGTGGGCTCCCACAGTTCAGTGAGCTGCTTGTTGTCATAAAGCACGAAGGCGAAATGACGATTCTCGAGAGGGTCGCCGTGTATGCGACGCAGGTTGCTCAGAAATTTCAAGCTGCTAAGCTGGGAGGCACTACAAAGAATCCATTCAATAGACAGTCCTATTTTTGGGAAGACATACGAACCGATAGATCTTCAAATGTCCACGTATTTCGCGTAGACTGCTGAAACTATGCTCCAGCTGCTCCTCGTTGACCTTGTTGCGTATGGTGATGATGAGGCTGCTGTTAACAATTTGACAGCCGCGCAATTCCTCGGCATCGGCCAGATTGTAGATGACAATCATTCCATCCATATGCTCCGGCGAACAGACGCTAATGCATGCCTCCAGAGGCGCACAGCGTACGCACTGCGAGGCGGCATTGGCCTTGTAGCCGCTGGGACAGAATGCGACGCACTTGTAGCCAAATGTGTAATGGCCATGGACTCGGATGCATTCGTCGCGGGTGTAACAGCGTTGATAATGCTCCAGCATATACCTGCAAACGGACTAAGACTAAGTGGCAATCAACCAGACGCCAAGCCGGACGTGGCTCAGCTCCTCACTCACTTGTTCGCCGGACAACGCTTCACACAGACACCCGCATCCGTCAGTCCTCGACAGACTACGCAGCCGGCAGCTGTTGCATTGTGACAGCCGCCTAGACACTCCTCATGGCAGCTCTGTAAATTTCTGTGCAATGAAAAAAGTACAAAAGCATTAAAATTCCTTAATTTGCTAAGGACTAGCTCCAGCTACGAATCCATAATTCATGACTTAGTCGTTACTAAAGTTAGCTTTAGGCTTTAATTAACATTACAATGTTAGTGTTAAGCTTCTTTTAAATGATTGCCTCGAACAAACTAACATTGAAATGTTAACTGTCTAACATTAATTCTTTTAGGGAGTTGTGTAATCGCGTTCAGTGTTAATTTCTTAGAGGTTGGTCCTGGTGTATTTATAACTGACTTTATACACCCACCGATCATAATGCACAACATCATCGTTTTCGAAGCGTTGACAGGTGAAATTCGACCAGCAATAATTGGAGGCGCAACCTTTGCAGTTAGCACGATGTGTACAGTTGTTGGATCCACTGACAATATGATTCTCCCCAGCACTCAGTGTGAGTCGATCCCAATTGACCTATATAAGGAGAATTGTCTTGGCACACCTAGTATTACATATTCACATATTATGCATACCCTATTCAGCTGGCAGAGCTTAGGGCAATTGCCGATGTAGACGTGTCCACGTTGTATGGCAACTAAAGATTTGAATTCCAACTGAAATAGAAAAATTGTATCGATAATCTTTTCAAAAAGTACATGTGTATTTTGCTTGTCTTGTCAATTTAATCAATGCTTATATTTTAAACGAATTCAAGTTTCTGCATTTTAATTTTTACTTACCAGTTCTAAATCGGGCATACTGCTAATGCCCAGAGCATAATTAAGAAATAGTTTTCGGCCGCGTATTACAGTGAGATTGGGAAACATATCACGGATGTTGGTCAAGTCCTTTACCTCGGTGAATATCATAAAGTCTGTGATTTCGCGTAATTTGGGAAACGAATACGCCGTAAAATTGCAATTGTGACTGGGCAACAGTGTGATCATTACATAGCCAATAACCACTGTACAGTTATCCAATAATTTCATTTTGCTGCATTCGTTGCGTATATCTATGCTGGTGCACTCTCTGAACTCGGCCGATGGACTTCGCTGTGCGGCTGCCAAGGCCGAGGCCAAGGCGAAGATGTTAGCTAGCGCTAGCAACATGTTTCCAAGCTTGAGCAGCATGTTGCCAAGGGTCTGCTGCTCGTGCGTGCTTATAATTGTTGCTGAAAACGCGAATGTTGCTGTGGCGATTGTTGTTGTTGTTGCTCTTGGGCTGTTTGTTGCTGTTGTTTACATCGGCGTCTTTTCAACATTGCTCAGCTTTCTGCTCTTTCATCTGATTTGTTTATATGGAGTATTTTGCCGTTTCTCTGTTTCTTTAGCACTGTTCGCCTAATTAGCGCATTGGCTCTTGCCGATCGAGCTCGAATTCCCCGATTAGCCGCAATTTATGAGTTTCCACACTATCGTCAACGAAAATCTCCCCCGCGCGACTCTAGCTTATTTTTGGTCACCAACTTTTTCGCTTAGTTGTCTAAAAAATCACACAAAGTAAAAACACCCACAGGCACGAACACAGCTAAAATAATTATTGCAGCTTCTGCTAAAAATCACAACGTAGCTTTTTCTCCTTCTTTCGCGCGAGTATCGAACTGATTTGATTTCAATATTGCGGTACTTTGGCTGCAGAGTCTTTCCATTAACAGCGTTGCCACTTAACTCGAACTACAAGAAGGGGCTGATTAAAGTATGAAATGTAGAAAATGGATCAAGCAGAAATATCAATTTATAAAATATTGTATAAGAGAAAAAACTATTTTTTATTATTAGTTAATGTCCGCTCAGCAACAAATTGTTAAGTGTATTTTGAATATTTCTGTTATTACTCTTATTATTAATAATAAACATTTATTCTTAATAGTTATTTATTTGTTTTGTATTTTTATAGTTTTAACTATGTTTTAATTTTGTTTTTTGTTTTTGATATTTACTTATTAACTTGTAGTATTTTATATTTATTATAACGTAATTCATTTTTTTTATATATATATATTTTATATTTGAATTTTCATAGTAATATTTTAAGGGAATATAAAAAAAATTAATTGTACTGTAATGTTCCTAGTGATAGAGTTCTTTAATAAGGAATGTGTCATTTCTAATTCATTGAATCGAATTTTTGGTCGTTGCCTTCTTAAGTGTTCAAGTTAAATTTATTGAGTTGCCTTTTAACAAATCGAATAAATTGGCGAAAATTGATCTACCGAAATAGTTTGAATGAAAAAATGTTGCCGAGCATAGTTCCTAAAAAAAGAAGTGATCAGACAATTGAAACTTGTCTAGCTTTTTTCACAAACAAATTTCTTCACACAATTATAACAATATTTTAATCAAATTCCGTTTCTTTGCAGGTGACCATCATCAAAGAATCTAGACGCTGTATAATATACATATATACACCACTTTGACTTTATACCGCGGAATATATTATACAAGATATAGTTTTATATTCAAAATCACAAATCAGATTAAATTTTGTAAGCACTTATGAGTAGTAAATAATTAAGTTGAAATAGTTTAATTGTATTTATTTAAAATTTTACATTCAATTTGCCAATGATTTGTTTTACGTTACCACAAAATAAAAGTCTGTGTAATTTGTAATATCGATTCGAAAGCTTTAAGTTTCCGAAACGCGTTCGCGACGATCTTACTGCGGCGCTGTCCAATTGCCGACTGCTGGATGGAGACGAATGCTGGACTGGAAGCCACAGAGTCTGGGCCGGGAACTTAACGATCTGTGCGAGCCATCAAATTGATTTTTTATTTAGTGTGCATCGCCCGCTTACACTGCGCATCGCGGCTGATGGAACGTGCCAGCGCCAGCGTCGGGCTGACTGACTGATCATCAGCTCTGTTGTACGGCATTACGAGGGAAGGCCGTAAATTAATTTGAAGCATTTGATTTGCCGCCGATGTCGTTCGCGTTTTCAGTTAATTTGTCAACTGTGCAGCTGCCTGTTGCATAATGCAGCTCACTCAAATCGAATGCAATTGCACGACACAATACATCGTGTAATTTCTCGCAGTGCACTGTTCACAGGGGCTGGCCTTTCCATTTTTTGTTGCTTTTTCTTTGATCCAGTTCCTGTTCTTGGCCAACCTTCTCCTGCTCCTGTCAAACGGCCAGCTGATTCGTATGGCTCATAAAAACAGCTGACTCCAATTAGCCACATGGCATATCGGCTTTACGGGACCCTACCTACACACGCACACGCACACACACACACACATGCCAAGACGGACCCATGCATCAAAGCAGCTGAGGCCAGAAAGCTATTAACGTTAACGACAGAGGCATAAATATGGGAGAAAAAGGGCTTAAACGAAGCAATTTCCCAGCTGGGCCTAAAGCACGTTGACGGCATTTTAAGGAAATTTATTATTTTTAGCATATATTTTGAGAGATTTTTATGTTTTGTTCAATATTACCATTCGAATTAAGCCGTTGTATTCTCAAGCTCGACTGACTGTTCCAATATTTAATTTTTTTCAAATTTATAAATTATTTAAATAAGATAAATGGCGTAGAAAACATTTTAAGAGAGAGATATGTATATAAATAGAGAGAGGGAGAGAGAAAAATAAATAAAAATAGCGAGAGAGAAAGAGAGGGAGGAAAGAAGAAGAGAATAGATAGAAAACAGACAGGCAGAGAAAAATAGGGAAAGAGATAGGAGAGTAGGAATAGAAAGAGTGGAAATGAGAATAAGATAGAGCGAGAGGTTTTGTAAAAAAAATTATTGAAATTACGATATCAAGATTCAACAATGAGTCTTCTTTACTTTCCTTGGCTTGAGAATCCTGTATATATAAATTACATATTACATTTTCTTTTTATCAATCTTATGTATATTTTATAAAGTTATATATACTTTACAAGAATTGAATAGAAAGAATACCAAAAACTACATCAGCAGCAAGAGAAAGGCTTGAGTTCAATTGAATGAATATTTTTAGACCAAGTCCGCAAATATTTATTCAGTATTTTATTCAAATATGCGACGAATTTGCTCTTCAAAGTCTTCCGATAATAAATAATAAAAAAAAAGAATTCAAGTGAAATATTGTTGTCTTTGCAACGCATTATTTGTATGGAAAGATCATTTGTTGTTCGGAAGGCCCCGTTGATCGTGTCAAAGTTCAATTAATTCAATTAAATTAGTAGTGTGCGTGTGTATGTGAAAGAGTGTGAGTGTGTGCGTGTGTGTGAGTGTATGTATGCATATAAAGTCCAACGTATTTGAATCCAATAATTTACATAAAATGAAAACGTAGTTTTGAGTGCCTTTATCAATGGGACATATACATAGATGTATAAATGTATATTTATTTATAAATATATTCATGTGCATTTAAATGTTAAGCTTAGCTTAGGAAAATTGTGAACAGTAGCTGGGTCTACTCTGGCGGCGTATTGTCATGTATCCATTCCTGGAAGTAAACCAAGCTCGTGTAGACGCTGGGTATGCGCAGCCCGCCGCAATTGTCCGAGCCAAAGGACATGATGCCGATCTGCCAAGAGAGAGAGAGAGATAGAGAGAGAGGGAAGTTCATCATCAATGGCATATGTATCAGTCAGCTGGCATAGGCTCACCTGTGAGAAGATATTGTTCTCCTGAATGAAGAGTGGCGCACCGCCAAAGCCCTGGCATACGTCTTTGCCCTCGCCGCCGGCGCACATCCATTGGCCCTCAATGGAGTTGGGTGACTCGAGGGCGCCCGTCGAGCCATAGTTGCGTAGACAGAGATCCCAGCTGGTCAGCGGCACGTCCAGATGCGACATCTCGGGCTGGCGTATGCTCGACGTGGACATCTTGCCCCAGCCGGCGATGGTGGCCCGTTTGCCCACGACCAGATTGGCGCGTGTCTTTTGCAAACAGATCGGCTGGGTGGCCACTGCATTGAAGGAGAAGGAGGGAGGAGGAGCAGATGATGAAGTCGAAGGGGAATTAAATGAAATCGATACGAATCTAATTCTGCGTCTGGTTTGGCAGGCTGCAGACACTGTTACGCCCCCTTGATGGTGGGCCAAAGATAAGGGCAGAGCTGGGCAGGGAAGGGCAGGGCAGGACAGGTCGTGGTTATAGCAACAATGTTGCTGTTTCACATCATTGAAACCCATTGATTGGCCTTGCGCTCACGTACGCCCATAAGACGTTATAAAGCCATAAAAACCACCAGCCAACGAGCCTGGCCAGCAATTAAGGTAACGCCCCCCCCGGATCTCGGCAGCGTCGACAGCGTGGCTAATGTGTTGCTTACGGGTTTGCTTTCCACTCCGGCCGGTAATGCCCCTTATTTGTTCAGATCGCAATGATATTGACGCTTTAAAATTCAATTTAGATTTATGCTTTCCTTCTGAATTCGTGCGAATATCTCACAAAAAACAGAACGAAAACCCTTCAGATAACTTGGAGAAATATCTCTTTTAAATTATATATCAAATAATTGCAAGGCAATTTTCATAGTACGTTCGCCTTAATAAGGATGAAAATCTTATGGCTTTATAATTTACCAAAAATAACTTGGAAATTTACGCGTAAATGAATTTTTATTAAAGATTCCCTAAGTAAAGTCGGTTCATAGTGCAGATACATTACTGTATTCCTAGTATTTCGAATTTCCCTGTTCGAAGCTACTGATTTATAAAATCTTTAACAATAATTAATATTTTTGTACCATGACCATATTTCTATATACATTTTTTATATTAAAAAAATTTCCGCTCACTAATTTTAGTGCCATAAATAGCGAGTGTAAAGTTTTGAATATGAAATTCAAAGTCCAGAACTATTGAACTATATCTAAGATCGGAACCTGGCTCATTATTTGCTACACTAAGCACAGAGCGTGGCTTGTTGCTGGCCAATTAAATTAGCCTGCCGTAGCTCCCTTGCCCCTTCTCTCATACGAATTGTCGCCCCTAGCCTCGAATTAGCAAACATGCAATATGGGAGACGATGCGACGCATATGGGCTTGACATTATTGAACTTGGCGAGTCGAAAATAACAACAGCAGAAAATAGAAGAAATATCACAGAGCAAAACGATTTTTAATTAACGCTGACACTGCGAAGCGTAACCAGAGATCCCCAGCAATGCGACCCCTGGCCCTCTCTCTCTCTCTCTCTCTTTCTCTTTCTCTCTCTCACGTCCCATTCCATTGACTGTCTGACACCGTTTGTCCCCCTCTCAAGCGCTTACCCGAGTAATTGAGCGGCGTTTTGAGCACCAGCAGCGCAATGTCATGATGATATTGGCCTTGCTTGTAGTCGGGATGCACAATAACATGGTTAATGGCATGATTCACTGAGCGCGGTGCACAGAAGCCAGTGCTGGCGCAGTCCGGATCACTGGAGGTGTCGTACTCGCCGACGCGCACCGATGAGCTGAGCGAGGGAAAGTGAAAGATATTTATGGGAAGTGGATAAAGTGAGATATACATAGATGGACATGGCTTACAGTCGATGGCCTTCGGCTTTGGCCAGAGCACAATGGGCGGCCGTTAAGATGACGCGTCGCGCAATGATCGAGCCAGCGCAGGGATAGGCAAAGGCGCCCGTGTTGACATCTGTAGTTGAATGAGTTCCTTATATAACTTCTCTTTTATAACCTCGTTCATTTGACTTACGCTTGAAGCCCACGCGCGCCACAAACGGATACGAGCCGAGTCCCCGGTAGAAATGGCCCTGCACCAACGACTTGCCGCACACCTGATTCTTCTCCAGCGGACTGCTCGGACAGCACACGTAGGGCATCTCCTCGCCGCCGCCACAATACAACGACTTGTCGCCATAATAGCAGTTCTTGGCCACCTCGTAGATCATGGCCGTGCAGTCGTGCAGGGGCGTGCACTCCGTGCCGAAGGCGCACTCCGAGGTGCCAGCCGACTGGCCCAGGTACGAGCGGGCGGACACCGAGTGGCTGCTGGCGCTGCTGTTGCCATCGCTGCTCAGATCTCGCTTGGCATAGGTCGGCGGTATTACTAGTTTCTCTAGCAAGCAGTAAAATATTTCATTAAATATTATTATTGGATCTTGTTTATGATCTGACTAGACTAGGAATCTATTTGAAAAACAAAAACTTCGCAAATGGAGTGAATGAGTTTAAATCTTAAAATGAAATGCAAGGTTTTCAAAGAAATCTTAAATTTTTAAATATCTACAATTCTTACATATATGTATTCAATATCTTTAAATTATAAAGATTATAAGTATAGCCAAAAATACAAACAAATTGTATACCTTATAAAACATAAACGTTAATATAGTTTTTATTTTTTTACTGCTAATTAAACTCTTTTATATTAATTTTTATTTGTCCATTTTTTATATAATTATATTCATAATTCATACTCGTATAAGAGAGCTTGGCAATTTTTGTCATACAATTTTATTCATAATAGACATTTTAATAAAATATAAATTTATTTGTAAATTTGTAATTCTTCTGTAAAATTTGTTCTGTAAAAATTTACAAAAAACTTATCCAGTAATGTCTTATTTGAAATGCAATCTCTATTGAAAATAAATGTTTCATAAATGTTAAAAACAAAAAAAATTTTAATAAAAAAAAATAAAAACTAAATAAATAAAATAAATAAATATATTGAACAAAGTTATAGAAAAATTTTAATAATAATACTAAAATTCATCTAATTTTATAATATCAACATAACATAAAAAAAAAATATATATACAATACAAAATTATTTTATTAAATAATATTGAAAAACTAATAATTAACATTAAAAATTTATTAAAAAATAGAGAATTACTTTATATGAATTTTTTTATATGAATTGTAAATGTTGCTAAATATATTCTTTATTATCCTTCACGTTCAATGTATTTCACGTGCCTACAGTCAACTGCATTATTTTATATATAGCCCATTTAATATTAGCTACCTACCAAATTCACCGGCTTCAGTTCGAATGCTTGCAAATATATTGCAGAATATGAACAATGCATAGAAGGAGTGCATAATTCCTAGCACGTCGCCTAACACTTGTGTGATTTAACCAAATTCTTATTGAGGCAGGAAACCACTTGGCATCACTTCACTTATGAATTATCGAGTTCTGCTATTAACCGACGAACCGCGCGCGTTAACAAAACTCTTTAGACTAAACGGTACGGCGCGGAATCGCACGGCCCAATGAAAACGAAAACTGAAACTGAAATTTGTACGGCCAGGTAGCTGCTGCTGCTGCCACTGACTAACTGACTGACTAACTGATTTTTATGACAATTTGGTCTCAATTCCAGATTTTGTCGTGTCTACCTTTTTTTTTTGCTCTGGCTCCGATACGATCCGGACACGCTCTTTGTACTTCATGTTTGATATATGTGGATCATAGCAACTGGCATGGCCAGCCAAACGGTCATTAGTTAGTTGAATGCAGTTTTTATTTACCAAATGATGAGCACATATTATAGAACTGTGGTTAAGCATATACAACTTTTGTAGTTGTAGTTGTATACGATGTATAACTGTTGTGGACTGAAGAGCTGAATGCACAGTATATATGGACAGATCGGGGCATACGAGGCAAATGATGCGACTTTTCACTTTGTAATCGTAAATAATTTGTTAAATATACATGCATATATTGCATAGAAAAGTTCTTAAATTAATTTATCAGCTTGCTATATACACATTTGTTGTAAATATGAATTCAAATTAAATGATTATAATAAATGAATTACTTAAAAAAAAAAAAAAAAAAAAAAAAAAAGTATACTCTAATAAGCCTTTTTCACAAAATGACTTACAATGAAATTACAATTAGATTTGAGAGAAAATCACTTGAAGCTTATGGATGTGTAAAAAATTAAGCACAGTTTCCAATGAATAAAAACCTAAATAATTTAAAAAAATAAAATAAATTAAAACTATTTAAGTAAATATATAATACAATTTTTACTCAAATGTAAAGTAATTTGTATTTATTAAATAATGAAGCTAATTAATTGAGGAACTTAATGATTCAAAGACAAAGAGATCTTATAGTATATACCATCTAAATACAGAAAATTAAATATTATTATTAAATTAAATAAGAAATTCAAATTAAAGTGACAATATGAAAGTTTAATAAATATCTTCTGTAATTATGCTTTGAGAAGTTTATCTTATTTATTTAGTTTTACTTTTTTAATGCCGTAAAATATGGTAGTTATGTACATGTTATTTAAAATCAATAAACAAGAAATTGAAATACATAATATAATATTATTAAAAGTATTGAGTTACACTATTTAATTATTAGTATTTGTTAACTACTAAATTAAATTATGTATGTTAAATAATAAAAGTTGTATTCTAATGCTTGCGTTAATATGAATTCATTTCGTTGTACAAATTTAAATAAATAACAAAAATATCAATATTTATTTAATTTAACATATACATATGTTTCGTTTTACAAATTTGCAAATCTTTAGAAAACTGTATATAATTAAAAAAAAAAAAATCAAATTAAATAATGTTCTTCTGGCTGTAGCGCACATTTACCATTCCATTTGGCCGAAGCTTTCCTCTATGTGCTTTAGTATTAATGTTAATTTTACTTGCTCTCTATTTGGTTGTTTTGGTTTTTTGTTATTGTAATATAAAATATTATGAATGAGATCATTTTGATTTGATAAGCGGCCGAGTGACCAGAGCGACGGTTCCACTTTTTTAAGCATGAAAACAAGCGCGACAAACGCACATTAAAATGTTTTATTGCTCAAACAACTATATACGCGGTATGTGTATGTATATATGTATGCATATGTATAATCACATAGATGTATAGGAACATATAGTATGAGCGCTTGTACTAGGCTAATTTGTTTTCTTTTTTCATTTAGTTGTGTTTAATGGTGAATTTTACTTTCATTGCGATTAACATCATTTATCGCGCTTTGACAAATAAAAGCAACAAGTAAAAGTGTTTTTGTATGGGAGTGCATGACTAGCAGATACCCTAGCAGATACATAGACGCACATACATGCACATATATACGCACTTTCTCTATTCTCAGGTTCCAACTCTATCAATAGAGTAATGTATGTATGCATTCACATATGTATGTATGTATAAGTACGGCCGGACAAGGTATGATCGACTCAGCTGATAATGATGACGCAAAATGATATATATTGATATATTTGATATAAAGACGACCCCATCTTTTACTGGATATGCCATACTTGCTGGCCAAATAAACCCCGAATCACAGGAAATAATGAGGATAGACGATATCTGGTTAATACTTTACTACGGACATAATATGATTTCTATAATGGTTAGCCTACGTGTATGTACACTATCACTCAGTTTGTTTCATCGCTGCTGTCTAGCAATTGTTTGTCCTCCTTGAAGTCCTTGTCCTGGGCCAGTCCGCTGCCGCTACCGCCGCCACCGCCACCGCCCCCGCCCAGCTGGGCAAGAGCACTGCGTACCGCATCCTCGTAGTAATCGCAGCGAGCGGACAGATTGGAACTGTCGCTGATGCTGGACACGATGCTGGATAGACTGGCACTCGATTCACTGACATTGTTCTCCATGGAGGTGCTGCTCTGTGCGCCCGACAATTGGCGCCCACGTTGGCTCTGCTGCTGCAATGCATCGTACACGTAGTCGTACTCGTAGGCGCCCTCGGGCCGGGCGTGCAGCGGTATGGGAAAATTGTGGATCACCTCTCGGAACACCTCGTATCGATCGCGCAACTCCGCATCCACCTCCTCCTCGCGCCGCTCCTCGGCCTGCATCGAGTGCAACACGGAATACATAAACACACGATTGGCAATGTGACAGTCGGGCAAGAGGCTGCCCTCCACTCCCTGATTGGGGCACATGCCGTTCACCGGACGTAGCCCAAACAACACGATATAAGTATAATGAGCAATGCAATGCAATGCGATTCAATGAATTTTCAACGGACAACTTGCTAGCGATTTTCCGTTAGAGTTTATTCGACTCTGTCTTTTTGAGCGAAAACAAAAACTTTAATTTGAAACGAGCGCTTAATTTTTCATATACATTTATTTACTAAATCAACACAAAATAAACTGGGACAGTTGAGTATGGATTACATAATTATATTCATTTCTAAAGTATAGAACAATGCCAACTAAACGATCAAATCACACACACAATAAACAATAAGCATAAGCAAACAAACGTTTAACACGGTTAATAAAGGCGGAAGTCATATTTGTATTGTACCGTTAACTATTATAGTATAGCATAAATTGTTGTTATTTAATAAATATAACAAAAACATAAGCAAATATCAATTAAATTCAATTAAAGCAAATGATGCCTTTGTAACCATCTCTTTAGAAAGAGGTCAGAGTGCTGCCAACGTGTATTCCTCAGTCTCAGTGGTAGAATTTCTCTTAAATATACCAAAACGTGATTCACATATGTTTATCTTCTAATAAATTCTTGTTAATTATTATTGCAAACTATGGTAAACCTTTTTAACAAATTGTCAGAATACTATTTTGATTACTAAAAAACATTTACCAGATCTCTGATCGAGTGCGCTCCGAATGCATTTCAAATAAAATAACAGAATTAACACTTTACATTAAAATTAACAGAAGGCTCTCCTCAAATTTGTAAGAGCTTCTGTACTCTCTCAACGAAGCTATGCAATTTAGCAGTGCACGATTGATGCATACTGTTAGTTAACATTAAATGCAAGAAGCCTGCGCTTTTCCTAACATACCGAATCTCTTAACAGTGAATAATATGATGCAATGTTGCAAAATGTCCCACAAGACATAATTTTCCTTACTCTTTATTAGTGCTCTCGTATACATACGAATGTACGTGTATATTCATATGTACATATGTATATTGAGTGTCGATTGAGTGTCTTTTTCACTGGTAAATGCGCATGTATTCACAAGCAATGCTGCTGGCACACCGGTATTTATTTTAATCATACACATACATACATGTATTGTATGGCATGGTTACAAGCATGTATGAAAGCATATGTATGTATGTATGTATATTCTTTTTGCAATTTTGTTTAATGCTATTTAAAAAAAATACCGTTAGCAGTTAAAAGCCATCTCTGTTGATGATGGGTCATAACTGTGCCTAAACTGCCATAAAATTGTCGAAAATAACTAAATTATACAGCGTGTCGAACATTTTTGAGTACTTAAATTTATTATACTTTAAATTTTATTTGAAATACAGAATGTAATATGTTTGTATATATGAATGTAATATTAATATTGAATACCAATGAATTAATTATAACAACGAAAAAACAGAGAGAGAGGGACAGAATAATAGTATGCGAAAGATTAATGCAAATAAAAATGCTGCTCAAAAATAACTATTAGAAAACAATTTCGAAAACAAAACACCAACTTTTAACTGAAAAATCGAAAAAAAAAAAAATGAATTCATACATATGTGTATATGCATGTACTTATGCATGTTGTATGGGCTTAAACATTTAAAAAGACAGTAATAGGGCAATGATCGCTGCCCATGCATTGGCTGCGCATCACATTGTCCACGACGCGTGAAACAAAGCGCTCGGAGACAATGCAATAATCCAAACGCCAGCCGACGTTGCGGGCACGCGCATTGGACATATAGGTCCAGAAAGTGTAGGCACCAGTCTGCTTGGGATACAGGTGCCTGAAGGTGTCTACATAGCCAAGGGCCAGCAATTCAGACATCTTCTCGCGTTCCTCCTTGGTGAAGCCGGCGTTCCGTGTATTTGTCTTTGGATTAGCCAAATCGATCTCGGTGTGCGAAACATTCATATCGCCACAAATGACAACTGGTTTGAGGGCATCCAATTTCTGGACATATGCCTGAAATAGTTGCTCCCAGCGCATACGCATTTCCAGGTTAACCAGCTTGCGTCCCGAATTCGGCACATAGACATTAATTAAATAGTACTTTTCATACTCGGCGGTGATCATGCGACCCACATCATCGAATTCCTTGTTGCCAATGCCGTACTCCACATTAATGGGCATTATTTTGCTGTAGATCGCGACGCCTGCATACCCACCGGGCATGCACAGCCAATACGGATGATAGCCGGGCAGACGCTCCATCTCCTCCGGTAGCTGATCATTAGCGCATTTTGTTTCCTAAGTACGAAAACATTTGTCATATTGAATACCTGGTTAGCACTTTTAATATTTATATATGCTGCATACCTGCAGACAGAATATATCCGGTTGCTCAAACTCCACAAATCGTAATCCATCTTTCTTTAACCAGGCGCGCAGACCAGCCACGTTCCAGCTAGAGATTTTCAAATTGAATGCCCGATCCGTTGGCGATGTGAACTGACTTTTATCATAGGCCCCCACCTTTAGTGTTGGTTGCTTTTTGGCCTTGGACGCTGGAAGACAAAAGTTGAGCACATTTTGCAAACTTTTCAAAACCGCAGTGCCACAGCCGGGCTCCGTCAACGTACTTCTTGAGCCATCACCTTCATCGACTGCAATGGCGTCACCGTCCTCCTCGGCGACAACAGCAGCTCGCTTGCGGCCGCGTGCTGTGGATTGGAAATGAATCAACAATTTGAATCATTATATCCTGCCCGTTCGATTGCTTACCTGGCTTGTTCTCTGACACATTCTCTTCTTCATCTAGTTTGCCGTTGACTTTCTTTTGGCCACGCTTCTTGGTTGCTGCTGGCGCCTCATCACTGGCCACCTCCTGCTGTGGCTCATCAGCTGCTGCCTTCCTGCCGCGTTTCTTTGCAGGAGCGTCAACATTTTCATTATTGACCTTTGCTGATTTGGTGCGTTTCTTGCTTGTGACTTGTGCTTCAGATTTTGGTTCGTCGTCATCTGCTTCTACCAGCTCAGAAATTTCACTATCTGCCAAGCGCTTTGTACCACGCACACGTTTAGCCGTTGTTGTTGCTTCTGCTACTATATCAGTAGTTGTATCAACTTTTTTTGCCCTTCCCTTGGTCGCAATGTCAGTTAAAATCTTCTTAGCACGTCCTTTAGCTGGTTCCGGTTGCTTGTCTGCTTCAGCCACATCACTCTCCTTTTTCTCTGCCTCCTTTTTGCGACCGCGCGCTTTTGGCTCCTCCTTGATCGGCAGCTCAATAGAAGCGGCCGTTTCGTTTAGGGGTGTTTTCAATTTCTTAGCCCGTCCCTTGCTTACTTCAGGCTCTTCAGGCGCTGGTGTTTTTTCTTTTTTCGCGCGCGGCTTTGTGGCTTTAGCTTTAGCCTTGACCGCATCACTTACCTCTGTAGGCATCTTCTTAGCGCGTCCTTTTGGTTTGGGTGGCTCTGCATCCTCAACCACAGCAGCCTCTGCTTTTTCAACCGGCTTCTTTCGGGATCTGGCTGTAGACTTCTTTACAACAACCTCCGTTTCCTCCCGTGCATCGTTCACATCGCCATCATTCGTTTCATTTGATGTTTTCTTGCCGCGCGCTTTGCTCTTAGCTGGTTGTTTGAGAGCAGCGTCGATAATAGCGACCCCCTCCTCAGATGCTCCATCGTTGCCATTTGTTGCTGACAACTCTGATGCAGGCTGCTGTTTTGTTGCAGTTTTCGAGCGAGGCATGTTAGTGTTGTTCTGTCTTTTTTACACACAGCTAGAGAAATTACGTAGCTAAATAAGTGGATCGCAAAATCTATAGAAGCGTTGTTTTCGTTTTCGTTTTCGTTTTTTGCTTACTTTTAATATGCAGACAATACAAAAACAACTACCGACCATGAACTCTGCGCGGGCAATGGCAATACCATCCCAAGCCGGTATCATTTTTTGCCCGCGTGAAGCTGACAGTCAAATCATCGCTATTATCGATAGCGCATGGCAAACAATTGTTTCCCCAAAAAGTTATATTAATTAGAAGTACAAATTTAATTTTTCTGTAGAATTTCGTTTTTACTGTGTTTTTTATTTTTAATGTAATTTTGAGCTTTGAAGTTTAAGTTCACCATCTATGATTAGCATACCGATTGAGATATCGATAAGACAATACCAATTATTTGGTCAAAGTTGCGGCACAATACCTTTACTCAATATCGATTGTGCTATCGATTGTTTTTTCTGCACTACCCGCTGCATCTTTTATTTAAGTTTTTTCCTATTAACACATTGTTTTGTTAACAATTTGCAGTGTTTTCAGTGTTATGTGCATGTAAATTTAACTGGGAACATAGATATTCAACGACAAAACTCACAAGCAGCACAGGTTTTTGCAAAGACCCGCATTAGCAGGCATAATCGAAGCAGCATCTCGTAAAAATGCCAAGTGAAATAATTACGCTCCAGTTGGGACAATGTGGAAATCAAAGTGAGTGCAATTTCTGCCATTTGTTGAATAATTATAAATTCTTTCTCAAACGATACTTTAGTTGGCTTTGAGTTTTGGAAACGACTCTGCTTGGAACATGGCATCTCGCCTAGTGGGGTACTTGAAGAATTTGCCACCGATGGCATGGATAGAAAGGATGTGTTCTTCTATCAAGCGGATGATGATCACTATATACCAAGAGCGGTACTGCTTGATTTGGAGCCGCGCGTTATTAACACCATCATGACTTCTGCTTATTCCAAAGTAAGCATTACTTAGAGCCTTAAATTACAAAATTATGAAAACATTTTTTATTTTTATTAGCTTTACAATCCAGAGAATGTTTACTTGTCGAAGCATGGTGGTGGCGCTGGTAATAACTGGGCATCTGGCTATAGCCAAGGCGATAAATTACAAGAGGAAATATTTGATATAATCGATCGCGAAGCGGATGGAAGTGATTCACTTGAAGGGTTTGTGCTATGCCATTCGATTGCAGGAGGTACTGGTTCGGGCATGGGCTCATTTCTGATGGAACGGTTAGCCGATCGTTACCCCAAGAAACTTATCCAAACATACAGCGTGTTTCCCAATCAGGACGAAATAAGTGATGTTGTAGTACAGCCCTACAACTCGATGCTAACTCTGCGACGTCTAACAACCGCTGCGGACAGTGTAGTTGTCCTGGACAATACGGCCTTAAATCGTATAGCGTGCGACCGATTGCATATACAGAATCCAACCTTTACACAGATCAATACGCTAGTCTCCACTATAATGAGTGTTAGCACCACAACGCTACGCTATCCATCGTATATGAATAACAATCTCATTGGCCTCACGGCCCCCTTGATACCAACACCTCAGTTGCACTTCCTCATGACGGGCTACACACCGCTGACCAGCGACGCTAACCTTAGCAGTCAAGTAAATGTACTGCACTACTGAACATCATTTATACACGATTTAATGAAAAATATTTTTTTTTTTAGCATAATCCGTTGTCCTCGCAGCAGCCTGTCAACGTGCGGAAGACAACTGTGTTGGATGTGATGCGGCGTCTGTTGCAACCAAAGAACATGATGGTGTCGACTGGCCCCGACAAAACCAATCATCACTGTTATATCTCGATACTGAACATCATACAGGGCGAAGTGGACCCCACGCAAGTGCACAAATCGTTGCAGCGTATAAGGGAGCGCAAGTTGGCGCAGTTTATTCCATGGGGACCCACCTCAATACAGGTGGCACTGTCTCGCTCTTCGCCATATGTACAAAGCAACCATCGTGTCTCGGGCTTGATGTTGGCCAATCACACGAGCATTTGCTCTTTGTTTGAGCGCACTCTGAATCAGTATGACAAGCTGCGGAAACGTGGCGCTTTTCTGGATCAATTTCGACGCGAGGATATCTTTAAGGATGATTTAACAGAATTAGACGAGTCCCGTGAGATTGTTGACGGCCTCGTACAGGAATATGAGGCGGCTACACGCATGGACTATTTGCAGTTTTCAACAACTCGGCGTGCTGACAGACTGGATGGGGTAGGGGATGCGAAATCTGAAGACATCAAGTCAAACAGTGGTGATCTTTAGCCATATATTCTCCTTGTGCCGTTCACGTGCCATGATAAAAAACGAAGTATTTCGCTCGAATATCCATTTTAATATAATGTGTCATTATTTAGAAATTCTTAACACGAAGGGATTTTAAATCCTTCACGTATTTATATATGTATGATTGAATTTTCTTATGTATTTGTGTATTACTGTTTGTGAGTACACTGTTTAAAAAGACAAAGATTGCACGATCATTTTTTTTTCTAATTACAATGTTTAAAAAAAAGATAATCTAATAAAGTTATTGCTAGGTGATTTCAATAACAAGAGGTGATTAATCTAGATAAAGGGCGGCGCAGTTACAAATCAGTTATAAAATATTGATTGTCTCATTTTCCCTAATTAATCAATTTTAAGAAGTGGAGATAACGAGCTCTAACTCTGAAATCCTATAACCATCAAACCGTTTTTTTTTTGTTTTTGTTTTTTTTTTTTTTTTTTTTTTTTTTTTTTTTTTTTTTTTTTTTGTGTGGGGACTCACTACTGGTGAGTTCGAATCTTTTTAAACTGTGGTGGCTGGTCGATATATTTTGTTGCATGCGGATGGTCGTTCTTAATTTATATTTACAATTGCTTAAAACATTTGTTAAAGTGCAACGTTTTCAAAATAGTACATATATATAAAGACACGGTATAAGTAAAGCGAAATTAATATTAAATTTAACAATGAGAAAATGCTCAAACACTTATTTCACAATAATCTTTTGTTCCAATTGCTTCTAAGGGTCCTTAATTTACCCACGATTGCAATGTCGCCAAATATTCCTGTGGACAACCATCATGAGCCGAGGGAGCCAATCTCGACATTCGCAGTGTTGGACTTAGAAACGTCGAATTTGCCTGAGCATAGAAATAATCGTGTTAGCATCACGGAATTGTGCATCTATGCCTTTGATGCTGCTATTTTAATGAATAATACGAGAACAAAGGACTCCAACCCAGCAGATGAACCGGTACTCAATGCTCTGCCCGTGAGACCAAGAGTGATGCACAAGTTGAATCTACTATTCCAACCGTCAATGCTTGTGCATCCGGAAGCAGAAATTATTACAGGTCAGCAGCCTAAGTGACTCATGCGGGAAATTCATGTGACTGATAAGCTTTTTTTGTGCCAATTTATTCCAGGCTTAAGCAACTACATTTTGGAGCGGGAGTCAAAGCTGGATGACAATGCAGGTGAACTTATAAAGAGGTTCCTGGAGCACTTGCCCCCTCCCGTATGTCTAGTTGCGCATAATGGCTGGCCATTTGATTTTCCCATTATTAAGCAGGCGCTTGAGAAGGTCAATATCAGTTTGCCAGCCTCAACACTTTGCGTTGATTCACTGAGCGCTTTCATGGCCATTGACGATAAGCGAAATGATAAGCTAGTCGTTGAGGAGAGTGCTTTGCCAACTGAGACCAGAAGCGAGCTTGTTGATGCTGCTAGCGATTCAACTGAGTTACCTGTTACCACAAAAGAAATCAACTGGGAGGCTGTAAACGAAAGCACGCCTAAGCGCCAAATTCTGAACCGTCAAGATGCAGCACATAAACGCCAGCGTATGGAAGCCGAAGACGCGGAGCTGCCAGCCATCAAGAGGTCATCCAACGTAATAAAAGCACGACGTCAACTGTTTACTGGACTCAACAGTTCCACCACAAAACGTTATCCACCCCGCGGTCTCTACAAGTTATCAAATTTATATAACCGTATATTCGAGTGCCCGGCTGTTAATGCCCATGTAGCGGAGGCGGACGTAGACATGCTCACTAAGCTCATCCAACACTACGGCGTAGATTTTCTTGCTTTTGCCGAGGAGCAATCCATTCCATTCGCTGATGTTGTGCCACTTGGTGGCAAAGCCTCAAAATACACTAAACAATGATTTTTAATTTGTAAAACTTAATACGCATGCATTCTTGCACGATGATCTTAATTAACTTAAGCAGTGAAAATTGTCCAATTGTTAAATTTTAAATATGTTATTTTAAAATGCAATATATTTTTATATTCCAAATTTTGTATTTTTTATAAATAATGTAAATCTGATTTGTGTTGTTTTTTCTTTTTTAATTTAGGTGCGAAATATTTTTTGCATGGGAATATCAAGGCAGGAGTAACGCGAAATAAAATTGAAAGAGTTAACACATATTTGAAAGTTTAGTATTTATTGGTCAGCTAAAAAAAAAAATAATATATGCTAATAATTTATCGATACTTGTTTACTCGATATTTTGTACAGTCACAGGTACATATTCCAATGTATCGATAGCACTTGTAAAACTGCCACAGATCAGCTGTTCCCAAACAAAGAATCAGAACAATTTACGTTGCGAAAAAAACAGTATATATATTAGCGAGCAAAGATCAACATACAAGTGGAAGTAGAAGCGAAAAAAAATAAAGTTTCATTTATCGACAGTTACAAGCGCACTGAAAAAAAGGAAAGAAAGTGAATTATGAATTTATCTTTCGCTGGTTGCGGTTTTCTAGGCATTTATCATGTCGGTGTGGCCGTGTGTTTTAAGAACTATGCGCCACATTTGCTGTTGGAGAAAATTGGAGGTGCATCTGCAGGCTCCTTGGCGGCATGCTGTCTGCTTTGCGACTTGCCCCTTGGCAGCATGACATCTGATTTTTTCCGGGTAGTAAACGAGGCTCGTCGTCACTCGCTGGGCCCCTTCAGTCCCTCATTCAACATACAGACGTGTCTGCTCGAGGGTTTGCAGAAACACCTGCCCGAGGATGCACATTTGCGAGTGAATGGGCGATTACATATTTCACTGACCAGCGTCTATGATGGCCAAAATGTTATAATCTCACAGTTTGAATCTCGTGAGGAGGTGCTGCAGGCCCTGCTCTGTGCATGTTTTATTCCAGGCTTTTCGGGCATTTTGCCTCCGAAATTCCGAGGTGTGCGTTACATGGATGGTGCCTTTTCGAATAACTTGCCCATCCTTGATGAGAACACTATTACAGTCAGCCCTTTCTGCGGCGAGAGCGACATTTGTCCTCGGGACCAAAGCTCCCAGCTATTTCACTTTAACTGGGCAAACACAAGCATTGAAATCTCTCGACAGAACGTCAATCGATTTGTTAGAATTCTATTTCCGCCCCGCCCCGAGTTCCTTTCAAAATTTTGCCAGCAAGGATTCGACGACGCCCTTCAGTTTCTGCACCGCAATAATCTAATCAACTGCAGGCGCTGCATTGCTGTTCAATCGACTTTTGTTGTCTCCGAAACAGTTGCGCAGCCCCCAGAGTTCGATCCAGAGTGCCATGAATGCAAAAAGCATAGAAAAGTAAGTATCAATGCAATTGTTTTTATATATCCTCTGATTAATTATGAATATGCTTTGCTTATTGAATGTTATGTTTTGCAGGACGCTTTGACCTCAAACATGCCGCAAACTGTGCTAGACGTAATACAGGACTATATTGAGCAGGCAAACAAAGGATTGGCCAACTGGATCTTTAGGCATCGCGGCCTCAAGCTACTCTCGCTACCAGCCACAGTGCCAATGGACTTTTTGCTGGCAACCGTATATAAAATCTCCAGTCTGACCCCGAAGCTAACTAAACAAATGCGACAAGTGATTTCCCAGTTGCACAATGCAATTCAAAATCGTCTCTTTAGTAAATTCACGCTTTACGATACGCCACACTTTGATGCAACTGGATTGTTGCACTCCAGTCGCTTGTACGGACCGCGCGTCTCAATATTGGTCGATGAATGGTTTGTAGAATAGTAGATATATCAAGATTAATTGGCATAAACTTTAGCTTTAAATTTACAGCGGCGCCACTCCACTGAATGTCGATGTTGATAACTTTGAACATGTTCTTAAGATGAGCACGCATAATGATGCCCTCTATGCCTACTACTACACTGATAATAGCACCAATCACGTGAAAGTGACTGAAATATTTGACTTTGATGAAATGACGGAGCACGGTCAGCTGGCTACAGATTTGCAGCTCTACGAAGGCTCCGTCGAAGATCATCCCAATCCACGCCAGTCGCATTCACATAATGCAGTTGTCAGCGAATGGAATGGTGTTGAATCTGGTTAGTATAGCACACGATCCAATTGGGTCACTAGCACGCCGACTATTCACCTCATCAGGATCCATCCCCATTTACCCAAACATTTCTTACAGTGCAAATAATGCCCACTACACCCGTATTACACGATGTTGCATTTTAATCACTCGCACACGCATTCACACACTCTCACGAATTGGCTATAAATAATACAAAAGCTAAACTAAGTGTTCATACATTATCAGGTATATTTCATATATACTCTTAAGCTGCACTCAGACTTAAATCTTTTAATTTGATATTTCATATTTACTTTACAGACTTCTTCATAGACGCTCAAACGCCCAATTCGACAGAAGAGCCCGAATCGCCGTACTTTCACGCGTTAAATATCGAAAACGATTCGGAAGGGACAAATGTTTCTTTGGCTAATCAGCATGCGGCTCAATCATCCATAAATAACACCGATTTGTGTATAGATATCGAATGAGCTTTCCACTCATGACAATCGAAACTCGAATTTATAACGAATACAACGATTCCAAAGCGGCTCCTAGCAAAGCGAAGAGCCTTATTTAGCTTTCCGTTAGCTTTTAACACTTATATTATTGTAGTACGAAAGCGTATGTTTCTATGTATGTTATTATGTAATTTTGTTTTACATATGCTCTTTGCTTCATCTAGCTTTCTTTGGGTTGCAGTTAGAGCACGTTATTAAACATTGTTTTATCCTTGGCTGTTTATTCGTATTTCAAATGGCTTGAGAACATCTATGTTTTATGTCTTCAATAATAAAAATGTACATCATTTAATCTAGTTATTCGCTTTTTATTTGCCATAAATTAAGGCTTTGTAACGGACAGAAGGAAATATATTTGTAAATTTGCCAAGCACATTTCCCTCTTCACTTTTGAAGGCAGAAGATAGAAATGATAATACATATATAACTACAGTGGTGAAATATGAAGATCTTCATTCGAAGATTTCATAAATATTTGATATGAAACTTACTTTTAGGGTTAATGAACCTATATTTGACTAAGATTAAAAATTGGCGAACCAAAACCATTTATCACTTTTCATTAGACAATACACATCAAATTAATTTTGTCAGATAAATCATTTTAATTATACAAATCGCTGCACAATATTTCTCGCCGTCATTGTCCAATCGCATTCAATCATCGCAAATCTTTTTTTTTTATAAATTAATGATATAGATCTGTATAGACTTCGGATATTACAACATGCGTTATATACTTATTTAAATAGATTAATGTTAACTACGATACATACATACACCGTCTCCAGTCTCGGTATCTATATAATATATATATATACACATATTATTGGCTTATAAAAAGGCCATTGAAACAAAATTGAAGTGTTTTCGTATTATATTATATTTAACATTATCGCTTTATTCATTGTTGTGTTTATAAATATAGTGAGAATTTTTTATTTTCAAAGCTTTCAAAGGACTTATTAAAGTGGCATTTGCCAGTTGTTAACTGTACAGTATAAAAAAGGTTTTATGAAGAAATCTTAAAGCCTACGCTTTATACAAGGGAAATTGTAAAATTATCTTACATAATTTGCCCGAAACGTCGCGATTTACTCAATATGCGGTTCATATATATAATTTAAATTTACATTAAAATTTATAAATAGCTGCTATATATAATTATTACTTGTACATATGTTTAGCTATGTATGGTACCTAATCTGTATCATGCGCATTCGTATTTTGCTTGTGTGTATGTGTGTGTACATGTGTGGGTGTGCGTGCGTGCGGGGGTGTGTGTATGTTGTTTGGGTGTGCGTGTATGAGCAAGTGTTTTTGTGTATGTACGTCTGTGTATGTGTGTGTGTGTGTGTGTGCTGCTGCTGCTTATGGTTTGTGTCAAGATCGTTACGGAAAGACTTAACAATTAGCCGCGCCCGACACAGACACCACAGCCAAGCTTAAAACTAACCTAAATGTATATACAATTATTGGCGGCATTCGCTCCTCACGTCTGCGTGCGCCGGTCGTATTCGCTGCGTCTGTAATCAGCAGGGTATTCTCGCGGCATGACTGGATAGCCGCGTTCACTCCGATAGCCTGGCGGCGGCGGTGGCAAAGCCATTCCATTCGGCAGGTAGTAATTAGACGGCAGGTAATGGTTCGAATAGGCATGAGGTGGCACTGCGGATGGATATCTGTGGGAAATGAAGTAAGGAATTGATTACAAACTATTTAATAGCTCTGTGTTTTCCTCAGTTTGTTAGCTCTTGAGATTTACCTGCGTTTGTCTGGTCTTCGCTCGCGATCACGCTCCCGATGATCTCGATGATAACCGCTGCCGGCAGCACCACTGCCTCCTCGTGAATATAGAGAATCATATCGCTCGCGCTTATAGTCAAAATTGTAACTGCAATGCAAATTAAATTTATCAGTAAATGTTAATGGTGACGTTAGTGCATTCGACATACCGGTCCCGTGGATGCCAACGATCCATTTCAGAAGCATAGCCAGATGGCGCAGGCGATGGTTCAAAGCGCCGACTACTGCCGCCAATTGCCGACGGTGAGTTGAGACCAGAGCGACGTGTGCTACTTCCGTCATAGCCGCTCGGTGGTCCACCGCCGGCACCTCCGTAGTACTCATCGCCTCTATGATGCTTCTTGCGCTGGTCTTCGTGGCTGCCGTGTCGCGAGGATGCCGCTGTATCCATATTAAGGCGTTTGAAAGAAATCGACTTCAGGTTGTCGCTGATTCCAGAATTATTTACAGCCATGCCGCTGGCGTCCGCATCGTTCTCATCCCGTTTTCGCTTCAAAGGCGATTCGTTGGTAAAGCGGCGTGTAGATTTCTCATCGGTCGGCGTACCCGAATAGCGTCCCTGACGTTCCTTGTCCTTGTCTTTATCCTTCTTTTTCTTCTTCCCACTCTTATCCCGCTCCTTCTCCTTGTCTGCAACATCGCCGTTTTCAGCTCGTGGGCGTTTCGATTTTCCGCTGTCATCGGCTGCTGCATTTGCAGGTTCATCCTTCTGCGTTTGTTGCTTAAGGGCATGCTTGTAGATCTTAAACAGGCGCTTGGCATCCAGCTCCGTGAACTTGGACACAAAATACCACAAATTGCTACGCCATTCCTTTTTCTCAGTCTCGCCATAGGGCTGCAGGCAAACGTCAATTTGTCGTCCGATCTGCAGTAGACAGTCTCGCGTATGCTGCAAGTGATCCTGTTCGGACAGACTGCTATCGGGCTGATCTAGAGCTTTGAGCGCTTTCTTCACCGGTCGCATCTTCTCCTTGCATTCATTGAAAATGTTTGGATCCAGGTCACCGAGAACTTCCAGAGCACGCGGCTCATTATTGGCCGTAAAGTGCATAGGTTTATTGCTATTGTTGTCGGAGGCGCTCGTCTTCTTGCTACGAGTCTTAGACTTTTTCTTCTTTTGTGAACTGCCATGCTCTGTCGCTGATGAGGTTGCCGTGATTGGTGAGGCGACAGCATTGCTGATGTCTGCTGCCTGGCGTAAGCTACTGTCAGCCGCCAACGAGGAGCTACCCTCCTCAGCAGCTCCATCCTTTCGTTCTGGCGTACTGACTGCCACAGTGCTTGAATTGAGATTTGCTTTTAGCTTGCGCGGCCGGCGTTGTCGCCGCTTTTCGCCTTTCGTCAGCTCTACATTCTTCTTGATAATCTTGAGCAGGTATTCTGCCCTGGATTGCAAGTGCTTGGCTTGGGGCTTGCGTGTGTCGTTAAGCAGTATTTTCTCGCTTAGCTTGAGCGTTGGATCCAGCTTCATTTGCTCCCAGGAGCCAATACCATACTGATAAATGCCGCGCAGCAAATGGGTGTCCTCCTCGACACCCCACTCTACATCAAAATTGGCTGAACGTGTCTTGATGTTGAAAACCCACTGCTGCCGCTCGACCGCCGAGCTGGGCATGAGCTCGTTAAGTGGATGCAACTCCTCCTCACAGGCCAGCAGAGTTTTGGCATTGAACGACACCCCGCCCAGTTTGACAGAGTAAGTGGCGCGGGTGCGTCGCTGTTTGCTGCCCTGTTGTTCGTCTTCTTTCACAGTCTTGTTTTCTTCCTCCTTGTGCTCGTCCAGAAACTGCACGCAGCGCTGATGGAGCATCTCGCCAACGCGCTTTAGCTCCGCCAGTGGCTTCTCCTGCAACTCCGCATCGCATGCTATCGCCTCCAGACGCTGCAACGGCGCTGGAAACTTTTTATAGCTGCGAATGAAACGTCGCAGCTCTGCATCGGTGAAGCCACTGATTTTCTCCTTCATTGCGGGTCGTCCGCGTTTGCGCTGCCTGCCGCCTCCATCCTCGCCACCAGCTCCGCTGGCATCAGAGCCCATTTCATAATCAGAATCACCTGAATCGTCGCCCTGCTTGGAACGTTGTCCGCTCTTGGGTGCGCCTCGCTTGCCGGAATCGTTTTTATTGGCGGCAGCCGTTTTGCGTCTCGGCGGCAAGTACAAGTCCTCCATTTCCTTAGCACGCTCCTGATCCTCAATGACTTTACGGAAACCCTCGGGTATAATGTCGTCCCAATCCTTGCTGTCATCATCATCGTCAGCCCCTTGCACGTCCTTACTCGTCGACTCACTGGGCTCGTCCTCCTGGAACGCAGCTATGCTGGCCACCTTGAAAGCTGAAAGAAGATCGTCGCCCGGCATTTCCGGATCTTCGTTGCGTGTCTCAGCGCGACGCAGTATTTCATCAATATCGCACACAAGCTCCTCCTCATGCTCCTGCTCATCCTTAAATAGTTCCTCTGCGCCGAACTTAAGAATGGCCGACAAGTCATCTTTGTTAAAGGGGTTTGAATTGGACGAGTGACCACTGCCACTTTTGTCTAGCACCGTTCGGCCTGTGGTGTCCATGCGCTGGATCACCAAATGGTCGAGCACCATCTTCTGCTTGGCGCGCTCTACAATTTGCTCCTCGACGGAACGCGCTGTGACCAGGCGATAAATATTCACCTGATTCTTTTGGCCAATACGATGGGCACGGGCTTGCGCTTGTAAATCATTCTGCGGATTCCAATCCGAATCGAATATAATGACTGTATCAGCTGTGGCCAAATTAATACCCAAACCACCGGCACGCGTCGATAGCAAGAAGCAAAAGTCCTGACTACCTTCGGCATTAAAGTGATCCAAGGCCTGCCGACGCATTTCACCCTTGATGCTGCCATCCAAACGCTGAAACGAGAAATGTCGCTTCTGGAGATAATCAGCGAGCACATCTAGCATGCGAACCATCTGTGAAAATATGAGCACACGATGACCCGTTTCCTTTAACCGGCACAGAAGTTTATCCAACAGCACTAGTTTGCCGGAGCCCTTCAGTAGCACCTGGAGCGCTTCGTCTTGCTGCAGGCCAAAAAGCTCAAATTCTGATGGACGTATGAGTGCGGCATGGTTGCAGCACTTCTTCAGTTCAATGACTATGTTAAGGAAGGTGGAGGTAGAGCCGCGTTTGCCCTTGCGAAGTGCATCAAAATTTTTGGTAAGTATCCATTTGTAGTACTGCTTCTGTAGTGATGTCATCTCCACACGAAGTATTTGCTCCACTTTGGCGGGCAGCGATTTCTCCACATCTTTCTTGACACGTCGGAGTATATATGGCTCGAGCTGTTGATGTAGGCGCGTGTAGCCCTTGTCCTCTGCATTGCCATGCTGCAGCTCAAAGTTCTCCCATGTATCGAATTTCTCAGGCATTATAAAATGGAGCAGAGCCCAGAGCTCTTTCAGTGAGTTCTGCAATGGCGTACCCGTAATGAGCAGTCGATGATTTGTGTCGAATTCCTTGAGCGATTTGTACAACAGAGAGTCGTCATTTTTCAGCCGATGCGCCTCATCCACCAGCAATGCCGCCCACGGAAGGGTGCCCAGAAATTGTTTGTCCTTAAGCACAATCTCATAGGTCGTTAATATGCAATTGAATTTCAGTCTTTTGGAGCCTTCAAACTGCCACTCGTATTGCTGTATTAGCTCGCGCGACTTAACGTCACCCAGGTATGTAACTACATTCATATCGGGCGCCCATAAATCGAATTCCCGCTGCCAGGCGGTCATTGTACTGAGCGGCACCACACATAAAAACGGACCATACAGATGATGAATCTTGAAGAGTGAATAGAGAAAACATATTGTTTGAATGGTCTTTCCCAGACCCATCTCATCGGCCAGTATGACGGAGTTCTCCTTGCACCAAGAATGCAGTAGCCAGTTCAGTCCATCCATTTGATAGTCACGGAGTGTTAGCCCCTCTGCCAGAAAATCGGGCTGTGACCTGATGCGCGAGAACTTGGGACGATATTTGATCACACGGCAGTGACGAGAAGGCGTCCACTTGGAGTTTTCTCGCTCGGTGAATTGTTCAACGCATCGTTGCCATTTCCTAAACACTAACGTTGCATCCTCCCACGTGGACTCTGAATAAGGCAACGATTGCCATTTGCACAGAAACTCCTCGCTGCCGTCGTCGGGTTTCGTGCCACGTGCTATTATACGATCCACATTGTTATAGGACTTAAGCAGATCATGCTGCAGCTCTTGTTGGCATTCAAAGTAATCGATATCTTCAGGGCCTGCATAGCGTCGCCAGCAGGCTGTGTCCTGCTCTTTCTTGATGAAGTTGTCTAGCTTTTTCATGCCCTTCGCCTTCATTTCGCGCAGCGTCGTTTCCGACTCCCAGGTATTGTGTATGTAGCTCCAGCCCTTCCACTTGATCAGGTATTGCACCTCCAACGGCTCTGAGGAGTCCTCAAAACCCGCATTCGGATCACATCCATTCTCCTCAATGGCATAAATTGTCGTTTGATTTCCGGTACAGCCTTTCTTGCCATCACGCTTCGCAAGGATTCGCTCAATAGTTTCGCACTTCTCCTCCTCCTCAGCGGCGGCCGCATTAGCCGCTGCTTGACTTTCATCGTACTCGAATTCCAGCAAGTCCTCCGAGTCAGTGGCCTCGTCCTCAGACGCCTCTTTGTAACTCACAGCAGCTGCGGTACGACGAGTTGCGCACCTGTCATTATTAAGATATGATTTGAGTTTTGTTGAATCTTATGATATATTTACATTGACATACCTTTTGCTCGCATCATCATCATCGCTTTCCTCAGAACTAAAGGATTTCACGCGACGTCGCGACTGTTGATGTTGTGACTGTTTGTTGCCGCCGGAACGCGCATTGCACTTGCGTTTCTGTGTTGTGAAAGTTGCCTCATCACTCTCAGCGTCGTTGCTCCCGTCGCTCTCGTCGGAGTCCCAACTGCGTATGAATAGATGCTTAAATTGTTTCGCTCAAGAATTCTAAAATAATACGATTGCACTGCCTTTTGTTTGATCTATAAATCGAAAAGCAATTTTTTGTACGGCATCCCCTTTAGTAAAACCTAAAAATGTTCTTTGAGAACATTTCATAGTTAGTTTTATCTTAAAAAAAAAAAATAGTAAAAAAAAAACTTAATACTGCACGTTTCCTTGATCTAATATTTCATTAAAATATTCAATTAACACAAAACGTAATAGAGACTGTTGTATATAAATTCATAATCTAACTAAATGCTTCTAACTGGCAAACGGTTGAATGCAATCAATTTAATTATAATTTATTAAACTTACGTTTGGGTCTTTTTCTTCTTTTTGGCAGGTCTCTTTGATTTTTCTGCAGCGGATGGCGCGGCTTTGCGCGGCTGTCGGGTAGAGCGCTTAGGTCTGTAATCTTCCTCCTCATCCTCCTGTTGGGTTGTGTAAAGTAGTTGAGCTAACGTGTTGAAGAGGCACTAAATAATGAAAGAGGTTTAACTTACGCTGCTGCTACTGCTGCTGGAGGATGTGGGCGAGGCATTGGCGGAGCTATCACTGGCATCATCTTCATCGGCGCTGGCTTCGCTGACGGCCTGTGATTGTTGTGTCTTGTCTTCTTCACCATCTTCTTCTTCATCATCATCATCATCGTCGTCCTCATCGTCATCATCCTCTTCGCCAGCCTTGGCAAGGGTTGCTGCAGAGGTGCCCGAGGAGCTGCTGCTACTACTCGTGTGCAACTTGCTGCTGTTGCTGTTGTTGTTGTTGCTGTTGTTATTACTGTTTGTTCTGTCCGGCTCGCCGCCAGCCTCTGCATCCGAGTCAGAGTCACTGGCACTGGAGTCACTGCTGGAACTGTCATCCTCATTCCCATCCGTAAAGCCATTCGTTTTGGTATCTGCTTGAGCGGCCACTGCTGTTGGTGGAAAACCTGCCACCGCCGTTTTGGCAACCGTTGGCTCCTGCGAACTGCGTCCATCGCTGGAGTTACCTGAGGAACTGTCTGAATCAGAGTCGGAGCCCGAGGATCCACTCCCACTACCGCTGCCACTGCCACTGGCCTCTTCTCTTGTGTCATCTTGTTCGTCTGAGCCTATACTATGCGACGATTCATTGAGTGCCTGTGCAAGAATAAGGAAAAACAAATATTGTGAATCGCATTCAGAATCTGGACATTTTCATTTGAATAAATACATGATTTGATTTGTTTAATGCGTTTAACGTGATTTGAAGATAAAAAAAAAAAAAAATTGATTTACTCCTCTTTTAACCTTTGCCCAATCATAAAAAACATTTTAATGATTGAAGAATACTTTCGGATTCATCCGCCACTTGTAATTCTTATAGATCAATTAACATTATATGGCTTTATACATTATAGCTCAATATCTATATATTCTTAAGAAAATGAACATCTCTGAAATTCTCACGGATTATTTTCGTATTGATAGGCTTAACGTAAACAGAAAACCGATTGCTTGTAATCTTGTTTAATATTCCCACAACCTTTCTGTAAACCTGGGTTTATATATTCTGTATCCCTTTAGCACATAATAGAATCAAAGGGTTGACTGAACCTGATCCTCTCCAGCTATTTGGCCTTATATCCTTTGAATATACAAATAAATAGTAAGCAACTAATCTTTCCAAAACACGCGATTTGTGATTAAATAACCCTACCGCATCATTGGCAAATGGCTGTGGTACAATATATCAACTAAGATCAGACGAGAGCTGAAAAAACACCCTGAATCCTGGCCATACATTAGTGAAATCCTTATATTACCGAAAAGCTTCACGATACATGCAAAATGTGAGAAATTCAGTGCTTGGCACAGTCTAAGATGTCGCCAATGTAATTGAAATGCCTTGTCGTAAAAGAATAACGTATTTACATTCAAATTTAATGGCTAATCCTCTCCAGAAATGCATATACTAGTATTAAAGGACATTTTTTGATATAAATGTCAGCACTTGTTGGTTTCAACACGTTGTCTGATCCGGGTAAGCAGGCATACTGTTAAGAAATGGAAGATTAACACTTTATACGCGATCCTGGAGAAAAAAGCCGGTAAGTTCATTAAAAGTACGCGGATTTCATGACACTGACGACATTTTTATGGTTTAACTGAACAATATTGTTGCTCAAATTTAGAGATATCGGATAAAACTGATTGAAAATATGTTTAAATACAAGAATTTAGTTAAATCAAGACTAGTTCTCTGCAAGATTTGTTTTGGCGGGCTGATATTCCTCGAGAATTGGCCAGAAATTCATAGTTTGGAGCACGAGGAAAACTTTGCACCTGACAAAATGTGGTTACGTAATCGATGAAAATTTTCAATTTCTACTCGAATCGCTCGAAAACAATGCAAAATATGCATTTTTGTATGCGGCATTCAACGAAAACAAACTGAAATGCCCAAATTCAATCGAAATTTGCGAAAATGGGTACCCAATGGATTTTCAGAAAATTAACACTGGCTGCCACGTTGAGTCCTCTGGAATCGGTTGACGTTGTGAAAACAGTGAAACACTATTGAATATACAATATTTAACACTTTTTTCTTTGAAAGCCATTATTGCTGTTACACCAAGAGCTGTACGTGTGACGGAGTCTCAAACGGGGGGACACCTCTTGGGATAGTCTTCTTGACTGGCACATGCCACACCCACAAAATTAACGTAGAAATTCAATATAGCACAGTTTTTTATAATAATACTCACACGACGACTCGAACTCAACTGATTGATATAGGCTTGTTTTGAATGATAATGAAATTTCATAGTTTTCTTCTTATTTTTTTTCTTTTACACGACGTTCACAGTCACAGCTTTTTCAAGGCCTACTTACCTGGCTCATTATATTTTCGTGGTAGCACACAGAGTTGCCTTATAGCGCTCATTAAACATGCAATACACTATTTAACGGTTTTGATAAATGTTTGTTTTGGTTTGAAAGTGAGCCACTTGTTTTTAAATGCAGTTTTCAACTACACAAAAGATGTTCACGTCGCCTTGGTCTATTGCTGTAAAAAATACGCCATTTTGTTTTAAGCAGGGCTGCACTGAAACTGAAAACTATCGAGTCAACCAGGGCTGCAAATACCGATAAATTCATCGTCACTACACACACACCTGTTCCCACTGCATCCAGCTGATTCCTTATACTGTAAGATATCAATATTAAGTTGGCAGTTCCGCAGCTGCTCTAACTACGTCGACGCTTTTAGTTTTAGCTATTTTCTAAAATTTACAATGCTCGTACATTAAATACTGAAAGAATTTCAGCATGTAGCACTCGTGTATACCTACGGACGTGTACAAAATGAAAGAAGTGGGCATAGCGCTGCCCACATCGCGGGGTATAGGCGTAGGCATTGTTGGCGCTTTTCTTCTATTCTTCGTTTTCTATTATTTTTATGGGGGTTACATGACGCTTACGCTCTTTGCAGCCATTTTACTACGTATGTAAATGGAAATATATCTGTAATAGTTCCAATAGAGCTCTTTATTTATTTACAGTTATCTTTTACCATGCACAAGACCTACTCTTGTATCATCCGGATTTGCCAACAAACTCCCGCATTTACATACCCATCCCCACAATGCACAACTTGCCGCATCTTACCGTTAGCATAAAGACGCCTGATGGAGTTACACTGCATGCCTTTTGGATAAGTCAACGCGAGGAGCGTTGCAAATCTGTGCCCACACTAATCTACTTCCATGGCAATGCGGGCAATATGGGACATCGAATGCAGAATGTAATAAGAGAGTACCTAAAATTTGATTTGTCATACCAGCCTAATTCAATTTGTTTCTTTCGTAAGGTGTGGGGCATTTATCATCATCTGCACTGCAACGTCTTGATGGTCGAATATCGCGGCTATGGTCTATCGACTGGCGTGCCTTCCGAGCGTGGTCTAGTAACAGATGCACGTGCCGCAATTGATTATTTGCACACGCGCCATGACTTGGATCATTCACAGCTTATACTGTTTGGTCGCTCACTGGGCGGCGCCGTTGTAATCGATGTAGCTGCCGACGCTGTCTATGGCCAAAAGTTAATGTGCGCCATTGTAGAAAACACATTTACTAGTATACGTGATATGGCGGTCGAGCTGGTGCATCCATCTGTGAAATACATACCAAATCTATTGTATAAAAATAAGGTAATTTGAATTCATCTTTCTCTCTCGTGTATTTGTTTTCATTGCATTCATTGTACACTTCCGCTTTTCTTTCGCAGTACCATTCACTTAACAAGATAAGCAAGTGCTCGGTGCCTTTTCTATTCATATCGGGCCTTGCAGATAACCTAGTGCCACCGCGCATGATGCGTGCCTTGTATACCAAATGCGGTAGCGAACAGAAACGTATGATTGAATTTCCGGGGGGTTCACACAACGACACCTGGATAGTCGATGGGTAAGCTATAGATAATTTCGGAAGCCTCTGAGTCACTCAAACAAAAAATAAAATAAATCTCTACTCCTCTAAATGATAATTGCTCCTAATCAGAAATATTTTAAACTTTATAATCTAATTAACATTCATAATTTTTTAGTTACTACCAAAGCATTGGAAACTTTCTGGTCGACCTACTGCAGCAGCCTTCTCCGCTGCAAAAGCCACCTGAGAAAAGCAACGTCTGGGTCGAGCTGGAGCATAAGATCATCGATGTTTAACTCCCCCTTATTTGATAGGTATACACATACAAACTTACACAAAAAGTGTTCTATTGACTGTGTTAACACTGCATTGGTTTATTACTGATGCACACATACATACATAGAGACAATTCATGTGTGTTCATGATAGTTAAATATGTGTGTATGAAAGGTGTTTTTAAATCTGAATTCTGCACTAGGCTAAGACATTTTACGTGCTTATAGTTCTGTTAATGAAGCTGACAAGCATTGGGAACGGCTAGTTCCATATTTTAAATGTTAAACTACTTATGTATATTAGTTTAATTGTTAACGAGTAACAAATGAAATTAGTTTTTAGATTAGCTTAAAATCTAAATCAGGTTCCGCAAATGCAAAAACAATAAATTATTTGTAAATTCAACAACTAGAAGCCCAAGAATTGTTCCTCAGCGCTATCCTCCGGGTCAAAGTCTTGGTCATCGTCGTCGCTTTTTGAAGTGTGGTTAGGACTCTGCTGCTGTTGCTTCGACTCATCATCCTCGGTAATGATGGCCGCTGGCTTGGACTCGGCCTGTGATCGATGATGGAACACAAATGAAACACATTTACTTGCTGTCCACGCCTGGGACAATATGCTGTCCGGCAAGCCGCGATTGTTTGAGCAGTGGAACCACTGCGACAGATGTGAGGTGCAGTCTGTATTCTCTGCTGGTGGCTGTCTTTGCACGTCCTGAAAACAACGCTTGCACTTCAGTCTGAAAGATTCAAGGAATACATATACCATTTTCATTTCTTAATAAATCACCAGTCACTCACTTATTGTGCGTATCGGATAACACGTTCGCCTCGAAGCTAAATAGATCTTTAAGATCATCGCGTGTAAAATGCTTTTCTGAAGACTCATTGTTGTCTATGATTGTGCTGGACAGCGACTTCTTGTGTGTCTGCCTTTGCAGGATTTTCTCCTCAATCGAACCGCTCTTAAATTAGAGTTAATATATCATATGGAATTGGAATTGCTTCGGGACACTTACTGCGACCAAGCGATAGATGTAGCAGGGCTTCTTCTGGCCATCGCGCCATACTCGAGCCATGGCTTGCTCATCGTTAGCCGGATTCCAGTCGGGATCGAACATGAATAAACGATTCGCGCCTATCAAATTCAAGCCGCAGCCTCCGGCTTTACTACTTAGCATAAAGAGAAAGCAATCGGTACTGGGATCGTTGAATCTGTCCACAACCTTGGAGCGTTTCTTAATCGTCATGGTGCCATCCAAACGAACATACGTGTACTTTCGCTTGCGTGCCAGCTGCTCAAACAGATCCAGCGTCTGCGTATAGTTCGAAATGAGCACCACTTTGTCATCGCTATTGGCTCGTATGGCGGCCAGCATAAAATCCAACAGCATAAACTTTCCGCTCAGCTCCGGGTTCACGTCTCTACAAGTATATGCAAAAATTGGTAAAAAATACATTTTAAAAATAATAGTTGAACAAACTTCGGCTTGTAGTTGGACGGTAAAACATTTTGCGAATTCTCGAAACCCTTTTCCTTTGCAGCAATTTTCTCGTATATCAAATCCGGATGATTACACAGCTTTTTCAACGTTGTTATGTCAGCCAATGCCGTCAGCGATGCCTTCTCATTACAATCTAATTAAAATAAACATGTTTTACAAAAATTGGCTCCTTTTTATTGACTTCTTACTTACCTGCCAGACTGCGCCGCACCTGATCCGATTTGAGGAAATTGGTATAGATTTGGAGTTGGACTGGTGTTAGCTTGACACACACGACCATTTCAAATTTGACCGGCAGATATTTGGTCAGGATTTGATTTGTACGTCGTATGATACATTGATTGACCAAACCAATTAATTCCTGGGTCTTCTGCAAGGCTCGTTGACGTTCGGCATCCGTAGAATCAGCATTTTGGCCGCGTAAAATTGAATTTTCAAAGTTACGTTTAAAATCCGCGGCAGTGCCCAACATTTCTGGATTCACAAAATTGACCAAACTGAAATACTCGGTCAGATCGTTTTGTATGGGAGTGCCGGAGAGTAAAACACGTCGTTTGGTTTTCAGTCCCATGAGAGCCTGATATGTGAGATTATCGCTGTTCTTGAGCCGATGACCTTCGTCACAGATGACCATGCCCACCTCTGTCTTGCAGAGAATATGTGCGTAGAGCCGGAATGTTTCGTAGCTGATCAGCAGCACAGGAGTTCCACAGCGCGTTGCTGTATTCATGGCAAACTGTTCGAGAGCGCGTGTCGTGTCTTCTTTGGAGCCACCCTCCATGGCCAGGCAGTGCATGCGGCCATGTAGCCACTTAGTAAATTCCTTCTCCCAGTTTTTTACCAACGATGATGGGGAAACAACAATGGCCTTGGAGATCGTTGGTTTGCAATCGGGGCTTTGACGCAGCAACGTCCACGTTAAGGTGACGCACTGCAGGGTCTTGCCCAGACCCATTTCATCAGCCATAATACAGCCATTGAAATTACCTCGCTTACCTTCCACACATTCATACATAAAACGCACACCTTCACGCTGATGTGGACGCAGCACGTTGCTGAGGATTGGGTCAACTACGACATGTACCTGCACTTTGCTTGGATCCATTGACATACGCTCATGCTCGGTATAGGCCGGCGGCACATATAAGACTAAAGCATTGCACGCCTGTGGATCGTGCAGGGCACGCCGCACTATGGTACGACGCACCCCCAGCGTCCGATTTCCTCCATAATCTGGCACGTAGTTGGCAATGGGTACTTTGAACTTGCGCGCTAGCACCTTAGCAATGGCCTGCTCATACTCGCTATTCGAGGTGAAGCGTACCGGGAGCGGCAGTTCAACTCGATTGGTCGCATCTCGTAATGCGCTTTGGCGCTTCTGCAGCTCCTCTTGACACACGCGTTTATTTTTCTTTTGTAATGGAGGGGTGAAGGCGTCCTTTGATTTGATACGTACTCCCAGTCTTTGACTGGGTGCCAAACTGCGTCGCTATTCAGAAATGAGAAGAAAATTATCCACATTTACTTGAAACTGCAAATAGAGAAATTATGCGCGCTTACCATTTTATATATTTTTAATTTAAAGGCGCGGAATATCAGCTGTTGCCATGTCGTTTAACAGCACTGTCAATTTGAACAGCGTTTGGGCACACTTCGAAGGCAACAATTTAATGACATTGAATTGTTGAAGTCCATTGAATAATTATATGAAAGTATCGCTTTCACTATTTCAAAAATCTCGTCTCTTGTTATTCTTATTTGAAATTATAAAGTTTTAAGCATTAACAAATTTCCAATATAGATAAATTTTAAATTCGCATGTGTTTTATAAATTGACGGTGTCATTCCAACACAATTTCGTTTGGGTGACCATAGAGTGTGAAATACAAAGTATAGTAAAATAAATACATGTATATTTTACAGCACTAGTCTTTTCGCACTGTAACTTTCTGAATAGAATTGATAAGAACTAGCGATTTAACCAATTTAAGAACTGCCAGGGAAACCTAACTATATACGTGTTACAGTTACTCATATGTGGCATCACATCTAAATACAATGTGTACATACTAAACATCTGCAGAGTATAAATTTATCTCGCTACGAGCGGTCGCTGCTCGGGTTTCGGCGATTTGCAGTCGTGGTGTTTTGTTATTGGCAGCAAGCAGCCGTAGCAGCAAACAAGATTAAAAATAAACTATCCTGAAATGTTACTACTTTGAATGAGCGAAAAAAATGCAAGCAACACAGCTGAGCACGTCACAAACGCACAAATGCAAGAAAAAATGCAACAAAAATACACAATTATTTTTGTCGGGTAAGGTTAATGGTCATAAATGTAAAGACCCCCAACACATACATACGTACACATTTACAGATATGCATGTGCATGTATGAATATAATATATACTACTTTTTTCTTTTGACAGTCTACCATCCATATATTTAAATGAAACGTTGATTTCAAATTAAAACCAGAGAAACTCTACTAAAACGGACAACGCGATAAATTAAAATATATAAGTAAACCAACGAATAACACGTTCAAAGTGAAGGTCAACGCCACTAGCAACAAACAAAAACAATAACAAGGTGATAAGTAACGGCTACGGTGGCTGCCAAAAACGATAAACGAACAGCACCAGCTGCTTGGAATTGGAGCTAGCATTCAAGTTCAAGCTTCAGCTCCCAGTTCCAGTTCCAAATCCAATTCCAGTTCGAGCCAAACGATACGATGAGCTCAACTACATTGTCGATCGTGGCACAGCGTCTGCTGTTGCCGTCGTTGCTCTCTCTGCTCCTGCTGATTGTGAGCGTAATTAGTGATGATGCGAGCACGATGCCCACTCAAAACATGTCGCACAAGGAGCGCGCCGAACTGCGGTAATTGAACACAGCTACATATAAGCATTTCCTAACATGTCCATTTTTTTTTTTTTTTTTAGCGAGGAGTCACGCGAAATGTTCTATCATGCATATCATGCCTACATGGAGAACGCATATCCTGCGGACGAGCTGATGCCACTTTCCTGCAAGGGACGGTACCGCGGTGTGACGCCTTCCCGAGGCGATATGGACGACATATTGGGCAAGTGAGTACTGCTGACAAAGACAACGAAACCCCCCGACAAGTTTAAGACTCGACAAATTCGTGTTATAGAAATTTTTTTGAATTGATTAGATAAAACCTTGAAAATAAGTGTATTATTATATTAGGTTTTTATTCGCTTTGAAATTGCTAGACAATCTAATCTTATTTATATATAAGCAATAACGATATAATACAGTTTTAGTACATATTTTATATATGTTATCAACTTTTAATCAGTAATCTTTCCAAGACCTCAATGACTGTCAGATAGTATATTAAGAAATGTCTGATATCCGGAACAATAATATTACTGATCATTCTGCTTTGCAGCTTCTCTATGACACTGGTGGATTCGCTGGACACCTTGGTGCTGCTTGGAGACTTTGCCGAGTTCGAGCACGCCGTTAAGCTCGTCATACGGGACGTGCAATTTGATAGCGATATCATTGTATCTGTGTTCGAGACGAATATTCGTATGGTGGGTGGCTTACTGTCGGCTCACATACTTGCTGAATACTTGCAAAAGCAAGCAGACGTAATGCACTGGTATAAGGGTGAAATGCTTGAAATGGCCCGTGAGCTGGGATATCGCTTGCTGCCGGCATTTAATACCACGACGGGTATACCGCATGCACGCGTCAATCTGCGACTGGGCATGAAGGACCCGATGTTGAAGAAATCAAGGGAAACGTGCACCGCCTGCGCCGGCACCATTTTATTGGAGTTTGCCGCATTGTCGCGGCTAACAGGCGATCCCATCTTTGAGGTGCGCGCACATGCTGCAATGGATGCACTGTGGAAGCTCCGACATCGCGGCTCTGATCTAATGGGAACGGTGCTGAATATACACTCTGGTGATTGGATACGTCGTGATTCGGGCGTGGGCGCTGGCATCGACAGCTACTACGAATATCTGTTCAAATCCTATGTGCTACTCGGGGATGACAAGTATCTGGCTCGGTTTAATCGCCACTATAACGCCGTGATGAAGTACGTCAGCGAGGGACCCATGCTGTTGGATGTGCTGATGCATCGGCCGCATGCGAAGTCGCGAAACTTCATGGACTCCCTCCTGGCGTTCTGGCCGGGACTGCAGGTGCTCTCGGGTGATCTAAAGCCGGCGGTGCAAACCCACGAAATGCTTTACCAAGTGATGCAGATGCACACACTCATACCAGAAGCGTGGACGGTAGATTTTCAAATACATTGGGGCCAGCATCATCTGCGGCCGGAGTTCATAGAGTCCACGTATTTCTTGTATCGAGCCACCGGCGATCATCATTACCTTCAAGTGGGCAAAAAGGCGCTGAAAACGCTGCAGAAGTACGCGAAGGTCTCCTGTGGCTACGCAGCTGTCAACGATGTGCGCACCGGCAAGCATGAGGATCGCATGGATTCATTTGTGTTGTCCGAGACGTTTAAGTATCTGTTTTTGCTGTTCTCTGAGCCACAGGATTTGATCATCAATGTGGATGAGTTTGTGTTTACCACCGAGGCGCATCTGTTGCCACTTTCTATAGCACAGCTAGGGAACTCCACGTTTAGTAAGGAACATTATACATAACTCCATGAACTACGAGAATTAATTAAATACTTATTGTTCATAGGCTTTCGGCAATCGGACGAGCACAATGTACTCGACTTCATGCGGACTTGCCCCAGTTCCAATAAGCTTTTTCCTGAAAAAGTACGCAAACCATTGCGCAACTTCATTACGGGCTCGTGCCCGCGCACCATCAGTGGCAAGCGACTCAGTGCCCTCGATTTTCAGGCAAGCAATGCAGATCATCTGCGAGCTGTATATGACATGGGCATCACCATGGTTTCGGTAGGCGACCGAAGCCAAGGCAAGGTGCGACTGTTTCATAGTTTCTATAATGTAAGTTTTATTTTGCTTCTTTCCTTTGTTCGTTCAAGGCTTCTCATTTGTATTTTTTCATATATTCATTCATATATTATATAGCTAAGCCTTTCAAAATGTATCTAATTCATTTATATATTTGTCCATAGGCTAAGAGCCAAGAGGAAGGCGAAATGGGCTTGCAGTTCATGCAAGAAATGCTAGAGCTAACCAAAATGCAGAGCATGAACCAGCTGGCACAGCTGCAGGTGCGTAACTCAAATGCTAAGAATTATCCGAAGCATTTGATAATGGTGAGATTTTGAGCGACAACTAGAATATTTATTTAGTCAGATTCATGATCAATTATTGTCGAAGACTGTACAAATTTATAATTGAGTTAATTAAAATGTATTTCTGTTTTATTTTGTAGGCCGTTGCTTATGCTTTGGATGAGCAGTCGCAGGACTGGACCGCTTTGGTGGCCGGCCCATCACACTTCAGTCCAGAGCTAATCGGTGAACAGTTTGTCGAAGGTGAAGTAGTGCTGGCCAGTCCGTTTCGTGCCTGTGACGAGAAGCTGGAGAACTCCAGCGATATATCTGGGAAAATTCTTGTCGCTGAGCGCGGCGATTGCACGTTCGTGAGCAAAGCGCGTTTGGCACAAAAAGTGGGTGCCACGGCACTGATCGTCTGTGATAATGTATCAGGTTCTTCCGGCGAGACGCAACCGATGTTTGCGATGTCCGGCGATGGCAAAGACGATGTCGCTATACCCGTCGTCTTCATGTACAGCCAAGAGTTCAGCAAGCTGTCGGCGGCGATGCAGCGCCGTCCACAGCTGCGTGTTCGCATCATGCAAATGGTGGAGTTCAAGCGGTGGCAACTGGCCAAAGAGGCTCATCAGAATGAAACAGCGGCAGCATCAGCGGCTGCCGCTCTGGCTGCGGGGACGATGCCAAAGAAAAAGCCAGACAAGGAGTTGTAGTGACTGCTGAAACATGCGCTAGGGCCATCTCTTTAACGCTTCGGTGTGGCGTTTTCTTTAGTTCTAAAGTGCTTTTCGATAAACATTTCACTAATTAAACAATCATATATAGCATAAATAAGTTTATAAATCTTAACTTTCGTTCAAAGCAGCAACGGCTTGCGAATCTTTTTGCACTTTACTATATAAAAGTAAGAACTGTAATTTAAAGCTAAAGCATCAGTCCGACTGGGCTCGTTAGCTCTCCACCTCGGTCGATCGGCCAACTGTTGAAACAGTTTTTTAGCATTTCATTGAACATTTTAAAAAGAGTTATCACTACTCAGCTTCCTAGTTAGACAGCTGACAGGCTGTTCTATCTGAGTGTGTATCCGTCATGTATAATATTATATGGATATTGTATCTGTAAAGAATCGTACTTATAGAGCATAAACATTCACAATTTTTATATGAATTTTACTTTCGTGTAAGTATATCTTCTGTAAATATATTAGATGGTAGTAAGAAAAAAAAATATTCAAATTGTATTAATAATAACTAGATCGTAATGTTGTATTTGTAACGATTAAAAGAATGTGTAGCGGAAATTTATTAGTTCATATACCAAATGTGTTTAAATACATCATTTAAAATAATACAACGGTGTTCGAATCAATTGAAGGTTGGATCGTCAAGAGAAAGGCCCGCCCCATGTCAAAATTGGAATATCGTGTTGTTTAATTTAATTTAATTTATACATATTAACTTCTTTATTCAGTTTGTTTTAAATTTTGTGTTAAATCTAACACTGCTCTCTGCCTGACTCAATGTTTTCTTTGAGAAAATAAAAATAAACATGTTTTGTAAAGCTTGACCTGAAAGCTTAAACTAAATTAAAACATAAATCAACTGGTCTTTATATTTCCTAGGCAACGATTGATATTGAATTCCGATTAACATATTTACATATAAATATGCAAGTGTATATATATATATATATATATATCAAGATTTATGGCTTAACTTAAATAGATATCGATACTACTTCAAAAGCATCTGTGGTTTTATACATTTAGTTATATTTAGTAATAGTTGGTAGGATGCTACAGACAAATTTTGGTAGGCGTTAAAGGATTCATTAAAAAGTTAACTAAAAAACTATTCAATTTTCGATCCCAATCTGAAATAAAACGATGAGGAATTTAGCGTGGCTTGTTTTTTTTTTTTTTTAATGTTTTCTTGTGTTTGGTTGCCAATCCCCATTTGTAGGTGTTCTCTACACGGACACTGGCAACTGGCGTGAGCCACCAGTTGATTCGGCCATATTCATCGCGTTCGTAATCAAATCTTGATGCGCAGTGGCCAACTTCAATACATGATTGGAAATGCTATCCACGACTAACGTAGTCGGTGTCATAGTTATAACCTGAGGCTTTTGTCGCTTGTAGAATCGCTGATTGCTCTGGGGCGCCAAATATATCAGCTGTCGCGGATCCGCAGTGTTGATCCACATTTCATCGTCTTTTGGTGACTTCAATATTATATGATCCCCCGTATTGACGGCCACCAAATCTGTATCGAATTGTGGCGAAGGCAGACGATGAACGTGCAATACGCGGTGCGTTGGCGTGACGTGCGACAGCTCGCAGGCAATGATACGCAATTCTGGCCATTTGTTCGGCTCCTTGACATGTTGATACAACACAAGCAGGCTGCTCTGATCCATTTCAAAGCTTGGAAAATGCATAACGCCCAGATTCTGTCCCAGATCGAAGCCCAAGTCATAGTTCATTAACGTATCACCACTTCGATGATCCCAAATTGTTATTCGCGTCTGCCCATAACCAATCAAACGATCCTCCGTCAGGCACTCAATGTGTTTCAACTCGTGACGTAGCTGCTTGAACTCCCGTATGCTGGCTAGTGTATCCAGCGTGGGTGTCAGCGAGTACTTGCAGATGCCAGCGCGCGGCTTGCCCACCATCAAATCCTGCTGCCAGGCCATAACAAAGTAGCGCGACTCGGTTATGGTCGTGTAGATCACCTGGTTCGATTCGCTGAATTGTAAACAATTGTAAATTATTTTTAGGTTTATCGGGAGATATTTGCTTAGGACTCACCAATTGACTGCATCAAGATGCACCGAGTGCATCTTGGGGCGCAGCTCCTCGTCACAGTAGTAGTAGACATTCACATACAGCGACAAAAGATTGCTCTCACGTTTATGATGATCCAGCGGATGGCTGCGCATCTCAATGTAAACGGGCGTCGAGTTGTGCGTGCACAGGCGATTATCGTACGGTGCGGGAATTTCGATGTCTAGGGCGAATATATAATATAATAATAATATAAGATGATAATTAAAAAAAAAAAAACGCTGAGCTGCAGGCATTGCTTACCGTTGGTAAGACGACGTGTTGCACCCAAAGGTATCCATCGCTGGGTAAGGCTGTCAGTGGACTTCTCTGAGTCCGCTGATAATTTGCGTGATTTCTCATTTATGTTCGAGCCAAATGTGTGTTGTGGATGCGCCGGATCCTCATCCTTCTGCAGTACATTGAAAATTTTCGAGTACTTCCAAAACGAAACCAATTTCTCCTGCACCACAATGAGCTGATCGAGCTCAAAGTATATGTAAAGCACCTTGCCATTCTTTCCCGCCAGCGGGTTTTGTAGCTCGGTCAATCCTTTCGTCAGCGACAAAAGGCAACCTGGTTGCGTTGGGTGAACGTTTTGCGTTTGGAATACATAAGCGTTCTGTGCTGTGCCAGCTACTTGGCGACTTCGTCGAGAAAAGTGTGGCGAACGCTGTATAGATGGGGGTGTCGCTGGCGGATAGTTTAACGAAGGTTTGCTCAGTTGCGCAAAGGACGAGGTGACATCAAAGAAGCCTTCCGGTGGTGTCTGCCTTTGGGCCTTTGGCGATTGTTGTTGCTGTTGCTGCTGGTGTTCTGCCTGTGCCATATCCTTGGGTTGGCACAGAACATTCACATAATGACGGACTGCAGCACTGTACATCGGCGGACTGACAATGGAGTTGTTCGTGATGAAGTCGTGTATGTCCATCTGCGGGTTTGGAGGTTGTTGCAACTGCAGCTTTGCCTTCAATTCAGGCACCGTTGGACCCACGTCAGTGTTCTCTGCTTCTTTCGGCGGTTCTTCTTTACTTCGTGTCGATGGCAGAGATTTGGTACGGAAACGCTTTCGCCTAGCCACGACATTCGGTTCCACTACCGGCAGCCTCGGCTTCTTGGGCGTAGACGGTGACGATTCCTCTGGATGATTACTCATCGAGGTACCATAGCTGATTACCACTTGCTCCGGTGGCGGCGGCGTCTTTTTGGCTTTTTTCTTCGGAGATTTGGTTGATTTGGCAGCTGGTGTCGAGCCACCGGCTAGTCGCTTGCCTCGTCCGTTCGCCGCCAAATCCGTCAGCTCGTAGCTCTTCAGCAGGCTCACCTTGCGATTTCGCAACAATTTCGAGTTCAAGTGCGTCGTCGATCGCGTAACTAAATCGCGTTCGTTCGGCGTAGTCGCGATGGTGCCACCGCCGGTGGTTCTGCGACGCTTCGCTGACTTTTCCATCATCTTTTTAAGCATCTTGCGCGATGGCCTGGCCTCTGGTGGCAGATCGGGTTTCCGTTTCTGCTGCAGGCGCTCCGGCGAGGGTGTCGTTGAGGTCTTTATAGCCGGTTTCGCAGGAGGCGACGGCGACGGCGTGGCATTATTCAACGACTTCACAATGTAAATGGAAGGCTTGGTTTCGCGCGCCTGCCGCAGACGATTCTGCATGCACTCGTGCAGCTCTTTTTGGGCTGGTGCTGCCGAGGCATACACCTTGGCAAATGCCGCCTCCAAGGACATCGAATGATAGTCGCTGGCAGCCCTGTCAGACGCGCCCTGAGGCTGCTGCTGCTGATCATCAGACTGAGGAGGATGGTAGTAGTACTCCACAGGGGTACCGGCCACTACAGACGGCCTTGGGTATATGAGTGAGTTGCTTGCTGCCAGCGGCATCGAGTTGCCGCTGAGACCCGTATTTTTGGTGCTAATTGTGATGGCGTTATTGCTGATGGTGCTGCTATTATCGCTGACCAGCTGCTGATTAAGGCTTTCATGGTGCTGTTGGCATCGTTGCTCTTCTAGAATATCGTGTTTTTGATCGTGATGGTCATTTTGCTGCTGCAGGACCCGTTGTTGTTCCTGTTGTTGTTGTTGTTGCTGCTGCTGCTTCTGCTGCTGCTGCTGCTGCCTTTCTTTTCGTTTGCCGCGAACATCGCTGCGCATTCGGTCCAGTTGCTGTTGTGTGCGCACACGCAACGAGCGCCGCGCCACATTGCTGTTGGCCAGCTCCCGCATGGCATTGGCCACAGCATTGGCCGTTGCCAGCTCCGTGAGTCCAAGGTAATTGCAAAACTCGTGCTGCTCATAGAACTGTGTATCATTGTGGAGTTCCACACTACGTGCGCGACCTATCAAACATAGAGGAATTCATTATAGGTTAGAGAAAGAGATAAAACCAATGAGTAAAGTCAGAAAACGTACCTGAGGAGAGACTTTGTGATTCCTGTTGCTGTTGCATCATTATATGGTTCTGATCTTGCTCCCTGGAACCCGATAGTGATTCATCCAGCTGACGCCGCCTAGTTTCGCCTTGGTGATTTTGATTAGCAATCGAAGCGTATTCGTGGCATTCGTTGTACTCCTGCTGTGCAGCGGTCGGCTCACAATTACCCAGGTCTGTCGTAGACGTTTCTTTTGTGTCCACACGCAACGACACGAAGTTTTGTGTCCGTACTGGCTGATCTGATTTGCGTCTCAATTGGGGCACTAATGTGGTCGATGATGGATTAACCATTACCTCATAGCAATCATCGTCGTCATCATCATCGAGGATAATCAGTTCGGTCTGCTGCACCGGCACCGTGTGCAGTAGCCGTCTATAGCATGGCCGCTTTTGCCGGACTGCATCGTCACTGGAATAAGGAGTGTCCGGCGCGACATTTGCGTCCACCGCATCCTCCACTGGTTGTTCTTGCATGGCTTGCGTTGTTTTCAAGAAATTTTGTCGCAAATATTCAAAGAATTCGCCAAATGTTTGTTGCTTGGCTGGCTCAGCCTCGTGCTGTTTGAACACAGCGTCAAAGTTTTCCACATCCTCGACAGCGTCGCAGCTGTGCGCACAATTCCAACTGGTCACCTTCTCTTCGAGGCTCAGCTGCGGCTGCGACTGGCGTATATTAGCTAGCCGGCGATCCATCGCATCAGCGGAGAGCGTGTTCTTTAAGAGAGGCATATACTTCCGCTGCCTGGGCGGCGATTGCTCCTCCGCTGTGCCCACATCATCATCGAAGTCATCATAGTCGCTACCATTTGGCATGGACGTGGAGCTATCTGGGAACTCTGTTGTGCTACTGTGTGGTATGTCAGCCGAAGCGGTAACTGTAGCCGCTGTAGCTTGCTGATCCTCCTCCATGCTGCTCGAAATGTTGAGTTGCTGCTCATGATGCAGTTGCTGCTGCTGATGATGATGATGTCCCAAGGCAGCATGTTGAAGCTGCAATTCCAAATTGTTCTCCTGCTCATTCACTATGCAATCGTCATCGTGGTCCTCCAGCTCGTGGTCGTACACCTCACAGATATCGGGTCGATCGTCCTCATAGGGGTCACTCGCCTGATTTGGATCCTCTTCGACTCCATCGAGCACTAGTTGCTGTTGCTGCTGCTGCTGCTGGTGGTGCTGGACGTGTTGCTGATGTTGGTGCTGTTGATCCAGGGCCGCATCACTGAGATAAACATGGCTTTCCGTATTATGCTCCTCTAACTCCTCTGCAGCACACATATCGTTGCAATAGTTGACGCCATTATTAAGACGCTCCTGCTCGTTTGCTGGTTGCAGACCCATCAGGTAAGCACGCTCCATTTCATGATCCGTGTGAACACCGTGGGCAGCCACAATAATCTCGCAGCAATGATCATCCGTCAACAACACAACATTGTCATCATCATAAATGACGCAATCGGCGTGCGATTGTTCAATAACATGTTGGCAATCGGGGGCTACCTGCTCCTGGATCGGCTGATCCGACTGGGCTACATTGATGTTGCCATTTGTAAGCATATAATTGGCGGATGTGCCTGCTATTGGCGTACCTAGAATTCGCAAAGGAATCAGATGAATGCTGGAAATTGGCAGGTGGACAACTTACTTGTAATTGGGGTGTTGACATAACTATGACTCGACGGTTGGCCCTCAATGAACTTATCCATATTGCGGAACATACCATATATAAGTGAAGGGTTGCCCCTTTCCTCAGACGTGTCGCTGTATTCGTGATGTGTATCCTCGAAGCCTTTGAAGCCATTGCTATCGGAGTTAGCTAACAGGCTGCATATTTCCGAATCATCCGATATAAACGGCAGCATGTTGTCCCGTGAGGGATCCATTTCCTGAGCATTCTCATTGGATTGTTGCACCAGTGTCGATTCCGCTGACGTCTGACCCAAATCCGAATTTGTTGTCTTTTCGGCTGTGCCGGAGTTTGGCGGTGAGAAAATGTCAAGTAATCGCTCCTCGGCCGCAGCGTACTCCTTCCGAGAAGCTCCTCCAGTTACTGTTCTTCGCCTGGGCATTTTTGTGTTATGAAATTTATTGAGCACCGCGTATTGAGGGAAGCAACCAACACTTCGCCACTAGCTCACGATGCAGCGTTTTAAGCAAAGAAAACGTTTGAGACAATTTTGTAAATAATAGTTTTCGGAATTTAGCACGTGAAATTTAAATAAAATAAGTTAATCGCTCGGTTCTGCCCTCTATACAATGCCGAAATCGAATCTGACATGATGCGCGTAGGTTTGTTTGTTTATTAATTGTAATGCGTACGCGTACATCTTATATTATTTCATTTTTTCTACAGTCCACTTTATTTCCCTATTTTAAGAACACACGAAAAACAAATTTCTTTGATAGCAACAAATCGCGGCACTTGTCGGTATGTGAAGAAGAAGCATAGCGTATCGTTTATGCGCCGTCCCTTATCGAGATTTTGTATTCACACAAAATTACAAGTATTAGTTTTTATTCTTAGTCAATTTTATTGTTTTTGACTTGATATAAACATTTTATTATATTATATTTTATAATAATAAAACAAAATCAGGAGTTATCAATTAATTAAATATATTTATATATTAATCAGTGATATTGCGAATTAATATTAAACTCAAATCTTCCCAATTGCGTTGTAAACATTTCCTGCGATTGGCATTTATTTTTGGTATTTTATGCGTTTTAGTGATACGGCCACCTTGACAATCAGCTGTTAGTTTTGTTTAAGGCAACGTAAATTGAGCAATACGTTTGTAGAGCGACTAGAACATAAAAATTACACACACTTGAGAAAACCGAGGCGTTCGCGCGCTGATAAGCAAAACAAAAACTAAGTAGCTACTTCGGGACTGTCGAAATAAATATATTACACTTACTCACAACTCGACCCAAACAACTTTAGGCGCTCGAACTGTGCACGTCGCCTTCGTTTCTTCGTATAATAATCAATGTGCTTTTAGTTTGGTATTTTCAGTGTATATTTAAAATCTGCCTATATAAATAAATATATATATGTATTATTTGTGATTCTGGTTTAGGACAATCTCTAGTCGAAAAGAAAAATTCTAAAATAATTAAATAATAATGAGTGACAAATTAGTGAACGGTACTTGCAGTAGCAACGGTAATGGCAACGGCAACGGCGATGCCAGCAACAAAAAATGCAACGGTACAAGAAAGGAAGTGCGCGTATGGTGCGATGGCTGGTGAGTCAGTTTGTTGATGTCTAACTTACATACATATCTACATATAAATGATATATACGTAATGCCGTGTGACGACTATCTGTTGAAATATTTTAAGTGCATAGTTTTAAAAGTATAATAATATACAATTATATCAATTTTCTATTCCAACGGCATTTGAATTTTTATTGCGTCAATCTTATCAATATGAAAAGTTTGTAAATATAGTGCGTCTACAGACAGATTAGCCATTCATTTGAATTAAAATAGGTCCAAGGTCAAAACTAAAAGCGAAACCCGTGTTTCTTATTAAGTTCTTCCACACATATGTACATACATATTTATACAATCACGACGCAGTATTGCAAATGGGCGAAGCAATAGCCAATAATATAATTCTCAACAGCATTAGTTGCGTTTGATTATCATTATTATATTCTCCACGCAGCCCGTTTGACCGGTTTCTTCGTCTGTCCCCAGATCGGGTTATGTATGTATAGACATATATATATAATGATTCTTTGTGATATGCAACCTATAAAGACTTATTGTCCGCATACAGATATGCATATGTATGTATGTTTGCCTGTCCGTATGTATATGCAAATGTCAATTAAAAGAGACTTCCGCAACTGTTCTCTTCTGCTTTGACGTCCTCTGTGTCTATCTCTCTCATGCTCGCATGTGCCTTTAGAATAGATGCACACGCCCAAGCATAGCAGCATCGCGTGATTCTCTGTATGTACACAATGCTGCGTACATCTGTGGCACCAGCATAGCCTCAGCTCTTCACACTCTTTAGCTTCATCCCCTTGTTTCTGTTTACGTCTCGCACGTTTCTTTCGGACTTTACATGGTTTACGTGGCCTTACGTTGACTATGGGCCGGTCGGCGTCTGCCCAAACATCACGTGATTCTCTTTGCGCGCATGCTCCACGCTCGCCAACTTGGGCGGCCTACATTTGGATTGCCGGACGCACGCCATTGACCCAACTTGTAAATCGTCTACGTCATTGTCGGCGCATTTGTAATTTCCAATACATACATACATATGTACATACGCATGAGCAAATTTACCCTACAACTGTGTGAAAATGTATAAAAATATTTTTGTAAATCAGTGTTAAATATAGAATAAAAATTAAATATATTATATATGTATTCACATATGTTATATTACACACTATCTGTACTACACAACTATATATTATAGATATTTTATAATATATAACATATCAACCTGTTAGTCTAGAGAGATTTTTAAAAATACTCTTCAAAAAAATATTAAATTACTTGAAAAATATGACCGAGAGTTTTGTATATTTTTGCAAATTTAGATTAATTAAATATGATTGCACACACAGATTTGTTCAATGATTACAGGATATATTCTAGTGCAGCATTGCAATTTGCACATTTTGTGTTTGCTCGTTTGCATAATTAAATTGACATTTCGCATCGTAGTCAAGGTCAGCGGTCAAAGCAAATCACCAGTGAAACTTTCTAAAGGGCAAACTGTAAATAAAAACTTCAAATTCTCGTATATATTTAAGCACATATACATACATACATACAGATATATGTATGAGTTCACAAATCTATAAATATGTATATTCACACAGCGTTTTTAAAGAACACTTGGGTAAAGATTTTATAATTTATTTTTTAAGCACAAAAGAAAAGACATACATATGTACATATGTACTTTTTCACTATAAATTCAAAGTAAACCTATGCTTTACATAGTGCAGCTTGAAAGGTTAACAGGTTCAGTTAGTCGAGCAATCTGCATTCAAAATTAGGGTATCAAAATGTCAACGAATGTGTGGTATGATATAGCACACCTGTCGCATTTGATAAGCAGAGTGTGAACTATAAATATAATATGGAAACTTTATCAAATGAGAACTATCTATACCAAATATTTAAAGCCACACATACAACCAAATACATATCATATGGCTTATGTGTTAAAACTATATAAAAGGTAGTTCCCCGATAATGTACATAAGAGGAAGATTAAATTTACCCCAATTTCGAACTATATAAACTGACTCACGAAAAAAAGGAATTTTAGCTCTTGTATGTAAAAATTGTATATAATATGATTTTCTATCAACCTTTAAGTCGATATGTACATCTGTATATATGTATGTGTATATACATAACCTTTTATTACGATTTAGGGAGGCCAACGTTTTTGGAGCACGTCTTAAAAAGCATATTTTATAACTGAACATTTTCCGGGTACATTGAATGATTTGTAGTGCCACATGAGCAGTAGCAGCAGCCGCCCCATGATGATCTGGGGTTAATGAGCATTGCTCGTGGGGAAAGCTATGCGCATATGGGAGATAAGGAGAATCATGCCAAATCCATTCAGCACCAGCTGTGCCCCATCCCCAGCTCAGCTCAGCTCGGCCCAGCCCATGCTATAAATAAGTAACAAAAAAAATGTATATATACATTCATGTCAGACGTGGCCCTTTAATCTCTATCAATTGAAATGGTTTCCCATCGATAGGAAAGATCATTGACGCAAACGTTAGGATGCATTGTGAATGGCACAAGAATTCGTTTTTATACTCATTCACGAAGTGAATTAGTATATTGGTTTTGTGCAATGTCCGTCTTGCTGTCCGTCCGTCCGTCCGTCTGTCCGTCTGTCCGTCTGTCCGTCTGTCCGTCTGTC
>NW_022045932.1:160217-194463 GCF_001654015.2 Drosophila navojoa
TCTTCAGTTGTCGAATAAATCTTTCGCCTTTTACTAAAGATTTCCGTGGAGAGGAACACTCTAATGAGTCTATAAGAATTTTTAGAAGAGCTTGGAGGAAACTTTCCCCAGGCCATGTATAATACATGTTAAATGCAATTAGATGCTGCTAAAGTGTTTAAATTTTGCAATACAACTACGCAGGAAAAATCTTGACAGAACAGAGTGTATTCAATTTAATAATAAAGCATTTTGTATTTACCGCTGGAAAATTGGCCTGCACAAAGTTCATTGCACTCTTTGCTAGGGACTCGCAATTGTGTGCTTCTGCAAACCGCAATATTCCCAGTGCATTGGTGGCATGCAGTTCGCGACACAGAAATTCACAACATCCGTCAACAACTTCGTTCAGTTGAAGCATATCCGCGGCGGCGAGCAATTCCTGAACATTTGACTAAGAGAGGAGGAAGATATGTGATTATAGAACTCACATCTGGCAGACAAGAAGTTGGTGAGTATTTACCTGCGTAATTTCACAACGCCCTGTATAGATAAAGTCCAGGAGTATGTGTAGTATATCGCCATCAATTGTATGCAATACCACTGATTTCTGCTTGACTTCATTAAGGCCCAATTCGGGTCTGAACATGGCCTCGAAGTAGGCGCTGGCAGCGCTCAGCACTGCGCGATGTGCATTGAACGTTGATTCGCCTGCAACAATTTCGACATCGCAGAAGCGTGACTGCTCCCGCAACTGGTTTAGATTAGATAGCACCTTGAATGGGTATTGGGCGTTGCAGTAAGAGGGTAGATTTGTGCGTTGGGTGCTAGCTGCAGACGTAGCAGATGCAGTAGCAGGCTGGTTGAAGTAATCGTTATCGTTATCGGTGGTGTTTTCATTGCCGTTGTGACAATTTGCATTTGCATTGAATTCATGGTGCATGGAGTAGCTTTTCAGTGGTGGCATCTCGTTATACTTTTGCTACGACTTATGCTGACTCTATGTAAATGCACTCTGGCAGCTATTTCACATCCAATTTATTATTTAATTAAACTTAATTGCTATTGCTGCACTTTACACCACTACGAACACAACTGTTTTCATTAATCAAGCACACAACACATCACACACACAAACACACACAGGCACTCGACTCGCACTCGCATTCACACACACACGCATGCATAACTGAAAATAGCTATACATGGATCTTGCACATATTTGTTGCACAGATTGTTATTATTTGTGTTTGTTATACTGTGGGCTTTTTCAAGTAATTTAAAAGTACTTTCTATTGCACTGATATGGCTAAATATAATAATAACTAAATAATTGTTTCGCGAGTGAACGAGCCCATTAGAATGAGAAATATATAAACTTTTACTCAACTCTGGCAACAGCCTACGCAGATGTGGGCACCCAAAGATTTTAATACTTGCTGAAAGAAAATGTTTGATTGAATACATTTCAAAATTTGAGAGCACTCCGTTATATTGTTTTTGTATATATATATATATAATAGCTTAAAAACATTCCCTTAAATAAAAATTAGCTGAAAACTATGATTTGAGATGAATTTTAAAAATATTTATTTAACTCGCCATAACCGAACAGCTGTTTGTAAACATTTCAAACGGTTATATGCTTTCTTACACGCTCTCATTGCTATGAAGCATTTCAGCGAACATATGATGGGTTAGTTAAACAGTTATTCAACGAAAGATAGAATTGCTGTTATTATTTGCTTAAAATAAAAATGCTTCGTAAATTGTTGAGAGTGCGGTGTGAGTGTCTAGTGCGTCGATGGGCAAGTACAGATCCGTTGAGTTTTCAGAACGAAAAGTTGCAATCATACTTGGAATCCCTGCGTCAAGAATATTATACGCTGCGCGTCAATGCAGCCGGCAACAACAGCCTATATGAACGCTTGACCCGTTTGGACCCCGTTGTAAACAGCCTGGAGAAGCACAGAGCCTTGCAACGCAATATAACATCAGAGAAGGATTTGGCAGCTGAGAAGGACGAGGATATGCGTGCGCTTATGGAAGAAGAAAACAATGTGTACTCAAATTTGTTGCGTAAACAGGAGGAGGATATGCTGCAAGAGCTACTTGCGCTGTCCGATGACGAGGACTATCCAGCGGTGATATTTGAGGTGAACGCTGGTGCCGGTGGACAGGAGGCCATGCTGTTCGCCCAGGAATTATATGACATGTACACCAGCTACTTCGACCACATGGGTTGGGAGTATGAAGAATTTGACCGTGAGACCACCGACATAGGTGGACTGCGTCATGCTAATCTGCAGGTTAACGATCCGGAGGCGTACAATTGGCTGCGCTTCGAGGCGGGGGTACATAGAGTGCAACGTGTGCCGGCCACTGAGAAATCTGGACGAATCCACACCAGCACTGCATCCATAACTGTAATTCCAAGGCCGGCTGATGTGCAAGTGCAAATAGCAGAGCGGGATTTGAAGATTGAGACGAAACGTGCCAGCGGCGCTGGCGGACAACACGTGAACACTACAGATTCGGCTGTGCGAATTGTACATTTACCCTCGGGAATAGCTGTTGAATCACAATCGGAGCGATCTCAGCTGAAGAATCGCGAGGTGGCGCTTAAGCGACTGCAGGCAAAGCTTATACAGCAGCAGCTGCAGAGTGCTGAGGCGAGTAAAAAGGCTACCCGTAAGGCACAGCAAGGCAATCTGAACCGTAACGAAAAGATTCGAACGTACAATTTCGTGCAAGACCGTGTAACGGATCATCGAGTACAGCAGGGTGGCACTTTGCACAATCTTCCTGGCTTCCTGGAGGGCGGTCAGCAGCTGAGTGGTTTGATTGAGCGCCTTCAGTTAGAACACCGCAAGCAGGCTCTAGTGCAGCTACTGGAAACGTGGCAGCCACCGCCACAGGAAGCAGTAGATAGAAACTAAATAATTGTAAATTGTTGAAATAGGAAAAGTTTAATAAAATTGCTTTATTTTAACAGACGCGCGCCCAATCGGCTGCGCTGCCAATGTGAATAAGATGCTCCTTAACTGCCGACTCCAGAATGTCTCGAATCTCGCGACAACCGGCCATCGCGGTCTCTATGACCGTCTCTAATTGGTCAATATGAAAGCGTTCGCTCATCTCCATAAATGCAATCTTTTCGGCAGTAGGTAATGCTGCTATGGTTAGCTTGGGACCACCGGAGACCTCTTCGATGTGTGAGATGTCAGTGAGCGGAATGTTGGCATTGCTTAGGGATGCCGTGCAGGCAACAACAAATTCGTTTAAACATATGCCCGCATCGATGAGAGCCAGAGTGGCAGCGTTTAGGGAAACAGCATAGTTAGCACCGTCCGCCTGCAGAACTTCCACGTATATGTCGATCTGAGAGCGTGGATACAACTCGGATTTGATAGCTGCGCTTAGCGCCTGCTGTAAGTACATTTTAAACTCCTGTGATTTCCGATCACCACGCGGCCGATTTTTACGTTCCGAAGTAGAAAACGTGGCCTGACTGTATTGACAATTTATAACCAGATCGTTGCCTTCTGTTTTTTTCCCCTTGGCTTGATGCGGTCCGTACACGGCTGCCAGAACTTTTGTATTTCCTTGTTCCATGTAGGCGCTGCCATCAGGCTGCTCAAATACACCTAGTTTGCACTTGATATGGCGCAGCTCGTGCGGTCGGCGGCCATCCAGACGCAATCCTTGTTCACTAAGTAGTTCCATACGAGTCGACATGGTCCAAATAATATTAATTAAATGCCGCACGTGCAACAACGTTGTTTACGCTGCTTTTTGATCTTCTATGGTTCTTTGAAGTCAGCTGTTTAATAATTTGTCTATCGAAGCTTGCATATTATGTTATCGATATATTTGCAGGGAGGCAACGGAGTGTAACCATATACATTCGAAAGAAAATATAAATTACTTTATTTAAGTCTTTGTTAATTGTTTTGAAGATCCATGAGATTTGTGTCATAAAAATTGTATAAAAAAGCTTAAGTTGGTTGAAGCAAAACGAACAATGTCGTTTGTCAGTTTGTTCCCCGGAACCGTTCAGATGAACTGATTCCAAACAATACAACTACAGCACTGTATGAAAAATAAAAATAAAGTTGTAGAATAAGTATTGAAATAGTGCTTCTCTCTTCAAAAGATATGTCAAAGTCAAGTGCAGGTTCGTACAAGAGTCAATTGTATTTGGAGAATACTAATACAACTCTATTTCAGCACGATGGGTGAAGTTTTTCAATGCCGGGGGAATTCCGTCCCCAGCAGCGGCCAGCTATGCTCACATATTTGTTGAAAACCGCATACAGGACGACATGTTGCTTGATTTAAATAAGGAATACTTACGTGAGATGGGCATCACGCCTATGGGCGACATAATTGCAATATTGCGTCATGCCAAACAAGTCAGCGACCAGCATGTACTCGACAAAGTACTCATAACAGATGCGCCTTCGCCCAAACCCACGGCCAAGACCAAAAACCTACTTAGTGCATCAGCTGAATCGCCTAGCAGCAAACCGATATCAGCACCCACAGCTGTCAACACCAGTGCCAATAGAAGCTCACCACCAACAAAGCCCGCGCGACGCGTACTGCCGGAGCATGAAGGCAAATATAAAGTTACCTTGCCATCGGGCACAACAGAGCGGAGCAAGCAAATTCTGGCTAAGCGGGAGCAGTGTATGTTATGGTGATGTTGATAACCGCCGGGCGACTATATTCAATTTTCAATATATTGCAGTATACTCGGATCGTGTTACTAGCACCAAGAAAACCGACGTTTTTGCGCGCTTACACAAGAGTAAGTGCGATGATGCTCAGGAAGGCATTGTCTCCAGCAGCGCCGAGAGTAACGTGCGCGTGCACATCACCGGCGTTCATAAGGCATCTAGCGGCAAGGTAACCGCCACTTCTAGTAATAACTCGGTCTTTGCACGGCTCGGTGGCAAGCAATCCTTGGAGTCAGTACAACAAAATACAGTTGTGGCCAAGGAGATAAAATCGATTTTGAAAAACAGTAAAAGCACCACCGGAGGCAATATCGTCAAGCGCAACACGTCAATAATGAAGGCTAAAACTACAGCCGCGCCACTGGTACGATCGCAGCAGAAGGTGATGCTTGTCCACAAGGTGCCATTGAAATGCGGCGATGATAGCGATGATGACAGCATGGATGATGATGATTTAAGAGAGACTGCCAGTGATTTAGACAGCGAAGGCAGCGAAAGTGAACAGGATGTTGTTATGGCAGCACCTGTTGAGAAAATTGTTAAATTTGCCTCCACTGCGGAAGTGCGAGAAATTGCACCAAATACGCCATATAAAGCGCGTGGCAATAGCAAATTTGCGCGTAACATAAAGTCCCGATTGGGCATGGGTGAGCTTTGCTGCTGTAAATGCTTTTATGTATGTTTATTAATTAATTTTTTTGTCAACAGTATCTAAGCTACATGCCACACGCAAAACATACAATCTCAAAGCGTCTCCGCCAAAGAAACCAGGCGCACGCCTTAGCCCTGTGAAAGGAAAGGCAATACGCATGCGCAGCGATGAGATGCTTACACGACAGGATACGCTGCCGGTGCACAAGCGTCTGGGCACGACGGCAACTGCTGCACAGCCTCCAACATCGCATCGGAATCAGCAGCGCGATGAAAAGCCGCATTTCGCACCACGGCGAACTTCGAGCGTGAATGCCGGCAATAGGCCAAGGGGTCAACCGAACTCGGTTTTCGATCGCCTGGGATTTAATAAGTCTCTGTAGATTTTAAGTCAACCCTAAAGTAATTGTTTAAGAGTTCTATTTAAATCAGTTTAAAAGTAAATGCTTGCAATCATCAAATACAATGCACATTAAATGAACTGGCCGGATTTAATATTTATTAACTTTTCTAATTGATGTGAATCTTAATGATAGTGGATCGTAATGTATGCATCATATTAAGAGATAACCCAGATTTTATTATTTATTTTACTTATGAAATTATATTTGATTCGCACATGAAAAATCTTCATACATCGACAGAGCACTTCCGATTGACATAGTATGTCTTGGTTGTCTTCTTCTTGCCAAATCTAGCACTGAAAATAATATATAAATACCAGAGTTGAACATTGGAGCAAACACTTGTACATGTACAATGAACGACTCTTTGAATTTTCAAATAATTCATATGCATTGCATAAAATCTAAAGCCCAATCTTTGACATTTAGCACCCAATTTAAAAGCGGATAATTTTTTTTTACATTAAACTAAAATATTTTATTTGGTTTTCTTTAAGTTGTTGGTTTAATTAAATAGTTTATGTACAATTATTACTACGTCTAGATCAGTTTCATTCATTCCTGTCTTCATATCATATACAATCTGTGAGGCACTTAAATTTCTATATCACTGGTTGCTAGGCAAATCACCAAGTTGGTGGCCATCATCTCTGTGATGCCACCGATTGCGGCTCCCATTTATTCCCTTCATTGCTGCAGCATGGAGTAGAGGGCGTTGCGCAAGTGTGCTGGCCAGGTATTTGCATCCGGATTGATGCTCAGCAATTGGCGCATTTGGAGAACGGTCCGTTGCTTTTGCAGCATATAGGCGAATGCCTGATGATTGATGCTTGGCGTAGGCGTGGCTGTGGCTGTGGGCGTGTAGAACTGGTTTGGCTGTGCATATGTTAGATGCTGTTGCATCTGTTGTTGATGCTGATATTGAGGTGGTGTTGTTGGTGGCGTCGGTGGCATTTGGTATTGGGGCTGCTGTTGACCTTGTCGTTGCTCGGACTCCTGACGACGCTTTCGTGGCGTATTATCGCTCAGTGCATATGGACGGAATAATGGTGCGGTCGTGGGCGTGTCACTTTTGCTGCTGTCGCGTTTGCCGAATTTCTTGTGCTTATAACAGCCCGTATTGAACTTTTTGTGAGTGTAACCGCCGGCACTCGTCGCGCTTTCGTGTTGTAGATAATCCATTTGTGAAGGTGCCATCGTATATCTGAGTATTTTTGTGCGTATTAGTTTGTTAGAATGTGATGTTGTTACTTTGGTGGTTGTCTGTTGACTGTGCTCCTTGTGCTGCGCAAGACCTGCTTTTATAGTCGACTGGGCTGCTGGCTACCTGCGCTCGCCCAGCAAAATTATCATTAAGGTGAGCTGCGTCTTGTTTATGGGAAAAACTTCGTTGACAAAAGGTCTGCATTGTCATAAAAAGAAAAGGATTTGTTCTAGAATATATATATGAACTGCTCGCAGGCTGACTAGCTTACCTGCTTGGCCAAGTCCTTTTTGTAATTAATTTTTCATTTGCCCAGTGGTGCTCGGCTCGCACCTACAGACATACGAGCACCTTCTCTGCTGGCTGTCTGTTCGCCTGCACTTATTCCAATTTTCCTGGTATTTTCTTCAGGAAAATTTCAGCAGAAGATGCACATTCAGGCAGCGCCTGCGCCCCGTACACGGTATGCTCTTTGATGAGGTCGCAGATCCCGTTGCTATAGCCAGAGTCGGCTCTGGCTCAGCGCTTTCTTGATTCTTATCTCGCTTACCGCTAATCTGGCTCATTAAGTTCGACGGCATTCCAAGATGCTGCGCCTCGACGGCTTACTGACAATGGCCAATTGAATGGAAATTTATTGGGATTTTCCCGAAAGGTTGCGTCGATTTTTAATGCACAATGGATGGCATATGTGACTGAATTACAAATTTTCAAGCATTTAGAGATCTTATTATTGGATCAAATTAAGGGTTTGTCTTTCCAAAAATTATTATAATTTGATTACTATTTAAACTCTGAATTATCAAAGCAATAAAATTTGAGGGGCAATAGCAAAATAAATTGATTTCTTAAAGAATAATAAAATGATAATAATACAAATATATTTTAGCAAAACATTTGGTTTTAAATTATAATAAAATATTTTGTTGATAATAAAATATAAATTTGAGTTCGTAAACTTATGGATTCTTATCAGCAAGGTTTTATTAAATATTTATTAAGTAGGGGTTTTAACTGTCATATACATATATTAAACCAAATTAGAAATTCTGTTATATCTCAACATCTATGTGTTTAACGAAGAATATCAAAGCATATATATATTTTATATCTTTTGATGATTGCTTGATTGAAGAAGAATTGAAAAGTAGATATGAATTTCACGCTAGTTTAATTAGTATCTATATATATATTTATTAATAAAAGAAACAACTTGAACCAAACCTACTAACAAGTTCTAAAAATCAACTTCTTCAAATAGGTATTCTAAAATAAAAGTATTTCACTAGCAAAACGTGTAAATATAAATTATATCAATTGCAATAAGGGAGAATTAATTGATAACAAAAATTGAATTCGTGATCGTGGGATCCTTACGGATTGTATTATGCATTGACTATGGAGGAAACAAAAACTACAAAATCAAAGCCCATAGAAGAAGGTCTGTGAGAAAGGTCATGTAGTGCATCAATCATATAACACGCGATTCATTCACAACATTTTCCACTTACTGCTTTCTTTCGGTTCACCTTTCTTAGAAGTCAGCCTTGGTGATATCATTTCCTGGTAGGTTTGTGTGAGTGCATTCCAGTTACATAATCGTTGAAATATTGGAGACTGCACTACATTTGCTAAAGCAATTCTTTCCGGTTAATTGTAGAAGGTGGAATCAGATCATTGTAATTAAACAATATGTCAATCTTTCAGCTTGAGGCTCTACAATTGATGTCCCGGCTCTTGTGCTCAGCATTTGTTGAGGGCAGAGCTCAAGCCCACCTAAAGATAAATCCGCTTAGCTGTCGCACGGCAGTGACTACATAAATCAATGGACAAGACTCTAACAACGAGCCATTCAATGAAAAATCCGACATAATTCTAAACGCACACACTTCGAGCAAGAGCAACTAACACCAAGACGAAATATTTGTATATATGAGAATACATATATATGGCTCTTTCGGGTATTCAGTAATGATGCCCAACACCTTTGGGAAGAATAACATTTTCAGCTGGACAAGCTGAAGTCATAAATGCAATGCGGATCGACGGCAACAATAAAACTTTTCAGGTGCCACAAAGAAAGCCGAACAATGCGCTTACAGACATCGTGGCCATATGAGCGCCAGGATTATACTGCCTGGCTCTGGCTGAGGCTCTGTCTCTGTCTCTGCTCACTCAACAGGTATTTCCAGTGAAAATCGCTGGCGATACAAATAGTCGAAAAAAGGACAACTGGTTTATGACGCCCTTAACTAACGCAAGCAATGCAATGCCAGCATCAGCCGGCGGATTAGGCCAGGCCAACGGACGGCATACCTGCCCTTGTGACGACAACAAGAAGATAGCGGGTAGCACAGGTAGGTGAATGCCCAAGAATGCTCGAGGGTTACATTGAAGGTGATTAGCTCGAAGCGCAGGCACACGTTGGGATGAATGAAGTTGATTGGGAAATACCTGGCACAGGGATTGGGATTGGTGGGAAATTGTCCGCCGGCCTGCTTTGACGCTTTGATATCCATTACCTAATGTTGCATAAAAGATTACGCCCAGCACAATGGCAGCACAGTCGACATCAAGACGGCGAACAAGAACAACATCAACTGCATCTGCCAGCATGGATAACTCTGCTACGATAACCACCCCCGACTATGCACACAAAAAGTTCTCTGCATTGAAGCGCAAGCGCAGCCAGGACGAGGAGACAGACGATGATGTGGTTTTCATTATGGAGCTGCCCGCCAAGCGTCGTTTCTTTCGTCCCTGGCTGGACGAGCCCCGAGCGACAGTCACTTCAGCAACAGCAGTGGAACAGCCACCACGGCGTCCATCACCGAATGCAGTGGCCACCACCTACCATGCCAACATGGTGCGCTCCCACACGCCACGCCTACGCAGCCCCAAGGCGCAGCAGCGACGCGACCGCAACACCCTGGCCTGCCTGCTGAGCCGCCGGGCCCGCCAAGCCAAGCAGCTGGCCATGGAGCAGCAATACGAGCAATTCCGCCAGCAGCACGAGGCCAACTTGGAGCAGCAAGTACGCTTGAGTCTCTACTACGTACGCTTCCTACAGCAGACGATGGCCGCGTCTCAAACTGCCCTGCCCAACAGCAGCCAGCAGAGCCTGCAGCTCGGGCAGCAGACCCACCAAACCTGGCCCCAACAGCAGGCAACGGCCACGAGGCGCTAGAAGGACAAACTTCCCAATTAAGGAAGATTTACTGTAGCTAGTTTATTTATATATAGCATTAGGTTATTATTGACTTTGTGATAACTTTTAAAGTTTTATTTATTTATTATTGTTGACCATGAATAAATGATATTTGCAAAGAATTTATATTTGACGACTTTTGACATGTTTCTATGTAAAGTAGTTGAAGGTAAACGAATCTAATTAGCTTAGTTGAAATTATTTGACAACAAAGTTTTTCACATACTCCAGGTTTATCAACGATTGTATTCATGATTTTGATACGGCAGTTTTATAATTTCCATGCTGATATAAATGGCATATTTTATTGAAATCATTTTTATTTGCTTCAGCTCATCGGCTATTGATATACATGCATTTTTTTTTAGGTGTGCCAATAATTTTGTTCAGCAAAATTTAGGTTTTTTTTAGTTATTTAATTTTTAAAAAATGTACGATGAAGTTTTTTGCAATATTTTTTTTGTATAACTTAATAAATACTTTATTCTACTTAGTTAATTTTTTGTTTCATTAAAAAAACGTTTCAAAATACTTGAAAAATTGCTATAAAATTTAAAAACCTTGCTGTGCCAATAATATAGTTCATGTATGTATATCTGAATGTATTCAACTTGATAACTTTATTAGGATATAGGATAATGGCAGACTATCCCTTGAATAATAGCTGTCCTTTACTGTAATATCTTATATTGAATCACAATCATTCCTTAATAAACAATTGATATAAAATATCTTTCCGCTTCAATAAACAAATTTCAAATTCCAAATTTCTTTGCAAACACACATAAACACTTACACGTATGCGCGAGCTCTGCTTACTGCGCAGCGGCTGCACTTGCTCTGCACAGGTTTTTTTACTATGGAAACTTAATCGTTAAATAAATACTTCTTTAATTTGCCCAAGTACAACTATACCTTTTACGTATTGGTTGACAAGGGATGGCGATATCCAAATTTAGTAGTAAATATATGCTTTAGTAAACATTTTAAACTCTATCAGAGTGAGAGTGAAAGCTACTTAGTAAAAATTAAAATAATACTTCTGTTTGGCTTATAATTATAGTAATTTAACATCCTCAACAGAAACAAGAATGATTTGATCGTGATGAATTGTCCGGCAGATAACCAAAATACACGAACATAATTGTCATTATTATGAGCGTGAGCATCATATTTTGCATTTCCAATTCAATACAGAAGTACCAAGGCAGACTGATACCAACCACAAAGCAGTTTCTATTCACCAGAAAGTTGCTCTTGGATAAAACTTTTAATAGGGCGGGATTTTAACAGAACCTGCTTAAAACGTTGTATATACTTGTTGTATATACTTGTTGCCCTCTTCGGGTTGATGAAAATGTAAATGCAAGTCCATAATATAATATAATATAATATATGATAAAGCACATTGAGCTCAATGATCGGTTGACTGGATTAACTACAAATTAAAGAAAAATTGAATATTTTCAGAGCTGGGACACAGGCTACAAAACGTGCCCTACGAGTGATTCATACTATTTGAATGTATATTGTACATGCATATACATATATAGAATATGTATACATTTACACTTGATCAGTGATTATTCAACACTATAAAATTAAAGAGTTTATGATAGTTATTAATATAATAGCATTACTAGTTAATAATATATTTCGGATGGCTGTTTAATATTCCCACAAGATTAATTTGTAAAGATGTAGCTAGAGATATAGTCAACTATTTGCTTTGGTCGACCATGAAAAAAAAAACATTTGAGATTCTTTTGTTTGGTAAATTCCTTTTGTAGACCTGCAGGAATTTCTAAGAAGTGTGACAAAAAATGCTGGAAAATACCTTGAAGTACGCGTAGGACCACACGCAACGCATGGCGTCAAGTAGGGCAATAAAAATAGTATTCGTATGCAGTCGATTGGTTTGCGATCGGGTGTTTTCCAGTTCCGGTAGCCGCGACAAAACATCTGATCTTTGGTGAGCTGCTGCGGCCGGGGCAGGTAGAACAGGTAGAACAGGAGGTAAGGCAACAACATGTTCTGCGGCAATTAACCGCCACAGGTCATAAAATATGCAAAGCACTCGGCCCAAACAACGATTAGTTAGGTAATAAAGATGCGCTAATCCGTCTGTTTACAAGACCCAATGCGCGTACCTGATCGAGGGAGGGGCTGCTCCGGCTGTTCCCATCCTGCGCATATAAACAGGATATCAAGCGATCAGCAGCAGCATTCAGACACTCGACGTCAAAGCATCAACAACAGATTGCCGAAAGTGAAAAGGAGAGAAATAATGGAAAAGCCAAACAATTCGAGCAACTATTTGCACAAGAAGTTTGCGGCCCACAAGCGCAAACGAGATGTGGACCAGATTTTGGAGCAGAACAAGGAGAACATTACACTGGAGGCGCCGCCCTGCAAACGTCGCCAGGTGAAGGGCTTCTTCCGCCCCTGGCTGGACAACGAGCAGAACATCGACGCAGCCTCCACTACTCAGACAGCTACCGGCGCCGCTCAGCAGAAGCCCAGCGCTCCAGCAGCTCTGGCCGGCACATATCACGCCAACATGGTGCGCCGCTGCCAGACAGCACGGCAGCGCAGTCCCAAGGAGCAGCAGCGCCGCGACCGCAACACCTTGGCCTGTCTGCTGAGTCGGCGGGCCAAACAGGCGCAGGATGCGCACTTGTCGCAGCAATACGAACAATATCGTGCGCAGCAGGTCGCCATAATGGAGCAACAGGTCCGCTTCGGGCTCTACTATCGCCAGCTGCTGCAGCAGGCGATCTACCAGAAGGGCGTCACAGCCTCGGGCATCCAGCTGCCGCAGCAACAACAGCAGTTCCTACAGCAAATGGCGCTATCGCAACAACTCCTGATCTTTGGATCCCAGCAGTGATGCATAGATCTCCTATTATCTAATCATCGAATCTATTATCTAAGATAGCCATTGAATGTGATTTAGTTGTCTAAGTATTAATTTATTCATTGTTGACTTTAAAATTAAAACCAAAATCTTATTATATAATTGCGTTTTGTTTATTTCGAATGGGTTTCAAGAACGAGAAATTTAAAATTCTGCAAGGAATTCAATACAGTTTCAATATATTGTCGATGTCAGACCCCTAGATGGATATTTTAGTATATTGAAATGTATGAACTTATGCATGGCCACGGATAAGAATAGATGTCTCACAATGCTTCATCATACCACAATTATTATGCGATTATCTAACAAGAGAATTGAGGGTATAATGACTTTGGAGAGCAGACTGAGCGTGGCGTGATGGAACCCATAAAACATTTAATTATTTATTTTAGGTAAGCCTAGATAGTCGAAGTAGCCAAAGCTAGACATGTTTACCATACAAATTTTCTTAGTTTCATCCAGTGGGATAACTCTAATTTTGTTTCAATTATTATATAATCTGTGTATATTTTGCAAGTGTCTAGCTCCGATCATCGTTGTGCTATGTTTATAAAATCTTCTCTGAAATTAATTTAATGATAGAAAATTGGAGAAATTAATCGCACACATGGCTAAAATAACTCAGATGTCATTATGAGCAAAGATATGTTTATTTATTTTATGGAGTCGACGATTCTTATTAGTGCTTGGTTGATGCATTTCAGTGAAATCATCTTTAGCCAAAGTAAAATCGATGCAAGGCCAAGTTTGTAAGTAAACTAGAACAATTCAAGAAGAGGATGAAACTAAATCATGCTCTAGTATAGATCGACGTGCAATTTGCAATTCAAATTAAACTAGTTCACAATTGCTGTCTAATAGTTAAAGTGCAGCCAAAGAGTTAAAGAGTCTCAACTATAGCAAGACTTAATCTAAGTTAATTTTGCTGCTCTCATTTATTTTGGTTCATTTGTCAAGGGCGAGCATGGAGCAGCATAGAGCAAATCGAATACTGAGCGAGCTGCAGTGAAATTACGAAATATTGTACACCATCAAATCAAATATCAATATTGGCTGAGCAGGCAGCAGACGATGTCAGAGTGAGAGAGAGAGAGAGAGACAGTGTGAGAGAGAGAGAGAGAGACTGCAATAGTCTGAGTCTAACTGCGAAAAGCTCAAGTTCAGCAACCAAAGTGTTGCAACCGCAAAGTTTTGGTATATATTGCATTTAAACTCAAAATTCACATAGACACGCACAACAGTGTGTATGTATATGTGTGTGTGGTTGTGTTGGTAAAGTGGGTTGCCTTTGGATTTCCCAGCTTGATAGGAAGTTGCTTTGGAGCATTATCAAATGGCCCACAATGAAAATTAAAAGTAATTAGCTGCTCGGACATTGCGCAATGCCGAAAATAAAAGCCCCAAAAGAGTTAATTACCAGGTGGTGCGGTGCGGGGCGGGATGGAGGGACGCTGCGACTGCGACTGCGACTGCGTCGACGACTGCTCAACATGAATACTCAACTTTAATTAACTAACTGTTGTTATTGTTGCTAGACCCAGCACAGTTGACTGCACCTCGGCCCGGCCGAGTCGGTTGCAGTTGCTCTGGGGCTCTTCGCATGGCAACTTCCTTATGCATAAGTTTGAGCGGCAGCTCGAGCTGCTCATTGCCTTTGGTTCATTGATTTTCTACCTCGCTAAGCATTGTGAAAGCAAAGGCCTTAATGTGCCCATAGCTCGCATATATAAAGGAGCTAATTTTGTTCCATATCATTAATCAGCAATTCGATAAGTACATATAATAATATAAATATTAATAAAAATAAAAACAAAGTGTTATTAAAAATAAATTTTCTTTCAATTCAACTAAAAAACATGAACAGGCCTAATAATAAAAATATATATTAAATAAAATTATAATTAAATATAAAAAAAAAGGTTTTTTTTTTTTTTAAATTCAAATAAAAATAGTTAGACCACTAGGAAAGCAACTGTCTCTAAGGCAAATTAATTTTTGAAAAAAATGATGGTAACTTTGATTATAGATTTGAAATATTAATAAGAAAATAAGATGGTATAGTAAAAAAACAGATAAATGACACATTATTTTGTAATTGCCGAGCTGGGTTGGACGAGCACGCACATGAACATTGCTGTATCGACGCTTGATTAAGTTGGGCACGCCCCCTTTTTGACAGGTATTAGTAGAGAGATATTGTCTTCAATTTCAATCGATTCATACATACACATTTTATACACGAATTACATATTTACTTATTTTAAACGCAATAGAAGCATGAAAATATATTCGAATAATTTAAAATATTGTAAAATAAAATGTCGAGTTGAACATAAATAAATGATGGAATGCAATATAAGCTGAGCCAGAAAAAATTAGGATGAAAAGTTCATGAAATAAAAAAAATATATATATATTTTATAAACTTTGTTAATATTTTTTATTAATAGTTATATTTAAAATATTTTTTAGTAATGTAAAAATAAACAATATATAATATCTTAATAACATTAATCATTTTAAAATTTACAAATATTCTACGGCATAAAAACATAAACAAATAGATAACTTTTACTTTTTGTTTCCTAAACAAAAACCTAGCACAATTACTTAAATACTATATATCAATAGATTATATACTAAATAATAGTTAGTAAAGCTTAAGTGGGAGGCATTTACATAGCATCACACAGTGATTAAACGAGTGTTTGCTAACACTGCTCGCCTTTAATGCCGTTCATCAAATAGTCGATGCTAAAGTTCTTCACTTGCACTGGAACTGACGCTGGGGCCGAGCTCTTAGTGGATTGCTCATGCTTGACCAGCTGATTGAGATGATTGAAATAGGCCGTAGCACGCATGCTCTGCTCAACAATCTTCAGGTGCTGCAGCGTGAACTCTTTGTACTGCTCCTCGATGGCCAGGTGTTCGAGTTTCTTGACGCGCCGACTCATGCGACAGGCGATGGTGTTCTTGTTGCGTCGGTCCTGATCCTTGGGCGAACGTTCTTTCTTGGGAAACTTTCGCACCATATTGCCGTGGTACTTGCAAATATCTCGCAGCGCCTCCGGACTGATGGAGGGCGGCAGCGAGTGCGAAGATGATGCCGATTCCGAGCCATTCGAGCCATCGTATACGGTGCTGTTGAGCCGGCGACGCTTGGGCAGGGACATCAAGCTGGAGCACTGGCTACTTGTGTCCTCCTCCTCGTCGGAGGCACTGTTGTAGCCCGTTGTATCGAGGCGTGCCAGCAGCTCCTCCTTGATTTGCAGCTCGAGCTCGTCGTTACGTGGACGACGCAGATCGAACTTCTTGTGGCGATAGCTAAGCGGATTGTTGCCTTGCATTGTCAGAGCCATTTCTCTAGATGATAATAATGATGATGATGGCGATGGTGTGTGATTGGTTTGTCGTCGTCTCGCTGACTGTTGTCCTGGAGCGATGCGCGTCAAGCTTATATATGAGAGATAGCTGACTCGCGGCTCTTATCAATCCGCCGACTCTAATCCGCATTTTATGATGTTGTTTACACAAACTGCAAAAGGGAAATCTATTTTTGCAAAACAAAAACAAGGCCATAAAATCAGCTGATGACCTGCACACTGCACACTGCGCACGGCGTACTCCCTCCTGCGTCCTGTTCAGTGTCCTGCATCCTGCTTTCGCGCATGCGCCGCAGCCCTTAAGCGTACCCTTGAGCCGTACCTACCCCGCTGATAAGCCTTTTGTGCGTGCGTGTTTGTTCTTGCGTGCTCGAGTGTGGCCAGGCCTAGTTAATGAGCTGGCTTTGGGTATTCATAGACTCATCTGGCTATCGGCTGAAGACAGATTTCCGTCTGCTGTGTCTGTGTTTGCCCAGCTCCCTAGGTGGCAAAATGCGCGCCTTTTGTTTGGCTTTCATTCAATTTGCGTTTGCTCCGCAGCCAGATAATTTCTTTTCTATTCTTATTCTCGCTCGTTGGCATTGTCGCAGTTTTTGTCAATAGCCGGAGGAGGCTGTGCCATGTGTTTTCCTTTCAATTCCATTCGAATTGTTCAATTTTCGGTTTTGCTCGAAGCATTTGCGGCTCATTTGTCTCGTCACAAAACAGTCTGAGTGTCTGTGTGTGTGTGTGTGTGTGTGCATTGATAAGATATTGTCGAACTGGTCTTTGTTTTTCTTTTTATTTATTTTTTGTTTTTCTCAAAATTTCAAATTTCCTGGAATCGGCATTACTGGTGCATCATGCTGCTGATTACGATAAGATGCAGAGTTTGCAGTGAGCTGAGCTCTTGTCTTCCACTGACTTTTGATCGGATTGCAAAAGGCAGACACGGAGTTTGGGCATTCATTACGCCAGCTGATAAGAGATATTGGGTTTGGGTTTCAAATCCGAGACCCCGAATAGTTTAACTGTGCTGATGATAAGCGATTGAGAATGGTGCAGAACTGGTTCTTGGGCATAACAAACAAACTAGATGCGCCCTTGAATTTCAGATAACGCAAAAGTGATTTAAGTAAAATGCGATGTACAACAAATGGAATAAATAATAGGAGATATATACATACATACATACATACATATGTATATTTAAGCTAATCAACTGAACTGCGATCAAGCTTTCATAAACTTTGCATTTTATTTTGCACCTATTTAAGAAATTCCAAACCACCTTTGCCTTATTTGTAATCTTACTGAATGTAATATCAATAAGCAAATATCTAAAGATACAAAGTCAAATATGGGTAATTCCAGCAATTCAATTAAATATCACGGGGCGATCGAGCAAGATCCATTTTGGGCTGTTCTTAATCTTGTTCATAATTTATAAGTAATATTCTAATTATCTAATTAACTCACTGCAGCTCATGAGTTCTCTATAGAGATCGAGCCTAATACGTCTCTGCTCAGCGTGCTTATTGTTGACTAAAGCTAAATTCAATTACTGCGAATATGCAGAGTCACTCAATCAGATTTAAAGCAAACAATTTGCTATGGTTTGTCTGCTTGGCCGCACTATGCAACAAGATCTATGCGATATTTGTGCCGAAAATAAATTATTTATAATTAGAAATACAAGCAGTGAGTTTCCCATATTAACTTGAAATTATTCTTTGTATTAATAATGAGGTATAATGAAATTGAAAAGCAATCTAGGCGTACTTGTTAGGTTGACTTACGCATACCCTGAACAGGTTTATCTTCGATTGTTATTTTCTCAATTTATTTTGCACGACTTATGGATTAAAGATATTACAATTTATAATACGCCCGTTTTTTGCTCTTCCTACTACAACTTCCAATTGCTATTAAAACAATCTCAATACTTAAGACATATGCCACGTTGCATAGTGTAAACAACAATTAATCAATGCAAAATATATAAACAAGAAAAGGCTTTCATTTTTCACAGAGATTGCATTTATGCAAATGCAAATGAAAATGATTTGAATCTCAGTTGCATCGACGCTTTAATTGTGCTGTATAAATCGGCTTAGGCATTGCAACATTTAGTTAAGTATCGGACATGTCTCGCGTAGCGGATTGCTCAACGCCTGATTGGCTTTTGAGTGTCAGCCGGTCCAGCAACAGATTCCAATAATCAGTGCGACGACGAGGAAGCATCAAACGGCTTGAAGCGCATCCAAATCGGACAGCTGCCGGTAGTTGAGCGAGCTCTGGCTGGGCACGACTTTTGTCTAGGGTATTTAATAATGTCGTTTGTATTTCGCTACCGATTTCGCTGTGGATGCCCTCTGCTCAGCGCTGTTGTCGTTGTCATTAGGCTCCGAAGCTATTTTCGTTTCACTGGCTCAATCCCCCAATCCCAGTGCGCATCAACCGACTGTGGGTGCCTATTATAGCGTTGCGTTTACTCTCTATTTTCGCCATAAATACAAGCCAGCGGCCGGTCGTAGGTCTCAGATGTCGCTTCGCATTTGCATGAGCCGGGGGCGTCGCTGTCGTACTATCTAACCAACCACATCCTTAACTGACTTCAATCTCAACGAAAGTGAAATTTTCGCATTTGAAGTAAAGCAAGAGAAATAGAAAACAAAAACAAAATTCAAATTAAATTTGAATAAAATGGCAAGTGTTTTAAGTGCATTCATTTTGGTGTCGTGCCTCAGCACGATTTTGGCTGCGGATGAGAGTTTTGGCTTGCCAACTATTGAGTTTAAGCCCATCACAAAATTGGGTGAGAATAACGAATGATATATGTATATATATGTACATATATATATTTTTAATATTAAGTGTTGAGTTAATATTAAATAAATATTCATTGATGATTTATAAAGCCGAAAACATAAATACATTTCAATTACATATTTATGCATAACAAAAACCAAGTTCGTGTCCTAAGTCTTTTGATTTTTTTGTTTAAATTTAAGACAGTATTACATGTTATTAAATGGAATACACTCTAGCAGCATGAGTCAGCCAGAGAATTGATCAAATATTGTTTTAATAGAAGTTTTCTGTTTACACCTTTTTACACTATTTGTACCAAGTCAACAGCTCGAAAGCAGTTTAAATGTTAAGTCAACACATAATATTGCTTAAGCCCTTCAAAATCAACTTTAAACTATTATCTACAGACATTTCCCCGCCCTTAGTCACAATTATTTTCAACAAAGATAGACTCGTCTAACAGAATTCCTAAATTAGCGGATAAATATCAGCAATTGCATTAAAATGCTGCCACATCGCGGCGATCGTGTGAAACACGTCAAGCTGTGCGAATTTTACAACAAAGCAATTTCATGCAACTGCATTAGCGTGTATTGGAGCCAATTTACGACGAACAAATTTAGCAACAGTTGGCAGTAATATTATAAATTATTTATATAAAAACCTATCTGTATATATTTAATTTATTTTAGATACTGTAAGACACTGTCAAACACTGTTTAGTGAACAGCAATAAGTCTATACTTAGTATTTATTATAATATATTATTAAAATTTATATATTATATTATATAATATTATAATATTTAGTAAATATCGTTGTTCGTGGTTTAAAGTTTAGAGAACTGTTGTCTTGAAGTCACCTATCTCTATCTCGCTCTGTCTTTTTAAACTTCTTCTTCGGAATATACTTTTATAACCAATAAAATCAACAATTTGAATTTACTCTAATTTGAAGAATAGAAACTTAGATTATTACAAAATACTACAGAATATAATAGTTTTGTGTCTGCAAATTAAAACATAGAAAGATTCTTGAATAGGAAATTTCATCCAACTTTGTTGGCTTGTGTAATTATTCGAAATTGACAAAAAGTGTCAATCATATAATGAATGATGTTGCCCAAAAGAGGTACAGCTAATGGTCAGATATAAATGTTTTGGCAAAATAATCAACTAATTAGTATGCATTATGCGAATGTGAAGACGGCTATAAGGTATAAGCAAACGATTATATTGAAATAAAGTATATTTGGACTCTTTATATGGCCAACAATAATACTTTCCCAACAAACACACGAAAGAACAAACAAGTAAAAGCGAAAAGAGTGGATAGAAATATTCGTGTCTTTATGTGGCTTGAATATTTAACTTAAGACTTCTTAACTAAAAACTAACGTTTAAGCAGCTCAATGAATTAAATAATTCACTTTTTGTACATTCGAAAATTAAGTATAAAAGTAAAGAGAGCATGTAAAGTCTCAAATTTTAATTTATAAAAAAATGTTAAATTTTATTCACATCATAAAAGTGTAAAATTGATGACATTTCATTAGATTAGTCAAATAGAATTGTTAGAATTGTTGAGCCTTGACTGGCTCAAGACATAAGTCGTTATATTTTTGTAGGCCGCAGTCTATTGCCACTTCCGCTAAGCGGCCTTCTCCCGTCGTTTGCAAAAAGCCTTCAGCGACAAAGATTTAAGCGACTAACTTGATGCGACAGAGCGATATGCGCCATAAAACGAAACGAAACGCTTCGTCAATGCTCAACGCAAAGCACTTGCAATTGAATGTTGGCATTTTTGTCAAACAATAAATGTGCTTTTAAGTCATTTTGTAAATATCTAACACAGCCGGCAATTAAACTGCTCGCGCGCGACGTTTCGCCGGCGGGGCCGGGGAGAATCGCAATTATGCACGGCATCGATTAGCGGCAACAAAATTCTCGACTGGCCAAAAAAATGTCACGTTCTGAGCATAGGCCTCATAGATCACAGCCGATACGAGATGCGTTCTGATGTGTGTCAGGGGCAATGCTCAGTGCATGTTCTATTTATTTTGAATGCTGAATTCGAATTATGGATCATTGAATGGAAAATCGTGTTTTTTTTTCGGAACAGCTGACGATATACCGACCTGCCAGCAGTCGGACAACAACATCAATGAATGCATTAAACAGGGCTTTCAGCAGCTGACGCCACGCCTCAAGAACGGCATCAGCGACCTCAACATACCGCCCATGGATCCCTTTGAGCTGGGCAAGAGCTCCTACAATTACAATTCGGGCATGCTCCAGGGCCGCATTGCCATGAGAAATGTGGCGGTTCATGGCCTCAGCGAGGGCATCGTCGACAAGGTGGACTACCGCCAGAAGAACAATCGTGTTCGCATGGAGATGATCAGCCATGTGCCGCAAATGCTGGCTGAGGGCGCCTACAAGGCGGACATCAAACTGAACGACATGAAGATAACTCCGAAAGGCACCTTCAACGTAACGCTGAGTAAGTATGCGTCAATATTATACATACATATGATAATTACTATGTCATCCACGCACACACACACACACACACACACTCACACACACATTTGACATTTTAGGCGACGTCAGCATGAAAACGCGCGCCATGGGCGAACTATACGAGCGCGACGGTCACACCTATCTGCGTCTGTCGAAGCTCGAGTCTGAGCCCAAAGTGGGCGACATGCGCATCTATGCCAATGGCCTGGTGCCCGACCCAGCGCTAAGTAGGTTCAGCAAACGGCCAACAGATGCGCATTAACTTAAACACTTTGCCTTTCGATTGCAGACGACGTCATCTTGGACTTTATCAATCAATATTGGCGCCAGCTGTATCAAGCTATGCTGCCCGAGACAATGGCCATCTGGGAGCCCCAGATGCTCAAGCTGGCCAACGAATTCTTTGCTGCTCTGCCCTTCGACTTGATTCTCAAACAGAATTAGAATTGTGGGCGTGGCCGGTCTGCATGTGGTAGTCCCTATACAATCGTATTTCTATATGGTTATGTGCTTTATTCATGGTGTTAATTTAGTCTGTATGCAAATAAATGAAATTTCAATTGAATAATTCTTTATCTCTAAATCAATTTACCCTAATTTGCCCTAAGCTCTCATTTAAAATGGGAATACAGAATGAAATGAAGTCTATATATGCTATAGAGATGAATCTATTTATTTATGTATACCCTATATTAACTAAAAGCTACAAAGAAAAGATAGAAAATCACTAACAAATATGTAATTAAAATTGAAATTAACTAGCCATATATACATTGTACAATATATACCTCTCCATTTTACTAGATCTCTAACCCCTTCACCTGCTAAAAGTATACAATTATAAAGCAGGTTATACCTATATCCAGCACCATGCAAATTATTAGCACAAATCATTGGCTTTTAATAATAAAGATCTGAGGGCCAGTCTATGTAGAATATTTGCTGAACTAGATATTCAGCTTTCCCATATTTAATGGAAGCTTCGAACAATGGATTATTGCCCTGCACTTAATGATTATAGAGTTGATTTTCAGAGAATTAAATAAGACGATGCTGCGCCCAGGCGCCTCAGTTTGTGACGGATCATACTAACAGAAGGTTGACAGGCGATCACCTAAGTAAATCCCAAGGAGTATTGCCAACCTATCAATTGAAACAGCATGCAGTATATTGAGCTATTGGCGATTTGCCTTTTGGCTACTGCACCTCGTACCGTGCTCGCGGCGTCAAAGTATATAACTGGTGTGTACGGCGCATTTGAGTTACGCATACGCAGTGTATAACAACAATTTGTATTGCTCTCGATAGACGAGGACTTGGCCAAGTGTCCCAAGGATGCTGTGGAGGCGGGAGATTGTATCAAGATCCTTATGAATGAGCTGATACCACGCATGCGATTTGGCGATCCCGAGCTGAACATTGAGCCCTACGATCCTCTAGTTATAAATCGCCTAAGTTTCCTGTACTCAACTGGAACTATCGATGGTAAGATTTCGGTTAGAAATGTTAAGATCTACGGCTTCGCCCAGCACAAGGTGGACAAAGTGAATATTAAAGTCAAAGGAGATAAGGTCAAGGTGCGCGTCCTTTCGAATGTGGAAAAGATAAATATGCTTGGCGAATACAAGTCGGAATTGAATGTGAGCTCGCTGCAGTTGAAGCCAAAAGGTTTCTTCAATGTAACGCTTTGTAAGTAGATAATATTTGGTTTCAATTGATAGCAAAAATATATATTATGTGGTTAATAAATTGATTTCCTTCAGTTGATGCAACGCTTCGAGTGATTGCGAATGGCGACATTTACACCAAGGATGATATGCGATACTTGCGACTCAACGATATCGAAATAGAGCCAAAAATTCGTGATTTGATCGTTAAAGCCAATGGCATTTTTCCGGATCCCGAATTGGGTAAGATCCTTTGTATGCGATCACTATATTCTAATTATATCTAACTGAATTTCTTTCACAGACGAGCTAGCCGTGAATATAGCCAATAGCTACTGGCGGGATATCTATGCCATTGTCCTGCCAGAGACACGACCAGCGTGGGCTCCTGTTGTGCTTCGCCAGATCAATCAGGCTCTGTTGCATGTGCCCATCGACCAGTTCATCCAGCCATCCCAATGAGATTCGAGCCGTAGAGCACTTGTATGTGTATAATACATTGTGATCAACTCTAGTACACTTATTGTATTTTAATTAAATCAGGTTAAGTTCAATAAAATCAGCACATGTAATTATATGCCAATAATAAACAAGATTTTTGTATACCCTGCAGCTATTGAAAATGAGCTATATCTATTTTACTTTAATTATCCCGTGTGTTGATATTGAATAAGAATATCGGAAATATTGACTATTGATTAGTATTAATAATCGAGAAGATTTTCTCTCTGTCGCATCGACAAAAGCTAAAGAAATTAAATTTTAGACGAACCTGCTTCAAATGTTTAATATCTTCTGATTAATTCAAATTTATCGAAACCCCTTAATTTACGTCTTATTAAAAAAAGAAATGTATTATGGAGGTCTTAATACTTCATATGTTTACAGGGTGTAATTAGTTAACCGCTAAACGCACTAGTCATATTTGTTGTCAATAGTTAATTATTAAAATTATATTAATGCAAATCATTGCCATTGTCGAAGTTCAGCTGACAATTGTCGTTTTTTTGTATGAATCGTTTTCCACTTAATGATTCGGCATTATAATAAATAGCTCAGTCGCCGAGCCGGTTTTCAATCAGTCGAAGTCGATGTGGCTGCCGGTAATGTTTTATCGTTGATTTACAAGTACAATTTTCCAAGCTTAGTGGAAGCGACTAACTTCAAATTAATGTCGTGCCCGCTGCTCGTAATGTGCCTGTGCTAAATCTGAGAATTAAATAGCGCCAAGCAATGCCCGGCCGACTCAGTCTAAGGCGGATCATTCTAACAGCAGGTTGACGAGGACTCAGCTGAGCCGATCGCAATAAATATACATCTATATTACATTAAATATATTAGACAGTTAGGTGCACCATGAATTATATTGCGCTGGCAACGATTTGCCTTTGGGCCAGCGGAGTTTACGCAGCGCCCGCAGAGCCAAAGTACCTGATGGGTGTGTATAAAGTGATTGAATGCCGTTGCGCATACGCAGTGCATAACTAAATGTATCATTCCATTGCCAGCTGATGGTTTGCCCAAGTGTCCCACCGATGCCGATCAGGCTGGCGAATGCATCAAGCTCATTATGAACGAGCTAATACCACGTTTGCGACTGGGCGATCCCGAACTGGGCATTGAGCCGTACGATCCTTTCGTCATAGACCGCTTGAGTTTCCAGTACTCGAGTGGTGCGGTCAATGGAAAGATTTCAGTGCGCAATGTTAAGCTCTATGGATTCGCCGAGCACAAGATCAAAGATGTAAATGTCAAAGTCAAAGGCGATAAGGTCAAGTTACGAACCGTTTCGGAGATACCCAAGATGAATATCTTAGGTGACTACAAGGCGGAGCTGCAGGTCAACTCGTTGCAACTGAAACCCAAGGGCACATTCAACCTAACGCTATGTATGTAGACATTATATTCTGGTAAACAATATACAATTATATTAATATTTCGATTGCAGCTGATGTGGAGAACCGTGTGATCATGGATGGCGAAATTTATACCAAGGATGGTCTTCGATTCTTGCGCCTCAAGGATATCGAGGCGAATCCCACTGTTCGTGATCTGGTCATCAAGGCCAATGGCATCTTTGCCGATCCTGAATTGGGTATGTGTGTGTCGTCATTTGGATTCTATATTCACTACTCTAAGCCCAATTTCCTCCACAGATGAGCTCGCATTGAGTGTGGCCAACAATTATTGGCGTGACATCTACGGCATTATCTTGCCAGAGACGCGGCAATCGTGGGCTCCGGTTATGCTGCGTCTGATCAATGAGGCTCTGCAGCATGTGCCAATCGATCAGTTCATCCAGCTATCCAAATGAGCTTCAGGCTCTAGAACACTTGTATGTACATACGTTGTTGTGAATGCCTTAAGTAATTATTTTCATTATTGAAATATCTGCATTAAAGCAGGTTACCTCCAATAAATCCGCACTTGCAATTATTTGTCATTATTAAACTGAGGCGCATTGAAACAGGTTTTGGTTTCATTTGGTTTTGGTCATGCTCCAGTTTAGGCGCCCATTTCGAAACGGCCCCCTTCCTAGAGGGCAGCCAGCTAATGGGGTTAAGTGCACGACACGTTGACCTTGAGATCGTGTTGCTATCTATATAAATTTTAGTTGAAATATACATATGTCTATCGTAGGCAGTGCCCAAGTGCAGGCATTAAAGTGAAATTGAGTAATGTAAATTTGCGTTACGAGTGAAGTATCCAACAGTTTGAGAGCGACTGCCTACGGTATATGGGCATTTGGACAGGCACTTTGTTTATGTCCAAATCACGGCTAATGCATTATTATCCATATCCAACGAGAATCGTGACTACTTGGACGTGATTTATGGCTTAATTGAATACGCTCTTACATGATTTTTACTTCGATTAGGGCAAAGATCAGACAGTGAGTTGCACTTAAAGTCGAGGCTGTTAATTATGTAATTTATTCTGTTGTACATTTCAATATTAAATTATATATATATTTATATACATATTAGATATATTAAATAAAGTCTCAGTATATCATGTGAGATCCGAATAGACTTCTAGGGTATCAGACTGCTTTATAGTATATAAATTATAGCTCTCAACTAAATTAGCTTAGATAATAATCATTTTACTTTATTCATTCAGATTTATCTTTTTGTTTTTGCCAACCTAAAGTACTAGAGTAATTTTTTTCAGGTAGCAAATCTGAAAGAGAAACCCACCCCAATTATAAATTTAGCTCTGCCTGCTTCAGAATGTTTGTTGAACTGCTTTCTGCGTTGGAATTCCCAAGGAGTTAAAGCATGTCTTAGACTACATCGGGGTTAGTTAACGCAGTTTCTTTACTCTGGCTTCTCTTCAGTTGTCGAATAAATCTTTCGCCTTTTACTAAAGATTTCCGTGGAGAGGAGCACTCTAATGAGTCTAAATTGAATTTTTTGATTGTGTCTGACAGCATTTGCCGTCAGGCCATAAATAATACATCGAAACCACTTTTAGTGTTAAAGTTGCCATTTTTTATGTTTTGCTCAGAGATAATTTCATGTTTGTAAAGCTGATTAGAAGTCAGGACTTCTGCAAATTAGAAATTAAATGAAAACTTAATTATAGAATGGAGAACTGGCTAGAGAGTCTATTCATTCATTCTTACTTTACTTTCAATCTATTGAAAATTGGAATTCTTGACATAATGATGTCCAGCGTAGACGATCGAATTCAGGCCATCTATTACTACAGTAATCTTGCATATAATGACTAAAATGCAGAGTTATGTATATTTTCCAAACGGAAATCCTCGACTAGAATACTCTTAATTATTTCTAAATTTCTTCCTATTGCTGCTAATAAATTGACGCAGGTCTTAATGGCTGCCACAGTCTAAATTGCCTCCTGTCAAAATAAGCGATGCTAATAAATCAATCAGGCCGTACGTTAATTGTTGTGTAGCGGCAAATATTTACATATATTTATATATAGTATAGTGTATATATGGTATTTCAATAGAGCTGCTTACAAATTATCTAATACATATTGTTTACAGTTGAGACTGTAACTGTAAGAAGCACTAGCATTACTTAATGCCTTAGATGACGTCAACGAACCGGCTCAGTGAGTAGTTTTTGTTAGAAGCAAACGAGAACATTTTATCGGCCTGCCAAAGAGTTGACATAAATAATATAGTCTATAATTGAAGCTCAGTAGATATGTTAAGTTCGGTAATATTCCACTCTAGATTATTTAGCCACCGGATCGGCGTTAACTATGCCATAAATCATCTATTATAAGTTAGCACTGCACGCGTTTGTGCATAAGTCCGATTGACTCACATGTGCTATGAATATTAAATTCTATTTTGAATATACTTTAGAGCATGCATATGTATGTGTAGCTACTGCTGAATGAGCATGCGAGGCACACGAACATTTGTCGTCTGCTCGAAGACAGGTGAAGCATAATAAGCATAAAATATTTGAGTCATTTTTTCTTCATTTTTTTTTTTTTTTTTAGCCAAACCATATTATGACGCATCTGCCAAATTTGACACTGGCTTGCAGTGCAACGATCTGGTTTACAATTATTTCATTCAGTGCTCATTTTCATAAATAAATCCTCGGCACCTCACGTCGATCACCTTGAAGAGAAACGCCCGAAAACTACACAAACTCAAACTTTGTGGCGGTTCAAGTGTAAACATTGCTAGAGATTTATGTCTGGCCCACATTTTACATGCCCCAGCCGAGGGCGAATCCAATTCCTCAACTAGGCGCAGCGCCTCTGCAACTGCGGCAGTGCAGCTCAAACTGTATCGGGGATTGGCATTGGCATTTAGCTGGGTGTGTTGTGGTAAATGGCAGCTTGTCGACAGCTTCCTCATTGTTGTCAGATCGACTAATTTGTAAGCGCAATCTTTTGTTGTTGTTGATTGATATTAGCTCAAGCATTTAGTGAAATGAGACAGATTTGTATACTCACATGTATTGATTAATGAATTGTTTGCATGAACATGAACTGAAGAGAGTTTTTCAATAAATATTTATTATGCACATCAAAGAAAAAGTGCTCCCATATAAGTCTAACATATAGAGCTAAGAATTAATATAGTAGGAAATTAAAATTGATGGACAAGTTTTGGTATAGCTATCCACATTAGTTATATGTACATCTATGGTATATACAAATATTTAATATAATTGCTGACATTTTAAAAATAATTATACATATATTAATATATTAATTATATTAATTTTATATTAGTGTTCATTTTTTCCTTCAGTATATAAAATATATAAAATAATTAAAATTAAAAAATCAATAATTAATAATTTCAATTACAGAAATTATATATGATAAATGATAAATTTATTTAAAAATACAGTTAAATAAATGAAAAATAAAACTATAATATAGTTTAGAGATAGATACATAACTATATATTTACACTAAAAGTAGTAAATTTATTTATGTAAGGTCTACTCAATAAACAATAGAATAATGTTTTGGTATTTCCCTGAAAATGTAATTTGTGTCTCCATTCTAAATGATATAAAGATCCCTATCAACTGTAGCAACCATTTAATTTAACTGGTCTATATAGAATGCTGATTACTCTTGCATTATAATCATGTCTAGACGTCTTCTCTGATTTAGTATACTTGGCATTCAAGTGAGGCTCTGGATTGTGCAAACTCATGCTGAGTATTTCGAGTACAGTGCTGCTGAAACTGTGCCGCTCAAGTTCTCAAAGCCACTGAATCACTCAGCAAGACAAAAGCTTCGAAAGCTCAGTAAGCGCGCTCCGAAAGCCTTCGAATTGGGTATTTTGTTGCTGTTGCTGTTTGTATTTTTGTTCGCTTTTTATTTCGGCAGCGCGCGCATGGAAAAACTCGAACTGAAAACTATAAATAAACGTAAGTTTTATGCAGCGCTCATTTGAAGATTTGCAAGCGGCGGGCCGTCAACAACACAAGTTCGCTGAATTTTGGTATCTTTGGCAACTGAATAGGCTAGCTGTGTGTAGGTGTGTGTTTGACACTGTTTAGCAGTGTGTGTGTGTGTCCGTTTGTGCGTGTGTGTGTGCGCAATTGCAGCAACAATTGCAGTTAACCGAGAAAACGACGGCAACAACAAACTGTTAAATTCGTGTAGAAATAAAAGTGAAGCCGGTTTTCAAAATTACGCAAAAACCAACAAAAATAAAAAAAGAGCCAAGCGAAAATTGCCCACGTTTGTATAATTGTGTGCGTGTGTGTGAGCATTTTACCTGTGTTAAATCAAACCAACAACAAAAAATTAAACAAAAACTATTCAATTTAAACAAGTTTATATTGCCAATTGTGAAAAAAAAGTGTTGTCCGATTTGACAACAACAGCAGCAAAGTAAAAGAAAGATATGCAAGCGTTTTACATTTTACTAACCGTCGCGACGGTCGCACTCGGAAGTGCCGAGTCCGCCACGCTGCCAACATCCGGTCCCACAAGCGAGCAGGAGACGGAATTGGGGACCACCTCCTCAAGCGTCTTACAGCTAGATACAGGTACATACATATATCCAATACTATATACAGTTTTGTTTTATACGCTTATGCAACATGGCCAGAACTTGATATTTAAATGAAAAGCGAAATGCAAAATCAAAGCATGGAAACAAGTTTGTTGCCAAAGTCTTTCGTTTTTGAAATGGCAAATTGAAAATAAATTGCTAATCAGCTGAGTGACAAATAAACTTATATTTGTTCATGGCATATTTGACGGATTTTTGCAACAGCGGAATTCATAACAGGAAATGTTGAGAGGGGCATCTAAAGTCCTATTACGAATGTGGGAGTAAAAAATTTCTATTATATTATTATTATTTCTATAAAAAATTACTTTGTAAAAGTAAATTTTACTGAATGTTTTTTGGCGTCTCTATCATTTTTTTCGTAATATACAATACGTGTTTTATTAAAAGCCTAAAAAATATTTTAATTTTATTTACTTCAGTTATTTGTCGGTTCAATTAACTAAATCTTATATATATATATACATACGACAACAGCCTTGGGCAGCCCATTGGCAAATTGATCGCAAAGTGTGATTTTAATGAGATTTCCTGCGCAATAGTAAAAAGAAATATATCTGTAAAATTAGCAGGTCTGCTAACCAAAAAAAAAAATTAAGCAAATAAATACTTTTTATTTGTTTGACTCTTAACACACGAGAGGCAAGCAATAAAAAATCTGCGCCGCTTGAACTTGACATATATTTCGTTTTCATTTGTAGTTTACCTTTTTTATTATTTTTATTTTTTCTTCGTTTGAGTGGTAAAAGTTATAAAACCGCAGCCAGGCAGATATAGAGATTCATCAGCCTTGTGAAAACAAGAATTCAATTCGATTGATTATGCGTAATAACTGACAGAGAATCAACACCGAAAGTCTAACTCAAATATTACCAATTGCATTAATTTAATCAACCGCAAAGCTAAAAATTGTTTGTATATATATGCATATATGTTTGAGCTATTGCGAAAAGAGTTCGCGACAACAAAGAGCCTTACAATATATACCATACCGAGCAAATAAAAAAACAAAACAAAGAAACAGAAAAAAAAACCGGCTGGCGGTGCGCGCATTTCTCAAAAGCACAAAGCTAAAAACTGACCTACATCAATGCGAAAACGGCGTCATCGTCGCTGGGCCTTTCAGTTGAGAGACGCTAAAAGCTGCAATTGTAACTTGTATCTAATTGCGTAAAATGTCGAGCAGCAACAAAAACAACAACAACAACAACAGAAGCTCAAGAAATTTATTGACATTTGCACTGCACTGCGACTTATGCAAACGAAAGACTTAGGCAACGAACTTCATTTCAGCTATGGGCGTAAATTACAGCATTCGCGACGCCTCTTCAAAATTTGACACCTGACTCAATATTTTTAGTTGAGTTTAATTTTGTTTTTTTATAGTTTCTTTTTTTTTTTTGTGCTGTTTCACCTTTGACATTGAACTTGTCAGCGAAAAAGGTTCGAGTCCAAAACACGCAAACCCTCGAAATTTGGCAGAATAATTACAGACATTCAAATTGCCTAGGCGAATCGCAGACATAATCACACATTCATCACAGTTGTTAACTAAAAATAACAAACACAAATGGAAGTTAACCAAAGTCAAGTCGAAGTTGAGCGTAATTAGCGACTTTTTAAATACTTTTGGGTATTTTTTTTCTTTAAGTGCACAATCATAATTGCAATTTCATTTCCGTTTAGAAGCTATAAAGGCTTGAATGTCATTTAATGAGACAATTGACTACGCAAGATAACATATCTCTAAAATGGTTTATGCTTGAGAGGCCATTTAAAAAGCTATGATATGGTATGGATTTTCACTCCAGTTTGTCAACGTTTTTAAATTTTATATAACTCGCTTTAAGATTCTCCGCCAGCATTTAAAGTGTTGCTTGCTTGAAGCTTTAAGTTTTCTGACATCAGCTCTTGAGTTCAGTAAGGGAACGAAATAGAGTGAGAACTGTCTGGTTATTTTTAGTTTATTCCACAACTCGTTTATTATTAACTTCAATTGGCTTGGCCTGCGTCGTGTGGGGCCCAATTATAAAGACCTTGAGACAGCGAAGCGTCATTGTCACTTGTCACCCTGACACGAGGCACGCAAAGCCGACAACAGCAACTGCAACAACAACATTAACAGACGCAATTTGAATGTCAAAATTGAAGTGAAAACTGTGCAGAGCATGTCAAACTGTAAACTATGTGCCACGCTTGGTTAAATGCCCCGGCAGGCGCTATGCGCAATGATGCATGCCTGGCTGAGCTTAGCCACGTCTATGTCTTAATCAACTGGCATTTGGCTTTTTGGCCTTTTGGCCAACTTTGTAATTGCTGTGTACTAAACTTTTGCCACTTTCACCACTCTTACAGCATCACAAACGCCATTCGGCGGCATCGCCACGTGCAGCCTGAGCTCAGCCGAGCTAAATGTTTGCATACGCGGGCTATTTGATGCGATCGTGCCTCAACTGAAGTATCAGGGTCTGTCGGAATATAGCATGGGCTCCATCGATCCGTACTTCTATAAGCGCGGCATCTTTCGGTACTCGAACGACGGCATACAGGGCGGCCTGCTCATCAAGAACATGGAAATTTATGGCATCAGTGGGCTGAAGGTGAACACCGTTTCATCCAATTTCACGGACAGCGGCTTTGTCATCAAATTGGGCGTGGAGCTGCCACAGCTGAAGGCTGGCGGTTACTTTAAGGCGGATGTCAAGTTTGGGGGCCTGCGTCTGGTGCCCAAGGGACCATTCAACATTACCATTGGTGAGCAGCGCTGCGTCAGACTAACCTTAGTTTACTTACTAATCAAATATAAATATCTTAACTCATAGATGACGTGAAGGCTACGATTCTAACCGATGGACACATTGAGCAGCTGCCCAGTGGCCAGCAGCGTTTGAGCTTGCATCGCCTGAATGCGAACGTCAATGTGGGCAATGCTCGGGTCTTGGCCAACGGCATTTTCTCGGACCGCAATCTGAGTAAGTCGCTGCTATGGGCATTATCTACGAGTCTGTAATAATTCTGTTTGCCTTGCAGATGCTATGATCCTGAATTTGGTCAATGAGAATTTGCCCGAGATAACGCGCGTCGGTATTCCCGCCACCCGTGAGCAATGGGCGCCCATTTTGGTCTCGCATATCAATGAGTTCTTCGCACCGGTTCCTATAGAAAAGCTGTTGGTTCTGTAAAGTGCTCAAGGCTCGAATTGTTTGCATTTTATAGCTAATTAGTGTGTAGTTATTATATTACAAAGTATCATTTAATTTTAACGCTGCTTCCAAATAATTACTCTGCTCCTTCTTGAATTGTCAGCGAAACGAAATTCATATTTATTTATATGCTTTTTCTTTAGAAATATCATCTTTTTGCACGTATTATTGTTTCAATCATTTCAAAATTATTAAATTCTATTGAAAACCCACTCGAATTGGCTTCTGTTTGCTTAAGGTTTGACATGCATTGGAATTTTTATGCTCGCTCCCAAAAGCAGGCAACATAAATGGATTTTTCGTGAATCAAATGAAATTATTTGTAGCATACCTTACAGCAATGGAATTAATATTTAAAATTTACAAATTTGGTAATAAACTATAATAATAATAATTTAATAAATACAATTGGCTAAACTCGAAATGGAATTTAAAAATATTAAATAAATTTATTGGTTTATTTAATGGAAACTTTGCAGCTTTATGTATTAGAGTTTATGTCTGTATATTTTTATCCCTAATAATATTAACATTGATCAAAAATATATGTATTTATATATGGTATATTGACTAGATCCCAATGGTAAGATCAGCTCAAAAAAAAACAAATTTTTTTATATACATATGTATGTGTCATATTTGCAGCTTAAGCAATTTGTCAGGCATAACAAATTGAATTTGTTTAATAAAATGCGAAATTGCTTTTGGCATCGAATGTGTCATAGCTCTTTCCCCAGCTCTTACCCTGTTTGGTATGATGTCTGTGCGACTCATTGAATTACTTTCGAAAATTCAACACTCCAGATCGAATCGAGAACACTTTGCGATCAATCAACAGGCAATTGCCCCCTGGCGTCCAATTATAGACAATTAGTTGGCAAAATATTGATATGCACAGGCCCAATTGTTTGATGGCCAGCCATCTCGCCAAAAGGTTGAGGCCACCATGGCCGTGACACTCGAGAACGTCACATCAATTCAGCTCATTGAAGGTGGGTGAGCCTTTTAGCCAACAGTGAGATGGCCAATCTC
>NW_022045932.1:194473-231576 GCF_001654015.2 Drosophila navojoa
AAGTATCAATAAAATAAATTAAATAAATATAAATATAAGTAAAACAAATATGAAACAAATTTAACATAATAATATAATTGTAATATAATATAATACAATAAATTAAAATGTAATTATTATATAATTTTATATTATATTATATAACGATATTATAAATTTAAAAAAAAAAATAAGTAAAACAAATATGAAATAAATTTAACATAATAATATAATTGTAATATAATATAATACAATACATTAAACTAATTAACTATATTATAAATTAAAAAAAAAAAAAAATAGAAAATTCAAAAATTTTACCAAGGCATCCTAGTACAATTATTCAATTGGTAAAGAATATTAAATACGAATTTTGTGTCAGTGCGTCTTAAAAGCAAACGTAAAATGCGATGATGTAGTTGACGTTTTAACAGTATGCAGCTATATAATGTTCTCGGTCTCGGTCTAAGTCCCGGTTTGTCTGCAACTAGAGCAATGTGCGTGAGCGAGCTCAGTGTTGACCAGTCGGGCTGAAGGGCGGAGGCAGGAATGAACAGGAGCAAGTGCAAGCAAGCATTTGAATAACTTGTTTCCAAATGCAGTCTGTATTTGCATTAGAGATAAACAAAAAGAAAAACTACTACAACTCAGATGACCGCCTATCGTGTAGCGAGGCACAAGCAAATCGATACGCAAAAATTATTGACGTTTCGGCAGTGTCTGCGCTTGCGTCTACGTACGCGTCTGCGTCTGCTCTGCGTCTGCGTCTGCGCCGCTGCCGCCGTCGAAGGCAGACGGCCGACGGCAGACGACAAACGGCATAGCTGTTAACCAAACTTCGCTGGCATCAGTTGGCTCAGAAGCTTGCGGACCTCGATAGCCAACGGTCCTGTTTCTAATAAGCGCGCGAAGGCCAGGCGATATCGACATTGCGAGAATCAAGCCAAGAACCAGGCGAGAAAATATTCTGAGTCGTCTGCCCGCCCAGGTGAATGCCATCGGGCAACGTGCGTCGCATGTTAAAGACAGACGCGCTTCGTTTGTGCGGTTTATATACTATATTGTAACATTTATATATGGTCTGCAATTCCCGCTGAGTTGAAACGAAAACAAAATAGTAAAAATAAGTACATAAATAATAAAAAATAAAACAAAAAAAAAACAAAAAAAACAAAAACAAATTATTTTGCTGGCAAAATGTTTGCATTTTTGCGGATTTTATTACTTTCTGTGCATTTGTTGCATTTTAAAACGACATTAGCCGAGGATGTGCCATCGATAAGACCAACGGCAGCAACAACAACAACAACATTATCGGATCAAATTCTACACACAAAGGCCGTTGAGTCCCTAGCCGCGTCCAATGCCACATTCGAGCGAGACTTTAATGCCCACGAGGATGGTGAGTAACGCTCAAGCTGAACAATCTTTAAATAATAATGAAAAAAAGTGAAATTCGGAATCGAGATATAAAGAATTCAGTAACGAGATTAATTTTGGGCTGCTTGACAATTCTTTAGTTATTATTTTGATCATGAATAAACAGCTTATGCAGATATAAATTTATATTTAAGTTGTAAATATTGTCTTGGGCCTCACAAAAGACTTAGGCAACAAACTTGCAACATGATAAGCAGGAAAATTTAATCCTTAAAATCTAGTAGGCTATAAATTCCCTAATAAATTAACGAAATTATTTACGATCCTAAATTCGAAAAAGAAAATTCAATTTTAACAATAATTAATATGTGACAGATAAGGCAATGCCAGCAAAAAAAGCATATCCAGAAAAAAACCAAAAAGAATTACAGAATAGACTTGCTAATATATAAACTATTACATTTAATCGCCAATTCTTTTTAAGTAAGGGATACATATGTCAGATTTCGTTTTTACTTTTGTTTGCATTACATCCCATTAGATACTAGATATACGTAATGTAGGAAAGTTCAACGACTTTTTGCTATGTCCGATAAATTTATGCTAAGCACGCAGCGGTATATGGTTTTTTGTGACCTTCAGAAATCTATAAATTGCCCAGTGAAAATAAAAAGAGAATTCGAAGCTTGTGAATTACTCTTGAAGGCGTGCGTCTCTGAGTTGCGGCCCTTTGAGCCAGAGTACAACAGACGCCAACTTTCTATTCTCACTTCCGATCTGAGCGCGAAGAATTGTCACAGTGGAGGCGGATTTGCTATGGAGCTTTCAAATTTGGTGTACTTATACGAAACTGATGGGCTTGTCGCATGTACCCGTCCCCTTTTATTTATGGCCAACAAAAGAGGCGTGATATTTGCTCATGTTGCGCTCTGAAAACATCGCGACCATTTAAGCCTATTAATGCTGATCTCTTTTTTTTTTTTTTGTCTGTACAAAAAAACAATTGTCTACTTAATTGCCTAAGAAATCTGTCTGTGCTTGGTGTGATTAAATTGCTATAGGACAAAGGACAGCAATTAGTTAGCTGACGTTTAGCAGCAGCAGCAGTGCTGAAAGACGCCGCAATAAATTTAAGTTATATGGACACGCTCAGCTATCCATATTCATATTATACAATTCAGAAGACTTGGCCCCCGTTTCAACGCAGCGCGGCTCAGCTTACAGCTCCTGCCGCTCATTTCGAGTTTCTGCGCCAGTCTGTGCGCTTATATTAATCCAGTTTGATTTGTGCAGCCTCTGGGTATGAGTTGGCTAGTAAATGGACCTTGAACTTGTGGCTGGTTTATCCTTGGGCATCTCAAGTGTCTTATGCCACACGCCTGACACTAAAGTTAATAAGTTTGTAGCACTAGGGGGTGTTTCTTAACTACATTATGCCTACACCTGCCAGCCTGCCTGCCTGCCAAACTAATATGCAGTAAAATATAATGTCGGGTAATTAAAGCTCATCAATAGGAGTTCATTAGCCTTAAGAAAAAAAACAAAACTATTTAGCTAGGCAACGTTTTTCCCCCTCTTTTTTTAGCAAATCTGTGTTGACAAAGAAACATGCCCATAGACGAAGAAGATGAGGTAGAAGAAAAAATGAACCAATATTTACTTAAATATTTACTTAAAATTCGTGCACGCTTCGAGTTCCAATTCCAAGCTGGGCTCCACGCGACGACTTATTATACGATTACTCAATATTTTGACATTTCTGTACGAAGAAATTTGACAAAAAAAAAAAAAAAAGAAGCAAAAAAACAAAAGCCAGAATATTGACAATAAACTTAAGCGCTTTTCAAGCTGAATGACAATTGCTGTGCCATTTTTTCCATGTCTTGGATTTTTTTTCTGTTTCACTCGTTTTTTTCGCTCTTATCTTTTCTTTCTTCTTCTTCTTCTTCTTCACTGTGCTGTGCGCCTTTCAACGCACAATTGACAACATTTCTTTGTAAAACAGCGTGTCGCTTGCCCCTAAGCAACTTTCTACTGTCACTTGTCATATTCAGATGTGTGTGAGTGTGTGCGAGTCTGTGCGTGTATGTAAAGCCCATTGGCAACTTCTTAAAACTGATCTAGGCAGCTATTGTGCGCCGTCTTTGTTCCAGCTGCTCTTGTTGTTCTTGCAAGTTAACATAAATCTGCCATTTGTTTAATTTATTTAGCATTTCGCGTGTGGCCCATATTATAGTCGAAGTTGATTTATGCGCTCACTAAAATCTTCGCCTAAATGAATCGTTTAGCTTGCTCTCGATGTGATTGTTCGTGTTTGTGATTTATGTATAAGCATTCTATGTTATATCATGTAAAATATCGACGAAACGAACTTCACAGCTTCTTCGCCTTTTGTCTGACAGTCATTGGAAAACATTTTGGTCCATTCATAAGCAATTAACACATCAGATTCTATTATTATGCTCCATGGGAATATACGAATATTATTATTCTAATTTTATTGCTTTACTCATTTTGTCTTCAAATATAGCTAAAAATATACTCTGCCTTTCATTTGAATAAGTTACAAAATCTCTTTAAGGAGAACTGCCATTCATGTTTTGTTATATACAAAAATCGATTGGTTATAATAGTTATAGAAATCAATTATTTATATTTATAGAAACGTTTAGCGTCTCTATTTATTTGAGAACAAATTAGTTTTGGCTCGTCGGAACAGGATTAACAAAGTAAAGCCAATTTGTTATTATTGAATTTAATTTAATTTAATTTTCTACTCCCTTATAAAGTATAAAATATACTACATACAATATACAAAAATATGCGATTTGACAAAGAAATATAGGATCTCTCTCAGAATGTTACAACATTCCTGGCAAATAAATTGCAGAGGTGTAGCTGCAAATTTTAGCTATCTACATATCTCCTGTCATTTGTTATTGAATGTTAAGTCCTCTCTCAGTTCAGAAGAACTGCATTTGCATTTGATTGATCCCAGAAGAGAATCGCGTTTTTCGATCACTAGTTTGATATAATGTAATTAGTAACTAGAGTCAAATATCTTTAATAGTTGAAGCACCATGTATTTTGAATTTCTTACATATACAACATTGTAGTACATTATAAATTTAAATTAAAATTGTTGAAGAACCTTTTCTAAATGCTTTAACTATATATACCAAATTTCTATCTTATGAAGTCGCAAGGGAAAGTCGGTTTCTACGCTCTGATAATCTAAGAATAAATTCAATCTAGATTTTAATTTAAGACTCGCATAAAAGAGACTTTTTGTTGTTTTTTATTTATCATAGTTGATGAATGATTTATTTAATTAAGCAGCTAAACCTAAATAGAGACATATAACATGCAAAGAACATATGTTAATTAAGAAAGAAAAAAAAAACACCTTTCAAAAAACTTGAAAGCTCAGAATTAGACTTATATTTAAGCTCAGTTTAACGAGAGAGTCCTATGTTTTCCCAAATAGAATTTCTTTAAAATCGCTCTCCAGTTTGTTCAGTTGCTAGTTAGGTGTTAAATTAATGGATACTTAAATGTGCATAAAGTTCGATCGGCTGGAATTCGCAGACTGCACGTGTTTTTTTCTTCTGCCCTGTTCGTAATGGAGACTACGTTGACGACTCGTTGCGCATATTGAGTAAGCATTTTGTAAATGATATGAGCACATTACGAGGAAAACAGCCCAGCCAAAATGTTAGTAGTCTCACCAAATTTTGATGAATTCTGAGTCATGGAAAATAAAAAATTTGGGTGCACAAGACATTCCAACTGAAAGCCAAATTACTTCTTACTCACGTGGCCCAAATCATGAAAACATGTCGATGTTTATTGTTATTGGCCCCAAATCTCATTTGACGGATTTTAAATTGTTATGACAGCTGTCCCACAACAGGTCAATGGAAGTTGTTTATAAATATCATATGAAATGTGATTAAAGGAAATCGAATCAATTAAGCTGTTTATCCATAAGACTCTAAGCTTATATGTAATTCTACTTCTATGTTGCCAATCACTTTTTTGCACACTTTTTATTTTGTGAGCCCCATTTTTGGTGCAATATTTAATTTCTTATATGAATTTTATATTTATAATCAAATTAAATATACATATAAAAATAGATATTTTCACAAAAATATTCATATATCAATATGGGTAATACTTATAATAATAGTCTAGTAAAAAGGAACCATCATTATGGGTCAGTTATTTCATATTAGTTATATATTGTACAACCTATCTTAAGAGCCATATTTTCTTTAACAAATTATAGACAAATTTTACTTTAAACTTCTTATCAACTCTCTAGCAGGCACAGCCAGGCAGCAGCGACAACTTCTATTTGATCCGAGCTTGTTTCTACTGCAGGCCAGTCTGGCCAATGCTGGAATCTGGGAGGGCTCCAGGTGTTTAACCTCCAGAGCCCAACCCGGCAGTTGTGTTCGCATCGACAACTGCAAATCGTATTATCGCGTGGTGCGGCAATTATCGATCCTGGCAGTTCGTCAATGGCCAGCGCCCATTGGTTCACTCGGATTTGGCTCTGATATATGCAACTTTTACGATCAGCTTGGGCGCGTTAATAATGGCATATGTTGTCCAAACATGGATACCAAACCATTAGGCGTCTATCCAATGCCGACGACAACAACAACAACAACGACAACGACAACAACGGAGAAGCCCCTCATGGGTGTCGATGAGATTGAAGAGGTTGATGAAGTGGAGGAGTCAGATCAGCCGCAGGACAATGTGAATCCTGATGAAAATGACAAAGACCCAATTGATACTGCTCAAAATAGCGTTGAGGACATGCCCGACTTTCAGGATATCAACCACATTGAAGCCAATGCACCCGAGCCAACACCATCGACCACGCTCCCCACCACCGCCGTGAATCCCTACCAGTGGCCCTTCGGCAACTTTGCCGGTGGCTTTCCACAGTGGCCGCCACCATTGCCCACCCATCCGCCCAGCGTTGGCGGCTGGCCACCACCGATACCGACACATCCTCCAAACCATCAGTATCCAACGCATCCGACCTCGCGACCCATCGGCACAACAGCAAGCTCGGGGCTAACTACTCGACGTACAACGCCACGCCCACAGGGCAGACCGCCAACGACCACGCGTCGGCCCAGCTATCCGACGACGGCAACAACAACAACGACCACACGCCGTCCCACAACTGGCTACAGTCCTGAAGGATTGCCGCTGCAGTGCGGCAACAAGAATCCCGTGTCGCCCGACCAGGAGCGCATTGTGGGCGGCAACAACGCGAGCCCGCATGAGTTCCCCTGGATGGCCGTCCTCTTCAAGTCCGGCAAGCAGTTCTGCGGCGGCAGTCTAATAACCAACAATCACATCCTCACGGCGGCGCATTGTGTGGCAAGGTAATTGAAATTAGTTAACTGAATGCCCGATGAGTATAACTGATCTGAGTTCCAGAATGACCTCATGGGATGTGGCCGCATTGACTGCCCATCTGGGTGACTATAATATCCGCACGGACTTTGAGGTGCAACACGTTTCGCGTCGCATCAAGCGACTCGTGCGACACAAGGGTTTCGAATTTAGCACCTTGGTAGGTATATCAATTATATATCATATTATATATACTCTTTTATATATTTCTTCTACGTGCTTAGCACAATGATATCGCCATTTTGACGTTGAGCGAGCCGGTGCCGTTCTCCACCGAGATCCAACCGATTTGCTTGCCCACCTCGGCAACCCAAAAGGCCCGCTCCTACAGCGGCCAGGTCGCTACCGTCGCCGGCTGGGGCAGCCTGCGAGAGAATGGACCTCAGCCATCGATTCTGCAAAAGGTGGACATACCAATCTGGACGAATTCGGAGTGCGCTCAAAAATACGGACGTGCTGCGCCTGGCGGCATCATCGAATCCATGATCTGTGCTGGTCAAGCGTCCAAGGATTCGTGCAGCGTTAGTCAAAGAATTTCCTAATTTAGCCACAGATAATCAAACTAATCTTCGTTTTACTTTCGGACAGGGCGACTCTGGTGGTCCGATGATCGTCAATGAGGGCAACCGATACACACAGGTGGGCATCGTCTCGTGGGGCATTGGCTGCGGCAAGGGGCAATATCCAGGTGTCTACACTCGTGTCACCTCGCTGCTGCCATGGATTTACAAGAACATCAAATGAACGAAGTATTTTGCATAGATTAAGTCGTGATATTGAGACAACTTTAATAAAAACACTATAGAGAGCACCCACAGAGATTGATTTTGATTTTTGCAAAAAACCTTTTGCTCCACTTCAAATATAGATATTATGTTTTATAGCATCAATCGCCTGAAAATTCACGCCAGTTTTGCATGTATACATTTTTTAAAGTAAATATATGAAACATCTCTATTAAAGCACTCTAAATTTAATACATTATTTTTATGAATATGTTCATCAACACCGGTAAAAAATCCAAAAAAATTATACATTCACATTACCATCTTATATGAATATATGTACATTAGAACTATCAGGAATCAACCCTTCATAAATGGACATTAAGCTTACTTACCTATTTATCACAATATTTATTTACCGGCAACTTAAAGTAAAAACAGTCAACTGACATTTTAAACTAACTTAAAGATGGCTGCGCCTGTGTGGAGATGCCAACTCTTTTGAACCAATATGCCCCGCAAGTTGTTGCTGTTGCCAGACAAAAGCTAGCTGCTGTATTCACTTTCAATGATATTCAGCGCGTAAACTTAATTAGTTTATTTATATAAAATTAGTTAGATAAACATATTCTTGAAACAGCAACTTAATTCTATTGCACTTTGAATTTCAAGTAAAGTTTCGATGCATTCATGTATTCTGAATAGATTATTTTGGGTTATTGTCTATGCTAACAACTGAGATCCTATAGCAACATAACAAAACATCAAATGGTGGATGTATAAGCTAAATTATTGCATCCATTCAACAGTGCTGCCACCTTAGCATGTTTCAAGCTAGAACTAGTGATAATGAATACATAAAACCATAAATTGAGGCAGACTGTTCATAAGTTCTAGTTCCCAATAATTGAATTCAATAATTATAAATTTCAATGCACATAAGCTATATTTATGTTCATGAGCATATCAATGTTTGATATATCTGTTAATATGTCTGTCTGTCTGTCTATTTCACAGTCTGTGTCTCTCTCCCTCTCTCTCTGTATAAAAGAGATTAAGACTATGAAGATCTACAGAAATTGTCTTTGTGTATTCAGCAGTTAGTGAGTTAGTTAGAGTTAGCTAGAGTGCTTGCTGCAGCAGAGGATGTTCCCATTGGTCAAATAAAGCTCAATTTGAGCGACCCCTACCTGGCGCAGCGCCCAACATTTGAGCTCGACCTGGTGATAGAGTGAATGTCGCCCTATATAAAGGGCAGCAGCTGCAGTATTTCTTCAGTCGCCCAGGTCTGGTGGAGGTCAATCGTTCAGTGCAATGAAGTGAAGTGGAGTGAAGTAAAATGATGTGTGCGATCGTTCAGCTAAGGATTAAGGACTTAGAGGAAATACTTAGTGGAAATATTTGAAGGAAACAATTAGAGGAAGCACTTCGAAGAAATTCTACGCCGGAAGTTTTAGAGGAAACACTTTGTAGAAATACTTTGAGGAAATACATAAAAGAAATTTGTATCAAATCATTAACAAATGGCTCCAAATCTGTGTTACATACTGTGTGCCAAATAATAATGTTTGATTAAGTATTTTATTATTATAATGAGCAAAAAAAAAAAGCCAATGCAAATAATTTCATTTTTTATACTTTTTGCTCAAATCCTTTTACCTTTTTTTGTATTAATCCTTCATAATTATGGTTCTTCTAATCTATTGAGTTGATCTTATTACTAATCTCTATAAAAAGTTTTATACCTGAGCTCTTAATGGCTCTTAATGAGACAAACAACCCTTGCTCAATGTTTTCCAAAAAACTTTACGATCTAATATTAATCATGACTACTAGGAAATTCTCCATGATCTTCTATAAATAAATTGCCGATGAAAAATTATATGGTTCAGATATCAACAAATATTATACTTGTCAACGATTTAGTTTATTACATGTGAGAAGCTAGAGCGGTTTATTGACAGTTCTTGAAACTGATACCTATGGACTAATTTATATTTAACTGTTATACCAAGCTTATATTATTTGATACGAAAAGACATCAGAAAATAAAATTGGCAATATATATAAGAATATACCAAAATATGTAATTATTGAAGGTTTCATGCAGATAGAGATAGATTAGCAGATAGATTAGCAAGCAAACATTGAGTGATCAGGAATATACCTACATATACATATATTCGAACAAGCATAAATATAAATAAGTACATACATATGTAAATATTCAAACGTTGGCCACACCTCACACAATAAATAATTGCATGAATTCAATTTAATTTCATTACAAATTTTTATATAGATAGTTCAGTCGAGCACGCCCGACTTGCGCATTCTGATTTCGTAATGATCCATTAATTTTTATAGCACCCTAAGTATTTTATTTGCTCGAATTAGCTTCGGCAAATGGAGTTTGATTAAACAAATAGAGCTGCACTGTTTGACTTTGTAAATCACTTCGCTGTACTGTATATTACACGCTACCCACAACAGTTTTCGGATTGTGTCTGAAATCGAATCAAATTTAGCTTTAAACGTTATATGCAAAGCGAATCAAAGGTATGATCATGATCGTGCAGCTTTAAGACTTTCTAAATGCTTAAGTGTGACCACCACAGATTGTTCTCAATCAAGTATTTATTGGCTATACATATGTATGTATATATATATGAATGTATCAATATATATATGTATGTATGTATAGAGATATATACATATAGTTATGTATATGATTTTGCAATTATGTAATGCGTTGCAAGCTTAGGAATCTGTAAGAGTGCTTTAGCAGGAATTGCCACACTTGGATATACTGTCAATACCTGTTTCCATTATTCCAGGCTTCTTGATATACAACAGAAAAACATACACAAATGCACACACACACATTCACTCACACACACGCATACACATTCGCGCATGCGCCGTTTATTTTGCACTTTATGCAACAGCTGCGTTTCGGTTTTCCAAATCCCATTCGTCCCCGCTCACACGACACTTAGAAAGAAGTTGAATTTTGAATGTGGAGAAGAACATAAATTGATCTGCAAATGCAACAGACAGATGTTTTGTGCTTTTTTTTTTTTAATATTGCAGACAAAAAGAGGGGGAGGCATACAAACGAGACAAATGCGAAATCTTTTAATTTAGTTTATATATGCTCCAAAAAAGCAGATTATATCCAATTTATTACTTATTTTTCTCAGCATGAAGAAAAACTCATAATAAATTGATAAAAATATAGGATATATATAATATAGCAAATTATAATAATATAACCTTAACAATAGAATATAATATAATGGTAATATTTAATTATAAATTCTTGAAGATTTATCTATTGATAGTTAAACTTAAAATATTTTGGTCTTTTTTGGAAATAGCTTAATAGTCATAACCCCCTCCCGGTGGCTTTCTTTCCGTGTCTGTATCCATTTATCCCTCTCTTTATCACTGAGCTCTAATAGTTTTCCCCATATTTTTGTAATACGGCAAATTAATTAGATAATTTAATTAATTGTTTGTACTAAGGTACTTAGACTTTAAGTCAAATTACGAACTATTATTATTATTATATTAGTTAATATTACCTAAACCCATAGTTTACATCTGATCATGATTACATTTGGGGTGGATCACTGCTAACCTGATTTACAGATGCTCATGAATTGAAACTATTAATTAAATATTATATTTACATTTATGGAGGAAACATTTTTGCTGACCTTTATTTTGGCAGTAGCTCTGTCCTCTATAACCAAATGAATAATAAGAAAAAAAAAAAGCTTATTGAAAAACCAGAATGTTATATATATCTTTTTATATTTCAGACATTATGTATAGGTATATTTTCCTTATAGGTGCATTGACTGCGATTTGCCACTGCTTGGAAAATGGATTGGCACGGACTCCTCCAATGGGGTGGCTGTCCTGGGAGCGGTTTCGATGCAACACAGATTGTGCAAATGATCCCGACAATTGCATAAGGTATGTCCAAAGTATTCTCTTTAAATGTACTATGAGGTTTAGTCAATTCAGATATGAAATTTATTGACTGACTGTTTTAATATGACTTCATAAACAAACAAGAAGACGATATTAACATTCACTCTGTGATTTGTGGATAAAAACTTAGATTATTATGATATATAATCTTTGGTTCAATGGTTTACCATTGCTAATTGTTGTTAGTAATTTGTTTCTACTTTGTTTAATTTCTACACAAATTGTTTAAGTGAGCGACTATTTCAAGTAATGGCTGACCTGCTCGTCACAGAGGGCTATGCCTCAGTGGGCTATGAGTATGTGAATATTGATGACTGCTGGCTGGAAAGGCGCCGCGACATAGATGGCAAGCTGTTAGCCGATCACAAGCGATTTCCTAGTGGCATAAAAGCCTTATCAGATTACGTATGTATAACCTTTACTTAACATCGTTTAGCTTATTTTACTAAGTACTTTAGCATCCATTATCTCACCCTGCAACACTAATCTCTCTTCATAATTTTACTTAACTCAACAATTATGATTAAATGATCGACATTTTCAGATTCATTCAAGAGGCTTAAAATTCGGCATTTATGAGGACTATGGAAACTTCACATGCGCTGGTTATCCCGGCATTATTGGCTACGAGGAAAGCGATGCGCTTCAGTTCGCCGAATGGGATGTGGATTATGTGAAATTGGATGGCTGCTATGCATTGCCCTATGAAATGGATCGAGGGTATACGCAGTTCGGCAGATTTCTGAATAGAACTGGAAAGGCAATGGTGTACTCGTGCAGCTGGCCGGTTTATCAAATCTATGCGGGCATCCAGCCCAATTTCTCAGCTATTCAAACGCATTGCAATCTCTGGAGGAACTTCGACGATATTCAAGATTCGTGGGCATCGGTTGAAAATATTATAGACTATTATGGAAATAATCAGGATTTAATAGCGCCCAACGCCGGACCCGGGCACTGGAATGATCCAGATATGGTAATTACCTTTGGAAAACAAGAATTCGGGAAATCATAACACTTTAATTATTTCTAGCTAATAATCGGAAACTTTGGTCTAAGCTACGAACAGGCAAAAACCCAATTCGCAATTTGGTCAATTTTAGCGGCTCCTCTTTTAATGTCGGTAGACCTGAGGACCATTCGGCCAGAGTTCAAAGAAATTTTACTCAACCGCAAGATCATTTCAGTGGATCAAGATCCGTTGGGAATACAAGGCCGAAGAATCTATAAGCATAAGGGAATTGAAATTTGGTCGAAGCCGATAAGTCCAGTATATCAAAATTTCTACTCTTACGCACTCGCCTTCATAAATAGGCGAACCGATGGTACACCCTCTGATATTTCGGTTACACTAAGGGAATTGGGTCTTATCAATAATTATGGATATCGGGTTGAGGTAGGTCGCATAAATTATTCACATAATTGATCATTTATATAAATATTTTATACATTCCTTTCATTCCAGGACCTTTATGAGAACATAAACTATGGTATATTGTTTCCGAAAACTAAAATCAAGGTTAAGGTAAATCCTTCAGGAGTTGTTATGTTGAAAGGCGAAACTCAAAATATAAACCAATTTTAGCTTGTTTTTGTTTTACCAATGAGTTGATGTCAATTAAAAAAAAAAATAACATGTAAAAAGTCAAGCATAAGTAGACTTCATAATACTCATTTACGTTGCGAACACAGCTCAATTAACAAAGATATTTAAATATGTACATATTTGCGGATTTGCCACGCCTCAAATTGAGCCATACACATATAGGTCTATCACTAAATGATATTAACAGTAATCTAACTTTTCCACTGTCTTTTTCGTCAATCTATATAATATTCTTGACTAATTGTGGGACTCTTCCTATTAAGACGGTGGAAGAAATGGCTTTTAACTGCCTAAATAGGCGAAGCTATGTGCAATATACATATATTTTTATCTGGGATGGGAAGAGTATATATAGCTTAAATACAAAGTAATCAACCTTCAATTTAGCCGAAAATAATCGCGTTTATGAGTAAAGGTTATAGTATTTCCCGATTAGCTAAGCTTCTGAAATACATTTCCGACATAGAAAATGAATGATATCTAATATAATATAATGCTATGTACTCGAATTGGCTTATATTAGAGTTTGGGATATACAATTCAAACTAAGTGGAAAGAGATTCATAAAACAAATTAAAATTAGGTTTAGAAATCATTTAACTATAACATTCTCTCTACACAAAGAGTTTTAAAACAATGAACACAAGGGGAATTTTTGAAATAAATACTCATATATTAAAATATTAATATACTCAAATAATAATAAATGAAATTAGGACTCCTAGAAATGAATATTAATAAATGTTGTGAATAAATAAAATTTTAAATAAAAATAGACAAACTATTGAACTATTCTTTACTTTGAATGCATATATTAAACTATACTAAGATAAGATAAGATCTATAATTGCATAGTGCCTACTTTTGGGCAGGTCTCAAAGTATCAATAATATCAATATCCAATTTATGTGAGGGATAGGCAATCGGAAATACTTCCAAGTATGAAGATTTCAAAATTATATATATACATACGTTTTTATCTTGTAAAATGTTACTTCAAAACTATAAAATGATTTCCCATTTGGAACTCTTAACAAACAATCAATTTCTTATGTGAGATATATAAACTATTTATTTCGTTATTACTCATGATTTGCTTCTAGTATAGACATATTTATTCAGTTCAATGCTATTTACTTGGAAAATTACAATAGTACTTAATACATTCATACAGTATAAAGAAATGCAAATATTGAAATATTTGAAATTTCGATTTTTATTTGATAGTCATTAATCAAAATTGTATATTTTTATATATAGATATTAATCTTTATGGGAATGGGATGTAATTGAGAAGTCTAGCCGTAGAAAAACAATGGTAAGTAGAAAAATAATATAAATAAATCCAATAACTAGGAGTGGCTCTTGAAGCAGCGATACCTTCGAGAACTTATACTTGAGAGTGAACTCTGCAATATGATTTTCTACCAAATTACGTTGCGTAAATGAAATAACTGGACGTCCCACAGTATCCAGATAGGTGTGAACCAATGAGTTTGGTCGCCGCTCAATACTGTACGGTGGTTCCAGTTTGATATTCGACGAGCCCTCCGGCAATATAATAGTTATCACAGCTTCATCGATCACCATGTTATCGTGTATATGATCAATGACATACATCTTTAGAACATAATCGTCGTCGGAGTTATACAAATATTCATAGGAGGGCACATTGTATCCGAGCACGTATTGTGTCTTCCATCCACCAAATAATGGAAAGCGGGGACGCAGCTCGAGTTCAACAGAATCACGCATTTGATTCATATTTGAGGTAGATATATTGCCATTGGTATCGCGGTAGTAGACGCCAGTTGCCGAGGCCGGTAAGTAGGTTCGATAGGACTTGACAGCCGATTGGCCAGAACGACCATCTTTTTGGAAGTCATAACGCGAAAAGGATCCTTTCAATTTTGCACCAGTGTGCGTCATTTGAATTTCCTCCTTAACAGCAATGTTGCCCCAGTGTGAAACTTCTATCGTGCGCTCTAACGTGTTCACAGTTAAGAAGGGAGATTGATTCTCATAGTGCACGAACAGCTCGTCATCAGTCAACTCTGTTTAATTACAATATCACGTTAATCCTAGCAAAATAATTGAATATAAGGATATTACTTACTTGCGACATTTTCGTACGGGCCATAAGTTATTTTATTTGACATTACTGCAAATGGTCTAACCTGTGTATGCGCAATTATATTCGACGAGCTAAGCTGAACGTTAAGTCTTTGTGTTTGTGTTTGGTAGTAGGAATAGTAATAAAGACCACCAACATATTTAACCAACTGTTTATCGTTCTGCTTGATTTCTGATGGATAGGGCAGTATATTTTTGGTTGAAACTGTTTCAATGAGTAAAGTTTGTTGCGGTGCATTTGATGCAAATTTTATTTTATATCTTTTTAGACCGTTCTCCTTCTCTTTTCTTTCCTCAATTGTGGGTTTCTTATTGAATCCATCTTTTACTGATATAAAAGACAAATTTGGATCTTTTACAATGAACTCGTACTCCTTCAATGGTTTGCCGGCTGTCTCCTCAACTTGTATTTTATATGATGTTTTTACGAGCTGAGAAGCTATATCCAAATTTCTTTCCACATTTTTATTTACAATTTCTGCCGTTATCGGATTTATGATTAAACATATTAATGTAACATAAAACAAAATCCAATTCGTCTCCATTTTTATCCCACAATATTTCTGACACGTAATGCTAAAACATGTACAGGATTATTTAGTGTATTTTAAAATACCTAATTCTTGCTCACTGAACAGTATCCCAAATGCCGGCTTTTGTATTTTAGTTACATTTTATGACTACTTTTGACAAATTTTGCGTCAAGCTAACGTCGATGACTGTGTTATGAAAATTGGAAGCTTTTTCCACAACAGTAATATGTATATAAATTCTTTGCTCGTTTTTTGGTATATATGTACATATATTGCTGGTTGTATAAATTAATAATTTACAAAATTATAAATAGAAAAAAAAAAAACAAAAATAAACCGATTGGCTTACCTCAAATAACACTCGTATTATTTGTGAATTTTTAAAGGTTTTTAATCTATTATTAATTGTTACATATAAAATTTGGCGACTCTAGCCCCAAGGATGTACCAAAGATAAATTTATTACTGATTTTCGATAATGTTTTTGATCGATAACAAAATAACGGGACAAGTTGTGGATTTTTGAAGATAAACTCGATATGCGCGTGGTATACATGGACTCAGGAAAAAGATTTCAAGTCTCTAGCTCAATCTTCTCTATCAACGCGTTTAAATATACGGAAAGGTGGACAGCCTCGCCCTGATCAAGAATATATATACTTGTGGGGTCTTCCACGCCTCCTTCTGTCTGTTACATACTTTTAACAAAACCATTATAACCTGATTTCCCATTTTCAATGGGTACAGGATATAAAAAGAAAACCAATTGGCGATTTTTTCTTCAAGCATTACCAGTCCTCGTTTATCGCATAGCGCATATAGCAAATTGTTTACCATTTTCTTTCGCACGACTGAGCACCATAACAGTCAGATTTACTTATTAAATAAGTTGACTTTTTTTATGAAAAGCGTTTTTATTTATACTTATATTAAATTTTAGATATTACAAATTTTTGATGAAGCAGACGATGAATCAGATTGATCAAAATCAATTTTTGCATATGAGCTGGTGTTCTCAAAGCAACTTGGAATTGGCGGAGATTCACATGAGACTTTTTTAAGGCAATTTGTTGCCAATTGTCCGCTACTTTGTGGAAGGTCTAAACTTGCATAATAAAGTTCATATTCGCACACGCCTGAAGGTAACTTTTTCTCATTCTTATTTTGACCTTTATCTGATATTGTCTCCTCATTTAAAATAGTTGTTTCTTTTTCCTTTAACAAATTACATTTAGTGTTTGTATTTAAAACTTGCTCTTTTCTATCCACTTTATTTACACCGTCTAGAAGATTTTGTCGACCACATTGTGGCTTATAGGATGGCCTTTGATTTTTATTCTTTGTCATTAGAGAACTATCACTTTTGATTTGCTGAATTTGGTAGCCGTTATCTTTTGAATCAGCTGCATTTGATTTACTTATATTTTTCGTGTAGTCTTCGTTACTAATCGAATGTATTAACTTTCTTCCAGTTGTGGTTGCATTACTTATATCTAAGGCAAAATTTAATAGTGTGTTTTTCATTTTGGTATGCACATCACTTTCGGGCTGGGGTTTCTCAATACTTTCTGATTTCTCTGAATTGATGTTCGTTTTATATTGAGACTCTGACAAATCTGCATTCTTTTCTGACCCTTCTGAGGAAATTTTATTACCATTGTTAGCTTCATCCCGTGCTTGCAGCTGTAAGAGGAATTGACTTTGAGCCCTCGACTTGTCACTCTGGTCTTCATCAATGCTTATTTGCTTAAAGGAAGTGTTTACCATATTAACTGGTTTCATCTCTAAATATCCACTCTCTGAGTTTTCTTCAGATTTGGGTGTTCTTAATTTACTGATCAAGTCAAATTGCCTGAGCAGCTTGCTAGTTCCATTTAAACCTGGATTCGTGATAGGAGCACTTTTATGAATAGGGAATTCAGCTTGCACATTTTTAGGTACTTGACAATTTCTTAACGATAATTGTTGTGAACTAGTGGATGTTGGAGTGCCATTGGAGAAATCGATTTCCATTAAATCACTCATGCGTACTGGACTAATGAAATTTCTAGCATTTAACAGAGGTGCACTCGTCGACTTCATTTCCTTTGGAGAATTATACCCGAACCTTTCAGTGCATGTCTGACCATCCACGTTGCATATGCTTCCTTTATGAATGTGTCCCTTTTTTAACTTGGAGACAACGCCTCGCTGAATTTCACAACGTGGTATATTTGACTTTGATCCAACCGAATATGCTCGAACCCTCGGCGATGTATCGACTTCATTTATATTCCCAAGAAGTTTATTCCGTTTTATGTGCTCGACTTTACTTCCAATTGAATAAGCTCGGCTTGGACGATCACACCTAAAATTACAATTTTTTATTAATAATAAATTTAATATATCAAAATATATTATATATAATAAAGCACATAGCCATTGGAAAGTTTATAGATGACTTTGAAAGATAATTTAAGCATTTAAATTTTTAGACTTCTGATTGTTATACTAAAAACAATTCTGTAATTAAAACTTACTGGTTATCAATATCACCGTCATGAATTAATATTTGAGACATGTGGTCGGTAAAATCCATTTTTGAGTCTCTGTCGACAACATTGAGTAAATTGTTTAAACCTATAAAACCATGATGTATATAATTTATGTATGAAATAACTATATTTTTGTGCTATGTTTACCAGTGATTCGCGAGACTTTGTTACTATCTAAAAAATCATCATCAATATTTTCTTCAGGTATCATTGCCTTGGAAGTTATTGAGCTGAAAGAAGGAAATTTATATGTTCTTTAGAGTGATTTCAATGTACTTATACAATTGGTATGCAAAAGACATTTGTACTTGTTTAATCAAAGGTATTAACTATGTCGATGGCATTTCTTATAAAACAAAATTTGATACTTACTTTATTCGATAAGCGTCATGCACAGATTTATCATAGGCATCGTCAATACTTATTGATGATCCTTCGCTTTCAGAGCACTTCATTGAATATGATATTGGGCTGTCAATGTTTCTTTGAATTAAATATGACCGCGTTCCCGATATCGTGTTACAGCGTTGCGCATTCTTCAATGCTACGTAGGTATGATTACTGCATTCGCTCAACGTTCGACTTCTAGTTGGTAAGCTATCGCAGCGTTCTCGTCCATAGCCTAGTAAAATATGAAGCTTTATCAATTTTTCGAAAATAAATATTTATGTTACTCACTGTTGTATTGTGGCGAAAAACTACTTCGTGTTTCAATAGGATTTTGACGTTTTTGTAAAACGTTAATAGGTTTGGACGCCTCATTGGCTGATGAAGATCGCTTTCTCATCGGTTCACTGCTCAGGTCCGAAACTCCCTTTTCTACATTTAAAAGATTCATATTCGACTCCGTTTTAGCAGACATTGCGCTAAAAAAAAAATGTATATATTAATAAGTGAATTAAATGGTGAAAACAAACTGCGTAAGCCATAGTTAGTTTACATATCTAACCTTAATATCTTATCGTGCATATGTTTAGCAACTGCTGCATCCTCTGTTTCCATCCAAAGTTCACCGGCGCCCAAAACACTCTGTCGCCCCAGTTCCATGAAAAAAATGTTTTGTGGAGAGGCGTGACCACATCTGAAATAGTATTGACAGCCTGTTTTAATAAATCATACATTTTCTTCAACTAAACTAATATTGTGACGCACCTTCTTATCGTGTTTAAAAGTATTTCTACTTTATAAATTCGATCAACTTCATTTCCAAAGCATTCAAATGTTAGTGACTTCGATGTTAGGCAGCAATGATAGTTGCCCGTCATCCCAACACTTACAGAAATGCCTTTTTGTTGGACAACAACTTGCCAAACGTGGTCTAAAATACAAATATCGTCAAGAATATGTTAAATTTAAACATTAAAGCTAGCTGATACTATATTTTGAGCTGTTTTTCTGGATTACGAATTCAGAAATATGTAGGTATTGACGTATTTAAGCTAAAAACATACCGTACTCTATCTGAGTTCCGTTTGTATTTCGTTGAATAGATAGCAAGTTAGTTAACCATTTCTTTAAGTCTTCTTCGGAATTCATGACGATTCCAAAGCCGCCAGCTTTTGATGATAGGGCTAAGACATACTTATGTTTGGTGTCAAGTCGTCGATTTATACTAAAGCAATCTGCCACATATATTTCGCGTTTTGGTGGTGCATTTTGAATAAATTTCTTTTCACTATCGTAATACACCAATCTTGCTTTCTTAGTTCTTGTTTCCTTATACAAAACAAAATATTTCTTTTTCATTGTTTTCAATTTCTTTTGATATTCCTTTAGTACTATTCCGTTGTCTGACATGGAAGCCATCATAAATCTACCCGCCTTCCAAACCTGCAAATATGGAATATGAAAGAAATTGTTAATATACAATTGTTAATATACAAATGTAATTGTTAATATACATACAAAACCATGTTATTATTTCAACTATGATCATTCTTAAAAAGAAAATAATATATCAGAAGAATTCTTGATAAACAAATTTGCAGAGACCTTGTTAAACTGTCACAACATATGACAATAAAGACATATAATAATAATTAGCTCGGATTGTATTATTAAATTAAAATATAAATGACCTTTCAGTGGAGAAAACGGCGGAAGAAAACAAATATGTATGTATGCATATATGTATTTGATCTTGATCTGGATCAACATTCGAGTCTAATCTTGTATATGCTTGGGCTATCACAGCAACGTTTTAAAACATATACATTCTATATTTCCTATGTGCTCAAGTTAGTACAAGCTAATCATACCGTTTATATGTACATTTCACTTATTTGACATTGATAAAATCGAGATGTCGATTTTTTAACTTGACTAGATAATAATTAGTTTGGCTTACATATGTAAAACGCGCATATTTAGACCCTAAAATGAATGAAATGCCACTTTAATAAAAAAGGAAAACAATTTACGCCGTGGAAAGAGGTAAACGCAAAAGCAAACGCATAAAGTGCGCAGCAGGCGCCTAGAATGCGTTTCTCTGTGCGCTCCAATGATAGGTCAGTTTTGCAAAGGGTATCTGCTAGTTGGACATTTACGTTACAGGTTTCATACTTCCTTTTTTTTTTTTAATTTAACCTTTTGCACTATTTCTTAACTTATCTAATGCACTTGGGGACGAACCAAAGAAGTTTTGAGCCATATACATACGTTTCTTGTTTACCTATTGCGTGTTAAGTATTTCGTTATCAATGACATAAGTAGTTTCTGTATGGGAACACTTTGTGCGCACTGTGTTTATTCCCATTTCCGAGACACTTATAAAAATATATTTAAAAGTCCAGCTCCAGATCTAAACAATGTTTCGTAATCAATACGAAAGCAATAATAATGCGATTTGTAAATAAACTTTGAAATTCTTTGACTTGGGTGTATTACAAGCCGCAGCTAACAAAAGTTTAAACTAATTTTACATACTTTTTAGATTTGCATTAATGTAACTACGCATATGTGAATGTGTTTGTATCATATTTAGCATTAACAACATTGTATTAGTCAACAGACATGTATACATATGTACATATACATTAAATGAATATATACATATGTACGTTTATAGACATACGTACGAAAGTAGGTGAATGTTTTTAAATGCTCAGCTGTAAAGATACATACACATGTTTGTATGTATGCACGAACGTACGTAAGCTATTTAGATAGGACGAATTATCTATCAATTATCTAATCAATTTATGTTATTGGCATAATTGCTATAAATGTTTGCATTCCATTTTTCTTATAATGTTAGAGACGAGTGACATACATATGTACATATGTATCTTAATAACACTAATGCTCATGTTATGGACACGTTTAGATTTAACTATGTATGTAACTTGTTGTGGTTTTCACAAATAGCGTATGGGTAAAGCCAATATTTTTTAGAGACGAGTTTCAAGACTTTAAATACAATTGCGCGTATAAATATTTATATATAGATGTCTGTATGCATATGGTACAAATAAATATATATTATACATTGAGATGTATATGATATTAACTTTAGCGAATCACTGTTTACACTACATAATTATCCGATATGTACACGCATTTAACGTTTATATATTTTCGTTATAAATAAGTGCAAAATACATACTCCGAATACAATAGGCATATATTTATGTATAAATTAATAATGTAATGATTCCCGAGATATAGTGGTGGCACTATAATATATCGAATCTATCGAGGAACGTATAATAAACCACGTTGTGTCACTGTTAGAGCTGCACATTTTTTTTATTTATTAAAATATTTTTAATTTACATCCAACCTCTTTTGACTATCCAACCTGTTTACCGATATATGTAGGTCTGCGGGTCCGGACATATTAAGTGCAAATCTTTCTAACAAAATATACCAGAATAAATTGAATGTTATTCAGATCTGTAGCAAAATGTCCTATCCATTTTTTGTATTAAAGTACTTCTGATCTTGTATGTATGTACATATTCGATCCGCGTCTAAGTATATAATTAGGACTCTCGGCATCAATATGCTGATATTTGATACTTTTCATGGTCCAGGTCGGATATCCTGTTATGAATATATACTATAAGATTCGGGATTGAATATTTATTTTTCCGATCTTACAAAAAGCAGAAATTCAAAATGTTCTGCTTCGATTTTTAAAAGTATTTGTCTCGTTTGTTCGCCTATAACGATCACACGTTACAGCCCCGCGAGTGTTCCATTTCCATTTCCTGTCCGATGTGAATCGATGTTAAAAACATCCAAATAATTTTTGTTGTGCTTGTGGGCGGTAGGTAGGATAAAAGGTACAGTTCCCATTCCCTGCACAAAAACTCTACATGCGGAGCAGAACGACCAAAACACACTTCAATTTCACTTCGATTTACTTTTAATATTTCAGGACCTTCAATGAATATGATTTTAAGCCTACGTACCAAAAACTGGCACTAGTTTAAAACAAATGTTTTTAATGAGCTATGCTAGTATTTGTTTAAAAGCTTTAAAACAAAGAATAACAATTTAAAACCTATCCTGCATTTACAGGAAATAATTGGACTTTTAACGATCACGATGAATTGCAGGCTATCGATTAATTTGATTTTAAAAATTGTCCTTTTATGTTGAAATACCTAAAATAATAAAATATGTAAGCGGCGTACTAAGCTTAAAAATGTCTGTCGTTTTCAAGTGTTTAGAAAGGAGTGAAGATGATTTTTATTTATACATGATCAAAAAAATTGTTTAATTTGATATATTTTCGATTAACAAGTAAGAATTTTAACAAATTACAAATCATATAACAAAAGATTATATTTATTGTAGATGTACGTTATTAGTGAGATTCAGAATGAATGGAGTGTTTATATCCAATAAGAATTTTAGTTTGTTTTGGATTTGCGAACTATGCTGCACCGTAGGCTTGTTGTGCACAGTGCAGCAGGATTATTGTACGGAGCTATCGAAAAAGTCATTGAGCATGATTTTGGGTCAAGCTTTCAATCCTCGATATATGAGCATTGATCCACCGAAGAGCGGAAGCAACGAAAATAACCAAAATTCAGGATCAAAGAGATCCGTTTTGGATGTACCATTCTATGCTGATGATAATGTCGTTTCATTAGGCAGTTTCCCCGCGTGGGAAACAAACCATTTCTCGTATTTTGCTAAAAACGAGGAAGACTCATTAAAGAGGAAAACCATAAGCATAAGAAATGTCTTCATGGACAAGAGCGGTCATGGAAAACCTGAAGTTTTCAAAACCCGGCCATGGGAATGCTCTTCAATAATAAACTGGATCGATCTGGGCTTAAATTACTTTCCGCGCTACATTCGATCCATTGAATGCATTGCAAAAAAATGTTGGTATGGACACTTCAAATGCAAACCCAAATCATTCACCATAAAAGTGCTGCGTCGTAAGCCGGGCTCATGTATTCATATAAGCGATAAATTAATTCTCATAACTTCGGATGAATACATCAACGATTATACGCAACTCTGGATTTGGGAAGAAATCGCTGTTAATTTTTGCTGTGAATGCGTGATGTTATATTAAGATAAATTAAAATATTATTTATGGTCATTAAAATAAACAACATTGTATTTAATTTAACAAAAAACTTTTATAGCATTAGGCACAATTGACACTTGAATGGGTCGAGGCTCGTATTCCTCTCCGTCTATAGAGTAAAAGATTGGCTCATCACTCACTGTGGGATACAGTTTGATAGTTCTACTCTTGAGTACCAAATTAGGTTCAACAGTTTTATTCGTAATTTTTGGTATATTTTTAATGAAATCCCATCCGGGCTGCAGGGAATCAATAAATTTACTTTCCAATTCCGAAAAATTCTCCTCGTTGTGACTAAGATTAATATTAATTTGATTGGAGTTAATGCAACCACTAAGTTTCGTAGCGCAGCTATCGTTCTTAATTAGTTTTTGCGTAGAGGCCCGGCTCACATTTTGTGTTTTAACGAGTTTGCTCAAAAAGAATCCTTTCGTGGGCTGATCTTCAACTTCGGCACAACAATTGCTGCAGCCAGGGCACGGCGGAGTGTAAACATAATCGGTCTTCGAGTCCCAATTGGCAGTTCCAGAAAATGATCGGAAAAATGCAGCCAGATGATGTCTTAGCGGACCTACATACCAATATTTGTCCTTTAGGGTGTCGATATCTTTCAAAAGGCCCCACGAAAAACCATTTATGCCAAAAATCGGCTTTAAATTGTTGCTGGGGCTGTTGCCCTCATTGTTGTTCTCTTCATCGAGTACATCATATTGAATGACATCAGCATATTTATATTGGTTATTCAGTAGAGGCAACAGAGCCTTACACAACGACTTCACAAACTCCAGTTCGCTCCCAAAGTTAAAGAAATTGAAGCCAGATGTTTTTTCCCGTCCTAGCGGAAGGAGGGAAATGGGGCATATCTCGCCCTGACGACGCAACAGTCCGGTAACCACCTCAGACTTTGTACCATCTCCACCGGCGACAACAATAACATCTGGTAGGGTATTCATTTCCTCGACATATGTTTTGGCGTGTCCGATGTGGCTCGTTCGCAGTATTTCAACAGAAAAGCCAGCTAAATGCAATAGAGGTTCACAGTATTTTTTGAACTGAAAACAAATTTGCTAAATCAAATAAATTCATTCCATTAATTTTTTATGTATGAAACCTTACCAAATTTTCGGCCTTTTTCTTCTTGGCAATTGGATTCATAATCACAAGCACATTTTTTGGAAGGACATTTGTTGCTTGATTACTATGCAATACTTCATTTGATAATTTGTTCATATAAAGTTTAATACTGAAAAGACATATATGTACATGTGTAATTTATATAAACATCCATCCAATTATTCACTTACTCTAATTTGCTTTTTATAGTGGATGCTCCATATCCAACTACACATGACAGAAAAAGACTTTTCTTCCAATTATTTCTGATCAACTTCAACGTGTTCATCCTTCTAGAATTCTTATGTAAACGAGAGCTCTACATAAACTATAAACAAAACCTTATAAATTTACTGTTCAATGTACTTATTTTGTTGAACACATGATTTGCACTATGTAGCATAGAATTTACGATAGGTGGAATGGAACGTGCGATGTCTCTAGAATGTGATTGTTGCGATATATTTCTGCTGCTAGCGATTTCGATGTATCGCGAATATTTCATTTATTCATTTCAGGAAACTTAAAAAATTCCCTAGTTAAAATTTAAACCTATAATAGAGAAAATTATTTTTCGATTGGTTTCTATAATTTATTAAAAAAGTAAAACGATAAGCAAGTTTGCTTTTCACACTAGTGAAAAGAAATAGAACCGTTTTTTGTTTAATAATCCTTCAAAGTACTTGTAACAATTAAGATGGGTAAATCGAGTTCATCCCTAAGAAGCAATTGTATCTTATTTTATTTATAGATTGCAATTCCGAAGCAGAGAAAATGGAAACGGTATATTTAAAATATTTAATATATGTGTAAATTTAATATAATAATTTAAAATTAATAATAATTTAATTAACAATGTATAATAATAATTTTATTTGAATATGCATACGAATTTATTTCGTTTTATCAGAATACATAATTAATATGACCAATATTCTTTTCCTTTGTTTACATTTCAGCTTAAAAATTCACCCACCATTAAGGCGATTACGGAACTGGATGTTAAGTTGACAGACCGTTTTGTGACATATTTACTGCAATTTGCATCCTTTAAGTCTCTTAGGATACACTGCAAATTTCTTGAAATATCTTGTGATGGAATAGCCTGGCTTTGCACATGGGTTGCTTTCATATGGCTAATAAATTCGAAGAGCCTATACCAAATGCAAGTTAATATGCTGCTTGGATTACTATTAGATATAGTTGTTGTGGCTGTTTTAAAAGCACTCGTACGTAGACGACGACCAGCAGCTGTTAAGGATTCACTAGTCATTGGTCCGGATAAGTTCAGCTTTCCGTCGGGACACGCATCCAGAGCTTTCTATGTTCTAACCTTCTTTACCAAATTGCATACGTTGCCAGTCATATTTTGGATGCCGATGACTGCGTGGGCCGTTAGCGTTGTAATCTCAAGACTAATATTAAAAAGACATTTTATTCTGGACGTTAGTGCTGGGGCATTGATTGGAATATGTGAAGCACTGTTTATTGGACTTATTTGGATTAGTGAAGAAACAGCCGCTTCTTTCCTTGGCCTTATAACTGAAGATGAATCTGTTTAGCAAGTAAAACGAAAAATGTCTTATAAATACTTTTTTAATGCATTGATGGACTAATAATATTACGAACATACGCCAAACATGATTAATTTATTAATTGTCAAAGTGATTCATCAAGTGAAGTTGTTATATTTGTTAACGAACTTTGTTGCTCGTATAAATGCTCTTATCAGAAACCAAATAAGATTGTGAGAGAGGCAGAGAAACTTTATTTATACCTTAGATAAGGTTAAAGGTCAATTGAGATAGTTTTACTTTTAGACTATATCGTATGTATAATTTAAAATATTTAGAGTTTTGTAAATAAAACGACAAAAGCAATTTGCACATTAAACAGTATGATTTTTATTTCTTGTTGTTGTGATTATTATAAATATTAATAAAGTGTTTGTATTGTTGATAGGCGTAAGGCTAAATAACTGTCTTATTAACAAATTATTTATGCTCTATCGGTTAACATTGTGCGCCTCATAATCCATGACTTCTTCATAGATGAGCTCCTTCCACTGCTCAACAGTATGCTCTCGTTCATCGACGCTATGATCATATGGCTCTGGAGCAGGCTAATTAAAAAGAAACAAATACAATATAAAATGTATTAAATACATGCTATTATTATACTATAAATTGTTTAATACTAAAACCGGATTAAAGAGAGACAATGCCAAAACAGATGACTCTATAATGGCAAGAGTTCAATATATAAGATATTCTAATTCTATATTCACTGCTAACTGGTTGTGTTTATACTTAAAAGTTCTATCTTAAATATATATATATGTATATGATATATTATAGGGATGTTAATGCACATTAGCTCTTTCTATCTCAGAGGAGTACTAACCACTAAACTTTGAATTTGTCATATTTCTGAGGATATAGTATATATTATTGAAAATGACAGTTTTTATATAAATAAAAATATAATTTCCTTAATGAATTCTTTATAGTATATACAAATATTAAATATATAATAGTTTAGGCTTTTTTTTAAATTTAGTATATCAAATACTTACAGCATCAACTTCTTCGGCGTCATACCATACATTAATGTATTCATGCTGTAAAGCTCTATCCACTGATATTCTCTGTTCAGGGTCAATTACTAGCATCTTGCTAAGTAAATCCCTTGCCTCAGAAGCCTTTCTTCGGCTATTTTGACTATTATCGTTAGGAAACAGACCATCAGGAAAAAGCCTATCAAACGCATATCCAGTATATCTTGGACGATTCTCAACGTAATTGCGAACTGTTGGCTGCAGACGCTGCATAAATGATGGGGACGGTGTGCCCAATTGCTCTGTAATTTACAAATCGAAATAATTATATATTGAACAAGTTCTAAATTAGTTGTCTCTTCTTGTTTACCAATTATTTTATTCCACTGATCAATGTGATCAGTTCCAGGGAAAAGTACTCCACCTCTAATCATCTCACCCATAATGCATCCCACTGACCAAATATCTACATTTTCGGTATATCCCATACCTAAAATGACTTCTGGGGCTCTATAATATCTAGTTACGACATATGGAGTCATCATAAATGTAGTTCCAGCTGTGCGTGCAAGTCCAAAGTCCAATATCTTTAGAGTACAGTCGGCCTTAACAACTATATTGGAAGGTTTTAAATCCTGTAAAAAGAGAAAATGTTTGGTTTAAGAATTTCGATAATCAACAAAATCATACTCATATATCTATTATTTGAAACATAAGAACGATCACAATAAACAATACTTAACTCTATGTATAATTCCAGCGGAATGCAAATGCTTAATTCCACAGAGCATTTGGTATAGCAAGTAGGACATTCTGTCGTGGTCTAAATCCATTTGAATAACCTGACATAAATTAGCATCCATTAGCTCCATCACAAGATAAACATCCTGAAACTCCTCCAAATTGCGTTGAGGGGTGAACGCATTGAGCAAACCAATGATCTACACAAATGCATAAATATATTAAAGCATTTCATTTTCAATTGTAAAACAACACTTACATTTTTATGGTTCACTAACTTCATTAGCTTAAACTCTCTGTAAGCTCGCTTAGCGTGTGTCACATTTTGGAATGGGCGAGACAGTTTCTTTATTGCGACATTTTGCTCGGTAACCGTGTCATAGGCAGCACTGTAAATGTATTAAAATTGGTCTTTGTGAAGCGATTCAAATGATAAACAAATATTATGTATATGCTACATTTGTTTTAATTTCAATTTTCATAAATAGTATTCTGGTATATTAACCAGATTTAAAATGTTACTTTCAACATTCGGTACCCCAGTTATTATTAAATTTTCCCTTTTTACTTACCACACAATGCCTTGAGCACCAGATCCAATAGGCCTTAATTTAATATACCGACTAAGAATTGTAAAATTGGTATCGCCCACTTCCACGGTATAATGATGAGCGGCCATAGTCAATACGTTATATTAATATTAGTGTTAAATACAACTACTGACCATTTCGACCTGAAATATAAAAATGGTAAAAATATACATATTTAATAAAATAAAAATACATTGATAAAAAAATTCATATTAAATAAATATTTTTACTATCTTATTACCGTCCTTAATGGTATCATATTTGGATAGAATGAATTATAGACATTATAGACTAAGAATTAAATAATTTATTTCTCTAAGACCTTAGTACAACATCCCTGCAAATAGTACCTCTTGCTATGCACCTAAAATATAACAGAAATTTCATTTCCATTTCAATTTCGGAGCGGCAGTTTATTCAACTTGTATATTGTAAGGAGATTACGCAAAAAAAAGAGTATATTGGTTACAAAACTATCTCAAGTTACGCAGACTTGATAAACTTAATATGTAAATTTACTATAAAAATTACTTTAGGTGCTACAATTAAAAACTTGCAACTTTACCGCCTATATAGCTAATAGTTTTTATTTTGGGAATATTATGTGGGCTGGAAATTAGATATACTTTCTGCTTTATTTCGCACCCAATAAATTGTAAATATCGATTCGGAATATTAGATACCTATTTGGACTATAATAGTTTTTTATCATGTCGGCAGGAATCAATTGTTTACAAATATGACATACATTTTAATTTGTTTACAAATATGACATACATTTTATCTTCCTGTTTCTCGTCGATAATATAATCAATGAAATATATACAAAATGGAACCCACAAACAAAATGACAAAAAAAAAAGTTTTCATCATGTTTATTTATTTAATAATTCTATACAAAGCTTACGTATATTTTTCTACCGATAACGAAGCACAAATTTTACAGCCAGGCCTAGTCGGCGCTTCTGCAAAAATCCATATTTCTTAGTCATAAATTTCGTGATATATTTTCTCTTTCGGGCAGGTCTTAGAATCTTATCGGAGAAGTATATCAATTGTTTCTCTCTCAGCTCTCTCATTCGTTTATGCATTTTAACACCGTTTTATTTAACTTACTTTTAGTTGAATCGTAAAAATATGCACTGATATTTATGTTCACAATGGTAAAATCGATACTTATGTACATACATAGATATTTATGTTCACAATGATAAAATCGATATTTATATACATATGTACATACACAAAAAAAAACTCCACGCAAAAAAGAGTTACATACAGATTATAATGAATAGTAAGCGTCGTTTTTTTTTTCATTGCTTGCACGTTTCTAAACATTTACATGTAAACAATTTAATAGTCTGCTTTTCACTTTTTCGCAGTTTTATAACAGTGAAAAAAAGATATAAATGTAACAAACACTATAATATCTACTTTATTCACGCAAATTTGATGTACACACACAAATGTTTTGTTGTACTCAATCCATTGATGAATTCGATGTAAATCAATATTATCAATCAGGAAAACAATGTAATTTATACAAATGATAAATTTTGTTTGGCATACACATGCATAATTATATTTACCTTAAATATATATGGCAATTAATTTATTTCGATATTACTAAATTGACAAGCCGCGTGCTTAACTTAACTTGTTAATTTATTTATTATTGTATTTTTATAAAATCTCAGATAGACAATATGTATATCATGAAAAATTATTTTAATTTGTTTCATACTATACTAAAGTAAGACCTTTTTATAGTTTCTCAAAAATACTGTACTGTACTGTAAAATACTGAAAAGGTCAAACTATCGAGCATTGTATTTTTTTTTAAACAAATCTTACATACGTTGAAAATTAACACAACGAAGTTTTTTGTTTTAAATTGTTTTCCGTTTTTAATAGGTGCAGAAAATAATTAGCGAGCGAGAATCTTAGAATTCAAATGCACAAAAACACATCCACAACTAAATTTACTATACATAGGCAATAATATATATTCATACTAATTTATAATGCGTAAATATTGTTTAGATTAATATTCCATTTATAAAACATATATTAATAGACATAAAGACATAATAAATAATACTTCAATTGATAGTAATAATGTATTTAAATACCTGTTTGGTATTTGTAATAATAAAATAATATCGATGATAAATATAATACGTTCCATCGATAGCTTCTGTTTTTCTATTCCTAAATTTTTTTTTGCATTGGCGGCAACCATTAAGCTTTTGTAAATTGTATTCTTATTTATATCGAAGGAAGAAAGTCGTTTAAACATAATTCAACAGGAGAGTAACTTAGATTTAATAATAATCTTTAAAATTATATACATATATAAAATTTCGAATTTTATGTATGTAAATAAGGAATAAGATAAATCGAAGAACTTAGCAACATATAATATATTGAATTGAAAAATATTCCCTAATATTTCGAAATATAAAGAAGCAATAGTTATTCTTTTAAAATATTTATAAGTTGCTACCCATCAAAATGTTTTGATATAAACCTTCCCATATCTATTGGTGTGCATAACTATTCCACTGCTGAAATTTTAAATATCACTTGTCAGCACAATCACAAATTTACATATTATTAAGTCTTTCTATAAAAATTTAGCCTTTTTCAGTGCCGGGGAATATCATAATATTCGTATGATTTGTATACAATAAATGGAATTCACTTAAAATATTCTGTTAGTTCATATACATATAATCTTCTTCCAACCCATGGTTTATAAAGAAAACTTAACTAATCACTTAATTTATTATTTATTAGCCATGATTACCACGGCAACAATGTAGACACTTGTTTAGTAAATCAATACAAAAATTTAAATTTTTCATTTCAATTTATTAATTAATATTTTTGATAAGTTCTCTGAATACATATAGATATATTTACAAATATCAATAATTTTGTTGTTTTTCAATTACGTCCCTAAATATGTGCAATTATCATTAACAATATCAAAGTACTGAAACTTAATCCTACAAATATGTTTGCTCGTTGGACTGCCGCTGGATGATCCCCTATAAATATATAAAATAGAGTTTTTATTCGTATTGATATTGATTTATTGATATATTTCATTTACCATTTAATATGTGAACATAAACGGACTTCGAGTTGGCATTAGATGGCAGACAAGTATACTTTCCAGAATCCGAAATCTGGGCCCGTTGTATGAGCAAATAAGATGTTGTTATGTCACCTTTTTCTGTTATAACTGATACTCCCCCACGTGGCGAATCATAATTAATTTCCTAAAAGCAAAAAATGTAGAGATATTAATTAATTATTAATATATTATTGTGTTGGCACAAGTCAAATTACTACAAACTATAAAGTATAGATTTTACCTAATAGATAATTTAGGGATTTACTACACAATATTAAAATGAGTTAAATTCGCGGGCACTTTAGCTGTTTGATAGCAGTTAGTAAATTTGATAATAATATAATAATAGATAATAAAATATTCTTCACACTAACTTGATTATTGTGAGTCCAGTGTACCATTAGGGGTGGATCAGGAAGATGTTTGACGATACAAGTTAAGTTTACAGTTGATCCCAAATCTATGTATAATTCTGGTCCTCCTGGTATAGTTGTAATTGGCTCTGAAAAAATATAATAAACGTATATATATTAGATACAACAACCAGGTGGCTCTCGGGTATATAAAATTCAACTATATAAAGCATAGAATATTTACTTAAAAAATCATATGACTAACTGTGGAACGGGTATAGAGTATACAAATGAAAGTATATAACACAATTATTATCTTCAGAGTGAAATTTTAAGTATTTTAAAAAGCGTAGCGCTAAAGTTAATACAATTCACATTGTTGATGCGGGGCCCAATGCTTCGAAGCTTTTCTACATCCCTCAAAACATTTGTAAAGGATTATACTCTAAGTAGGGTAATAATGACTACAACCGTGGAAGCAATAGCTAAAAACTCGCAACATCTTCAAAATGTATACATTTTGTACAGTTCTCTTTACTTCATAACGATGCGTGATCACGTAATCTTTTCAGTTCTTGCAGGTGTGCAGGTATCGCTGCAACGTTTCGTTGTAGGACTCTGCCTATGGTGCCCTTGTGCAAGGAACATGACGTCATTGAAAATGGCTAAAAATGTTTGAATTCCACGGCATATCGAAGCATCGTCAAGACAAAGTCAATTCCGTTTTATATTTTTTATAAGTCAATCGAAGAACATACCCACAACAGAGAAAATCATCGTATATCCCACTGGAGGTGTTGTTGATATTTGGCACTCGTAAACTCCAGAATCTCTTATTTGTGGATATTTGATCTAAAAAGGAAAATATATATTTAATCAGTTCTGATCAAAAATGTATATACCAGGATTGCACTTAAAAATAATAATTGGTTCTCAAATTCAGCTTCGTACCTGTAATGACCAGTCGCCAGTTTGCTTATTGTATATTGCCGAAAATCTTTGGTCCGATGTATATGTACTTTCCGCAACTGTTAATAGGTGCAAATCTCTGTGTCTTATCCAAGATACCTGAAATAATAAAAAAAAAAACTACTTAAATCACTTTGTTGTTATTTGATTTTGCTAATTTACAAACCGTTTTGTTGCCCAGATTTTTGATTCGGCAATTCAAATGTCCAGTTTTACCAACGAGAGAGGTTACGTTTTTGGTGGCAGTCGTATCGAAGTAGGGTCCTCTATCAATATATTTAACTAATTGTTCCTCGTTAAAATTGAAACCATGCTCTTCGTCGCCTAGCATCAGCATATCCGTCACATTCATTTTTGGAACAAAATGTTTGCTTTGGCATAATATTAATCTAGAAAACACTATTAGGGAAACAAATTTCAAATAATTATGTTATATTGTTAGAGAGATTGTTATAATAATTGTTTGCTTTATTATCTAATCTATGTAGCAAATATGTAATATGATTAACAAACTTTTCATTCAGTGCACCATTTATCCGCAATTTTCTCACGTTTCCACTTACATATATATACAATATAGAGTAGATTTCGAAGACTTCGCAGCTTAATCATTTTATGATTTATTTATTTACTTTTAAATATATTTATTTAAACATTTGATTTTTTAGTTTTGACACTCAAGATGAAATGTATGTAGGTCCTGGAGCCAGTTTACATTATTTCTTGAAATCGGGCATGCGCATTGACGAACGCATGAACGCAAAAACGGAAAAGAATGTTTACATATAACATTCTGAGTAAATATTTTTGAAATCCCAAATATTATAAACGAATTAGAAACAAAATACAAAAAATGTATTAAGGCCTAAATATTAAAATTAATTAACTTATCTGATTACTTTTGAATAAATAATGTACTCTTAAATTTCATAAAAAAAAGAAGCTATCGAATAATTTTAGCAGTTTTCATATCCCTATAAATACAATCTCTTTCAAATAAAACATTTCAAGCATCAGATATCAGATCTCATATCCAAAATCTATAATATACATATAATAATATGTATATACACAGTCTGAAGTCTCCAGGTCTAAATGTTTTCAAATTAGGCAGAAACAAATTACTTTTCGATTATTCTCGATAAAAAACTTATCAGATGATTTATCAAAAATATATGATAAACTTGTACTGCGTATGGTATACACGAGTGTTCATGCCAAACTTCCGCTCTCTTATAACGTCGGAGATCAAGTCGTTCAAACGGATGGACGGTCGGACGGACGGGCAGACGGACAGATCAATATATATATACTTTATGGGGTCTGGGACAACTCCCTCTGCCGGTTACATCTTTTCAAAACACCGTTATGCCTGATTTCCCATCGAAAATAGGTCAGGATATTATAATTAGGAACCGGCTATCCTGCTTCACTTAAACTCTTTGTGCGCGCAACACATAAATAAGAGAGGGAGAGAGAGGAGCCCAGAGAGTAGGAATGGACGGATATAGGTAGCATCTGTTGCATTCTCTGCGGCTAGTTTGAGCTTTTTGAATTGCTTTCAATTTAGTTTCTCGTCGATTTTCAAAACGTTCGCAACGTAAAATCTACGGACGAACGCGTCTGCTCGGAAATTGGTTTAGCCTGTGCAATTGGTGGGAAAGAGATGCAACGAGCTCTATAAGTATATTTCGAGTGCTCAGCGATCGATGTTATATCAAAAAAGAAAAAAGAAAATAAAAGATCCCACAGCATATGTATATATAGCTGCACATATGTATAGATGTATATGTGTGCGAGTCAAGTGAAAATTCCATGTTGAATAAGTTTCGTTTGCCGTGAAAATTCGATAGGAGAAAATCGAAATTTGAAAATTTTGTAAATTGAAAAGTAAACAAATCATATCTATAATATTCATATACATGTTTTCAAAAACGGTTTCGCATTTGAAATCTTTCTGAATGGGATATATGTGAAGAGTGCGCTGCCATTTACGAAAATTTCTGTGCTATTTATAAAACACAGCTAATTTTTCGGCCGTAAATTTTCGATAAAGTGAATATTTCAAAAAATAAACTTAAAACAAACAAAGCGTCAAAAAAATATTAAATTTTTTTAAAAGAAAATAAAAAGGCTTTAAAAAATTTGAAAATCTGCAAGTGAATTCAATTTAAAGTTCGATTCATTTTAAAATGCATTTTGAAAGCAGTTAAAAAGTTTCGCCGCCTTCCATAAAAAAAAAAAAACAAAATTTCTTGCGGTTACGCAATTAAACATTTGGTAAATGAAAAGTTTCGCACGATTCACGTACGATCAGAAGCAAATGCAGCAGCAGCTGTAGCTGTGGCCCCATTCCCAACTTGCCCAGCTTCAAAATCATCTAAATGCGGAATCTTTTTGTGTGAGTTCTAAATTTGCAATCGAATACATAGATATAGTATTTATATATATATATACTTGGTTGAAAAATGTTGATAATTATTTTTAACGTGCTAGGGATTTGCAATGTTGTAGCCCTCCCTTGGCAAGAGTACGTTGTCAGGGTAAGAGACCAGCTCACACAGCTTTCCAAAAACTCTCCTACTCTCTCTCTCTGTCTCGTCTCTCAGTATCTTGAGTGAGCTAAATTTATCACTCAGTTTATACATAGTCTCAGCGTTTAGCTCTTTTATTTTAATTACCCAAAAAACATGCGCAAACTTACAATTTCTGTCTGCGCGCTGCCCACCTGTAAATCGATCATAAATTCTCTTCATTGCTATCACTCTCATTGGCTCTCTGTCGCTCTCTGTCTCTCTCTTGCTCTCTCTTACTTACTCTCTCTACATATATGTATGTAGTGGACAGTGTAAGCATTTGTTTTTGTTTATATTTACAAATAAACTGACGTTTGTCTATATAAACAATGAAGCAAGTTTTTTCTTATTATGCTCGCTCATGAAGCAAAGAGAGAATATTCGTTATGCACAATATAGAAAATCGGAGAATTGGATTTGAAATTAGGTTTTATAATATATATACTCGGCTTTTTCAGTGACAAAATTGTATACAAAGATAATGTGATTGGAGCTAGCATTTCTGCAGTCATCCTTTCAGAGCCTTTGGTCTGGGCAAAAAAGTTACTATTGTAATGGGCAATCCAAAATATTTTTATTTATGACTTTAAAGAGCGTGGCAGTTGAATATTAATTTTTGCAGTATAAACGGACACAGAGCCGCCGGCTACTCCCGATTGTAAGAGTCTTAATTATTTCCATTTAGATTATACAATATTTTCTTGTTTCTGATAGTTTAAATTAAGTAGCTCGTAAATTTCCTACCTAAATGATAATGATATTTTGTTGAACTATAAAACTTTCATCGATATACAAATTGGAATCATTGTTATTGATTTAAATTGATTTCTATTTACTTGATATATGCAGATTCGTTTGTATAAACGCTTTTGGGAACATATGTGGGGTATCTGATACTTATATATACCTTAGCAGATTTACATAAACTAATATTGTCATAAAAACTAAATATATATACATTGTTCAATATTAATTATTATTATTATTATTTTTTATTATTATTATTATTGTCATTCATATTATTATTATTATAATTCATAATTATTATAATTATTATTATTATTTTTATTTTTTTTAATTTTTGTATTATTATTATTATTATTATTATTATTATTATTATTATTAGTTATTAGTTATTAGTTATTAGTTATTAGTTATTAGTTATTAGTTATTAGTT
>NW_022045932.1:231586-274666 GCF_001654015.2 Drosophila navojoa
TTAGTTATTAGTTATTAGTTATTAGTTATTAGTTATTAGTTATTAGTTATTAGTTATTAGTTCAACATTTTTCTATAGATCTTCAAACGTTTAAAATAAAATATTCAATTATTTCGGATTACCAGGCAGACTGATTCAAGGTTTATTGATCTATGTCAACATTATAAATAAGACAAAGTTTAAGATCTTTTGTAGAGGAAAAGACAACAGAAATTGCGTATAGATTGGTTGATTGCGTTATAGAACTACGAAACAAGTAATAGACAGACCATCGAACGTGCGAACGAACATCTCTCTTTGCCATCAGATTTAGAACATTTTGTACAACATTCTTCAGCTTGCTTGGATCAATGCCAAAATTCCAATGAAAGCATTTAAATTTAGTTGATGCCCTGCATATGATAGTGTCCACTGCATATATTAGGTGCATTAACTACCAGCCGCTCCAACAAGCGGCTGAGAAAGAAAATATGACGTATTTAGATGACGTACAAAGAATATTATAGACAATAGTATTTCTGCGCTTTGTTTCAAGTTTTCAAATCAAATCAATTGCGGATATACATAAATTATAGTGATATAAACCTTCTGCATCAATAAACTACATATAACAGAAACTTAAAATGCTGCTTGCCGTATATAGAAATAGAAAATTCTTTCCGGTAATTTTATCCCCTATAGATCATGGATAGGAAAAGAGTTTTACAGTATAACAGTGGCATAACCATTTACTTAAGAACTACTTTAAATAAACCTAATCTGAAATATCAGAATACAACTGTTAGACTTAGAAAACATGCCATTATCACAAGATAAATATGCTTATCGATTACGTTCCTTCCATTTCACAGAAAAGGCAAAGCTGGCAATTTATATAGACACAGATGCATCATCTGTACCCATCGCTGAAAGGCGATCAGCTCTGCCCGCTCGGGTTTCATCCCCAGACACGTTATCCAACCAGATGTAAGCGCTGCTTTCGCGACTATAAGGAACATGGAGCCCGACGAGGAGGCGACGAGGTGGCCGCATCCTCGCCGAATTTGTCAGACGCGCAGAGTTCACGGTAGACAAAAGATGTCGATTTCTGATCGATCAGCTATGATCATCTATTTTATTCTTCCACAGGCCCTCCTCGCGCACTTGGACGTCGACACAGAACTTAACCAGCGCGAATTCAAATAACAGCAATGATATAGGTATAAATGGTGGGATATATTAAAGTTGGAACAGATAGAAACGCTAAGTTTCTCTTGAAATGACTTACATATTCACAGAGTTTTTAGCGGAAATAACTCTAATCAATATATATTAACTGTAGCTCTTAACGATGACTAAAGTGCACTGTTTCTATCAATTAATCATACGAAGCATAACAAAATTATACTATTCAAATTTTAAAGTGTTAAATGTTTAATAACTGCTATTTCATGTAATTTTGAAGAAAGTATTTTGTGCTAAATTGTTTTTATTTTTATGCTATTCAAAGAAAGTTTTTAAGATTCTTGTGAAGCTCCAGCAAAAGTTTATGATTATGACGTAAATTGTTATTATGAAACATTTATTAATTTTTAACATAGTCTCAACATTTAGTTTAGAGCACATTACATTTCATATGAATTCAAAAGTAGTTTAGAAAGATTTTTTTTTTAAATGTACACTACAAACTTTGTAGAACTATGTTTAAAAATACCCAGCAGAATATATTGAAACAATTATAGTAGTCGATTGATATAGTTATGGTTTGTTAAAGACGCAAACAATAACGTACATTATAGAACAATCCCACGCGATCTGATTTCTGTGTTCTGAAATGTCTTCTATGAATTTTAAGGCAGGTTTCTTAAAAAAAGAGTAAAATTTCATCCGATTTCATACTACTATCCTTTTAGACACTGAGTTATCCAGGCACATAATACTATTTTTCGATTTTTCTGCAAGGGTATATAGATTTCGGTGCTCCGAAGTTAACAGTTACTCGTTTCCTGTTTCTCTCTATGTATCTCTGTTTCTTTCACAACTTTTTAACTGAACTCTTGCACCAACTGTACTTTATTGTGTGCTCGTATCACTCTCTCTCTCTCTTTCTCAACACTAATCTGCATAACGTTTGTTAACACTACTTTGTACTCACATCGTATACTGTGCTGTGCTGTTGAGCTGATGTAAAACACTTTTATCGCACCTGTGTTACGTAACAAATAACGGCACAATTTGGTTGGCCAACGCTCATCAAATACAATAAACTGTGACTGTGAACGTGACTGTGATTGCGCGATTGTGACCCAACATAATGATGTTCATGTCGATGTCCAATCCGCTGCTTGCCTTTGCATTCGCTGCACTTGACGCTTTTACTCAACCCAGTTGTACACTTCAATGTAGAGCTAAAGAAACGTCCGCAGTCCTGGGCCTCCACGCCGGACATCGATGAGTCGCCGGATGAGGGCCAACGGCAGAGCTCGACCTCGACCTCGACCTCGGCGTCGACAGCCCGTTCCGCCACCGATCACAATGTAGCCGTCACCCTGAAGCTACCAGTTCCTCCGCGCCGTCACACAACTGCCTTGGACATGGCTGAGGTAAGCGCTGCGATGCAAGACTAAACTTTCACTAATATTTGCATTGCATCAAATCAAAATTCGAATAGTTTTATCAGTCTGTTAATCAAGCAGGACTCCAAGTAAATTTGTCAGTCTGTCAATTATGCATTATAGATCATTTAATAGATTTATAAGGCATTAATCAATGAAGTTTTTCGACTAAAGCTAAAATATCAATCAGCCAATTAATATAGCTCATCAATCAATCAGTTTGTTATATTTTCGAATATCAATCATCAATCAGCTATTCAATCTTCTAGAATTACTATACTCTAAATACCGTCCCTTCAACTCGCACAGGTGGAGCAGAGTCTCACGCAAGGCCGTGCCACAGCCTCCCCCAGTAAAACTTCAAGTATTCCAGATGAGCTAGTCATCCTATCGACCGACAGTCTTGCCGAGCGTGTGCGCAAAATGAACTTGCTCAAGAAGCAGCGCAGTCTCAATTCAAGAGAGTCCAGCCGGGAACGCTCTGTGCCGCGTCGAGATGAGTAAGTCAAAACATCCGTTCAGTATCCATATTCCAATTAACCCAACTGCATCACAGGGAAAGCGAGTCTACAGCGCCACCACCGGATCGCCCGGAACGGAGCAAATCCGGCACAACGCTCAACCAGCAGACGGAACTTAAGCGAGCCGCACTGCCGCCAAAGAAGGTTCCAGTCGTCAGCACGGCCACAGCAGCTGCCACTACTGCATCAGCTACCCCAGCCCTAAAAACCACCACATCAACCACGTCATCAAGTCACACAGAGACGAAGGTCTCAGCATCCAGCTCTAGCTCCAGCAGCAGCCTGAGCAGCACACGGCGCAAGGAAACGGAGCTCAGCAATGGCAAGGAGACTAGCAAAAGACAAACTGTGCCGGCTGCTGCCACGCCCTCAACGGCCAGCACGCTGAAGGAGCAGATGGCGGCGCTGCGTGCCGATCTGGAGGCGATGAAGGCGCGAGCGGAGCGCGCGGAGCGAGAGAAGAGCGACATACTGCTGAGGCGACTGGCCTCCATGGACACCGCCTCGAATCGCACGGCTGCCTCGGAGGCGCTGAATCTGCAACAGAAACTGAACGAAATGAAGGAGCAGCTGGACCGCGTGATGGAGGACAAGCGCAAGCTGAACCTGCGCATGAAGGAGCTGGAGAGCAAGGATAACCAGTCGGAGCTGAGGCGCAAGCTGCAGGCGGCTGAGCAGATCTGCGAGGAGCTCATGGAGGAGAATCAATCGGCCAAGAGAGAAATCCTCAACTTGCAGGCCGAAATGGACGAGGTGCAGGACACGTTCCGCGACGACGAGGTCAAGGCGAAAGCCAATCTGCAAAAGGATCTCGAGAAGGCAGTCAAAAACTGTCGCATCCTCAGCTTTAAGCTGAAGAAGAGTGAGCGCAAAATCGAGACGCTTGAGCTGGAGAGGCAGAGCTCCTACAATGCCGAGCTGAGCGCCAAGGTGAAGAAGCTGGAAGAGGAGCTGCGTTTCTCCAACGAGCTAACTCGCAAGCTACAGGTGTGTATGCCAGATGAACTCACTCTTCTCTTCTCCAGTCAACTCACACACTCCTGCTACCACTCGCTTCCAGGCAGAGGCCGAGGAGCTGCGCAATCCGGGCAAGAAGAAGGCACCCATGCTGGGCGTGCTGGGCAAGTCGACGTCAGCGGATGCAAAGATTACGCGCGAGTCTCTGACTCGGGGCGGCTCACAGGAGGACCCGCAGCACTTGCAGCGTGAGCTGCAGGATTCGATTGAGCGCGAGACGGATCTCAAGGATCAGCTGAAATTTGCCGAGGAAGAGGTGAGTCCGCATACCAAATCGAACCGAACTCAGATTAATCACTTGCCAATCTCAACGTGAAGCGACGTCAACTCAAAGCTAGGGCCTCCAGGCAACGGGCTCAAGTGAATCATGGCACCCAAACGGGTGATATGCTGGCCATTCCTTTAGCTTTTCCGCGCTCCACCCAGACAGCGCCCGTAGCTCAAACTGAAGCTGGCTGCAACACGTCGCCCATGCCCGAAACTCAAACCATGCACACACAAACCGACCAAGTCGCGTCTTCCGACATGACCACACAGACCACTTTCGTTGACCGCGAACCCTCACCGTTTGCGTCGCTCTTTGCGCCCAGCACTTCGACCAGGGTTGTCAATTCCACCTCTTTGCTCTTTCCCAGCGCCATGTCTCGTGTGCTCTTGGCTGGCGCCAGCGCAGGTACCTAGTACAGATCCTGCCCACTCAGAACTCACCAGCAATGACCACAGCAGTGCATGGTTCTAAAATGCCATATAGGGGAAAGGGGGAAAATAGAATACCGCTTTTATTTTTGACTATAGAAATACCATTAAAATCGTTTATATTTTTCTTTACTTCATTATCATCATTCATTTTTGTTGATTATTATTTTTATTTATTTATTATTTTAAATTTGTTTATTATTAAAAGAAGACCATTTAGACAATAGTATATAAAAATACATCACTTTTACCTTTGGTCTTTGCTGGTTAGGATCTGTCCACGCGTTTATGTAGTGCAGTTGAATTTCCCGTTTTATTCTGTTTTAATTTCGTATAAATATGTTTTAATACACTTGCACAGATTATTTGGATATTGTTGCGAAAGTTCAAAATAATTGTTTTTGTTTAATCTAAATATATTAAATATCATATTCCGTTGTCTGTCTGTTTCCTTATGATACCATTCGAAAACCCAAATGTATTGATAGTTTAAATAAATATCCTTCAGACCAAAATACAATTATGTATGTATTTCAATAAAAGGAAGTGGTTTATACTTATCAGAAGTCAACGACTATGAATAGAACAAACCTGGCTTATGATGGCTAGATAGTAAATAATTTTGTACTTTTGATTCAATTCAAATAAAATAAATAAATACTTATTAAAATTATTCCCATATATAGTCTGCAAGGGTATTCCAGCTTCGACCAACCGAAGAAATCTCTCTGTTTTTCTGTTTTCATAGTTCCACGTAATGCTAACCCAGTAGATAGAATCGTTTATCATTGGTGTAACTCGATATCAGGGCAGAGTTTTTATCCTCGAATACGAAATGATTTTAATTGAATTGATCAAGAGTTTCTCATACATAAATCAAATGTTGTATTTTATACATTTCAGGCTGAACATTTGAGGAAAAAGGTGACTCGTTTCGAGGATGAAAATGAGTCTTTGATGATGCAGTTGAAAAAAATGGCAACGCGCTCAAGAAGTACGATTCAAATTTGCTCTCAAATTTATATATCTATCTATATATATAATACTCACATAGCTATTTCTGACAATTTACTAATCAAAATCCAAGAAACGAAACGATTTAAATGATCTGGTGATTGTTTGACTAATTAAAGTCTTTTAAATCGTTTCTCAGAACGATATACTATATATCTCTCTAACATATATATTCTATCGAACTAACGATATTTCTCATGCGCTTTCTAATGAATGAATTCAACAAATAATTTGCCATTTTTTGCGGCTGCTCATGTAGTGTGACTATTCTATGTAACCCCAGCCTGGCATGCGACTAGTTGATACCCTGGATATTTGCTACAATTTCTGATAATCTTTTCGGTATACCCAATGTAAAGCAGCTCGTAAATTGAGTCCTGCGCCACATCTGCATCGCTTGGCGCCCGAGGTGCACGCCGACCGGGACGAGGGCATTTCGGATGAGGATGATCCCATCGAGCTGCGCATATTGCTCGAGGTGAACGAGCAGGAGGCATCCATACTGCGCCTCAAGGTGGAGGATCTGGAGAAGGAGAATGCCGAGTCGAAGAAATATGTGCGCGAGCTGCAGGCGAAGCTGCGCCAGGAAAATACCAATGGTAGCAAGTCTTCGCTGCTCAGTTTCGGCAGCTCGTCCAGCGCCGCTGAGAAGAAGCTCAAGGCACTGAATGACGAGCTCGTCCAGCTGCGCAAGACTCTGCAGGAGAAGGAGCAGAGCGTGGAGACCATGCGAGCTCAGCTGGCCAAGCTGACTACGCTGGAGACCGAGAACGAGAAGTTGAGCAAGGAGAACAAGCGCCTGCAGCTGCAGTCGCTGCGCAGGGCTAGTTCCGTGGAGAAGAATGCCGACGCGGAGCTGCCCAAGTTGAAGGAGACACTGGCCCAGGTGCAAAAGGAGCGCGACGAACTGACCGCCAGGGTGAAGCGAATGCAAGTGGAGGCCGAGGGCAAGCTGCCGCCGCGGACGCCCAAGCGTGTCAATGATCTGACACCGAAGAGTCATCTGAAGAAATGGGTGGAGGAGCTAGAGGATGAGATCAGCGAAATGCGCGTCCAGCTGGGCAGCAGTGGCGCCAGCCAACTGAAGACGTTGCAGCTGAGCAAGGAGTCGCTGGAGGAGGAGCTGCAGAAGTGCAAGCAGAAGCTGGCTCTGGCTGAAGGGGACTTGCAGCGCCTGAAGCAGCTCAATGGCACCAGCAGCAAGACCAAAGAGCTTGAACAGAAGCTCAAGGCCAGCGAGGAGGAGTCCAAGAAGCTCAACACCAAGCTCAAGGAGTTGGAGGATAAGTTGAAGAAGCAGGAGAGTCAACTGAAGCAGACCGAAGCGAGCAAATCCACGCTCGAGGCACAAAACAAGCGCGAAAAGGAGAAATTATCGAATCTGGAGAAGGATCTGGAGAAGCAGCTCAAAGACCGTGAAAAGCTGGAGGCCAAGATCAGTCAATTGGACGGGGAGCTGCTCAGTGCCAAAAAGGCAGCGGAGAAAACGAAAGCCTCGCTCGAGAAGGACATCAAGGATCTGAAGACAAAGTCCAGCAAATCGGACAGCAAACAGGTGCAGGAGCTCAAGAAGCAGCTGGAGGAGGTCCAAGCGCAGCTGAGCAGCGAACAGAAGCGCTACGAGGAGCTGAATACCCACTGGGAGAAGCTCTCCGAGGAAACGATACTCATGCGCGCCCAGCTAACGACGGAGAAACAGAGTCTGCAATCCGAGCTGACTGCCGCCAGATATAAGCTGGCTGACATGGACACCATTCGCATTGAGCGCACGGACATGGCGCGCAAGCTGAACGAGGCGCAGAAAAAGATCCAGGAGCTGGAGGTGAAGACCCTCAAGACAAGCAACAGCGGCGACCACGAGCGCTCGATGCTGAAGAACAAGCTGGCCGAGAAGGAGCACGAGTACGAGCGGCTGCGGCGCGAGAACGAAATGAACATCGATCTGGTGTTCCAGCTGCGCAAGGATAACGACGATCTGACCAGCAAGCTGAACGATTTCAATCGCATCGAGCAGGCGCAGTCCTCACTCAACGGACACGGTGCCAGACGCGAGGCGGAGATTAAGGAGCTGAAGGAAAAGTAAGTACTGAAATAGGATTGATCTCTCTACAGAGGATCGCACTCACTTCACTCCCCTCTCCCACTTTTACTTACTTATTGTAGACTGCAAGCCTCCGAGCTGCAGCTGAAGTCCGAAGTGGCCTCGACGCGTCTGCGCTACGAGCAGCAGGTGAAGAATCTCAGCGGAGAGCTCACAGCTATGCAGGTAAGCAGTGGGATCCTAAAGCATCTCCTAATCTGATATACTGATGCTCTGATTGCCTGGCAGCGTCAATGTGAGCGCTTCAAGAAAGACAGAGACGCATTCAAACAGATGCTCGAGCTGGCGCAGAAGAAGATCGGCGATCTGAAGGCCAACAATACGGGACGGCAGAGCCGCAGCTCGATGCACAGCAGCGACGATGACGACAAGAGCAAGATTGCCTACCTGGAGCAACAGGTGAGATCCGATTCGAGCTATGCCAAACAAGCGAAACTTACTAAAACGTTCTCCTGCAGATTGGTCATCTGGAGGATCAGCTGGTCGAGGCGCGTCTGGAGGCCAGCAAGGTGAAGACGGAGCTCGTGTCGGAGCGCAGCGCCAATGAGATCAAGATATCTGAGATGCAATCGAAGCTAAACGAATTCGAGGAGGAGCGTGTCATTGGCTCGGGCAGCACCAAGTTGCCCGGCATGAAGACAAAACTGGAACTGTCCTGGCAGAAGGAGCGCGAGGATCAGCAACGTCTACTCCAGGAGACGTCGACGTTGGCGCGCGACCTGCGCCAAACGCTCTTCGAGGTGGAGCGCGAACGCGACAAGGAACGACTCGAGGCCAAGCGCAAGTTGGAGCAGACTAAGCGCGCAACCGAGGAGGAAATGGAGGAGGGCCGCAAGAAGATTGCCGAGCTGCAATGCGATCTCTTGGAGCTGCGCGATGTGCACGCCAAGCTGCGCACCTCCAATGAGAAATTGCGTAGAGAGGTGAGAATAATCCAAAATCATAAATATACCAAATTATAAAAGCTTTGCCTCCTCTCTCTGTCTTTGTCTTCCTCGCTCCCTTTTCTTCTCTAGCGCGAGCGCTATGAAAAGGAGCTGATCAAGCGTCGCATGGAACAGGATGGCGGCGAGCGCAAAGTTGGTGCCCTGCTGCAAACTGTGGACGAGCTGGTGAAGATCGCACCAGATCTCAAGATAGTCGGGGGCTCAGCCGGACGCAGTACGTCCTATACAACGGACAACAAGCTGCGCCCGGAGCAGGCGGATGTGCGACGCAGCCGCAGTCCGTCGCCAACATTGAGCAGCGCCCAGATCGCCAATGTGCTGGCCCGTTTGGCTGAGGCCTCCGAGGAGCTGCGCAAGTTCCAGCGCATCAGTGAGGACGAGCAGGAGCGCAGCCGCATGCGCCGTGGTAATCTGCGTCGCGCTGCCTCGCAGGAGAACGATCCGCACGGCAGCACCAGCTCGGTGGCCAGTGCGGCGGGCTCTCAGCGCGGCGGCGGACGTCTGTCCCGCAACTCCAGCAACAATGGCAGCCTGATACGCAAGAGCCTATCACTGGATCACTCCATACAGCGCGATCAGGTAAGCACAAAAAGAGGTTGGGGGGAGCATTACTACAGATAACTCCGTTTGCTCTCAGAATATTTGGCGCCAGGACGATGGCAGCGTATCATCCATGCAATCCATTGACTCGGAGCTGGGCGGCTTGGTGCGTGACTCCAGCCTGGACTCACGCCTCGACTCTCGCCTGTCCGGCGGCTCCACCCAAAGCGACATACCACGCGGCCCGCGCAAGAAGAAGAAGGGCATCATGGGCAAGCTACGCAGTCTGACCAAAAGCAGCCGCAACTCCGAGAGTGAAGTATCGGTGGGTGTGCGAAAGAAACCAGTTGTTCTCGAAACTTAATCGAAATACCTTTTATTTGATTTTAGATTCAAGGATCTGATTCAGACATAAGCGTAGCAAGCGATATGAGGTCCAGCAAGAAGGATTTACGGGGTCGTCTGTCGGGCATGTTCAAGCGTTCAGGTTCAAACTCACGCAGCGAGAGCATCGAACGCGCCGGCTCGGAGCAGAGACCAGTTGCCGTAACTGTCGTCGGCCATCCGGATGGGCCACATCCACGTGATCCACCGCCAGCCAATTCGCTAACGCCCAAGCCCATCCGTTCGGCAAGTTTAACAGCAGCTCCAACTTGATTTTTGGAGTTACTAATTTCTATAATTTCTCAATATAGATAAAGCCGCCGACGGGTACGCCCACCACACCGATCGCAAGACGGCGCCAAGCCAAGTAGCCAATTCAGGATTTAAGACTCATCAGCTAGTTAGTTTATCCGCATAGTCCATGGCTCCCAACGAGCGTCACACTGGAACTGGAGCTTCATAACTTTCATGATTTATTTATTTATCTTGCAAATGTTCTTCAAATTTTTTATTTTCATTGTTTTGAATTTAAAATCAAAAACACGTACATCTCCAAAAAAAAAAAACCTCTTGAACTTTTTTCTTTTACCATATCATCGTTAAAATTTTTGAAGTATTTAAGATCTCATATGATAAAACAAGCAGGCAAAGCTTGATATAAAGATTGTTAAATGTCTTCCCAAAGTTAAGGTTTCACCCGGCGGTGCCTTCTCGACGCGTGCGAGGAAAAAAATTGTAGCGCTACCGATCACAAATGACGGAAGTTCCAACATTTTCCGCCTGAGACTTTCGGTTTTTTTTTTTTATTTTTTATTTTTTAAAGAAACATTTGTAAATTTTCGGAATTTTGAGGTAAACGACTAAGTTGAGTGTGTCCTGAAATTTTGTGGAAGGCTGCTTGTGAATATCTGGAAAACTCTTTATTGTCAACTCAATCATTTGGAATCTATATATATTTTTTGTTGCCGTGTATGCTTTGATCTCTCGATTCATTAACCAGTAGAAAAACCTTTTAAGATTAGTTTAAAATCAAATAAACATATTTCCGTGAAGTCCTAAAATATAATTTCTTGCTAGCTAGAGTAGCAACACTTTGATATAATTTAGACCTGAACTTGAAACTCATTTGAAATACTAAAAACAGCTATATTTTTAGTAATTTTTAAATCTCAAGATATATTGTAAGGAATAGCTCAAGAAATCATCTCGGGTAAAGAACAAAAAATTTGTTTTCTATTTTTATGTCTATATTATAAAACAACTTTCATATAAAGCATTTGAAAGCGTAAGTGCCTCTTCTAAAGCTTTTTATATAAGTTGGGTTGGAAAATCAATTTTAAAAAACTATAGGTTTTACAGTTAAAGAGTTTTTGCAAGACTTATATAGACATATAGTTTATACAGACTCACAAACTATACAAGTAGTAAAACAGTCCATCCAGTATAGGCATACATAGAGCAATCAAATACTATTGTCTAAAGAATATTAAAGAACTTGAGAACAGAATTTATGATTAATACTCTGTGTATATATAAAGCCAATAAATAATGTTGAAATGCAGTTGAAATAAAAAGAGTGAGTGACATTTATTCTATTTACTTGCAATTTATGTATATATTCAAAGTTTTTGTTTTTGTTTTTGCTTAAAATTTTTTTTACAAACTACATTTAAATTTAAACATAATGAAAATTTTTTTAATTCATTTCGTGTATTGTAGTAATTGGTTTTTTTTTCATTTAAATATATTAAAGAATTCAAATTAAAAAACTTGAATAGCCAGACCAAGAAATAAATAAAAATACAATGAAGACTAAATTATACTTTATACTCTATATAGCGCTTTTTTGCATTACCATATTTATTTATATTTAATTAATTAATTTTTTGTATAAACAAACTTTGTAAATAATATTCAACTTTGCATTTGATGTTAATTTAAATATGTGGCTTGCCTAGATTTTTGTATGCTATATACTATAGGTATAGTATTTTATATAGTATTTTTTGATAACAAATATTAATTGGGATCTTTTTTGCACGAAATCAAATGTTGAAGATCTATAAGCAACTTATTGTGGGTGGTACTTTTTTTCTATGCATTATTTCGATAATTATATTTATATATATTTATATGAAAGAGAGACGTATGTAGGGGGTACGTTGTTATATTTATTAGTACGGTATTTTTGTATTTTATTTGTTTAGCTTCTGAATAATGTTTAAGTAAGTCAGTTACATTTATACATTTATTCGAATTTGTGTATTTTTAACCGTATTCTGCTTGCGCTTGCTTTGAATTTTGTTCGCTTCGTATGTTAGTTGTGTTCCATTTATACAATTATGTAATTTTGTATTTTTGGTTGTATATTTTAGATGTATTTTGCTTGAGTTTTTTCGCTTTTCTCTAATTATGTTCTATATTCATTTAAAATTTAGCTTTTATAAATAATTATTATTTGTTTGTTTGTTTGTTGTGTTTATTAACAATGTTTTCTTTTTTGACAGATTTCTTGTTCATTTACTCTTTTATTTTTTGATATTACTTAGGCACTGTGTTCGTATTACATTAAAAAATTAATTAAAAATTTAAATTTAGGTATGTATAAATACATTGTAAAAAATTTCATTAAGTTTACCGTAAACTAAAACCTTGCAAATCTATCTCTGTCTCTGTCGTTTTCGCACTATATGTATGTATGTAATTTCCATTGTAGTTTATGTTTCTTTAGCATTTATTACTTTTTCGTTTCGCTTTTTTTCGTATTTTTAATATTTTTCCTTGTTTGTTTGTTTTTTGTTTTTTTTTTTTTTTTTGTATTTCTATGTATGTATGTAACTTTTCTGTCTCATTACAGGTTCGGTTCCTAATTTGTTATCTCTAAAAAGTACAAGTAGAAAAGTCTAGAAAAAGTAAAACAAGATAAATAAAAAATACATCTCATATAATATGTATGTATAGCGTTTTCTCTATAAATGTATGAGTGTATGTGTGTGTGTGTGTGTGATACGTAATATCTTGTAAGTTAAACTAAATACATATGCATTGTTTGTATTAAAGCCCAGCAGCTAAACCGGAATGATCAAACACTTTTCACACATCTGGCAACACTTAAATGTCTAAAAATACCGTTACAACTGCTTTACATGCTATAACTATATGTATGTATGTAAGTAAGTAACTGTTTAGTTTACAGCTACAGTTACAGCTAAAAGTATTCGCTTAGCCTGCCTTACACTTGTCGTAATTAACGCTTAGTTATCATAAATAAAAACAGTTATATATGTATTTTTAGTACCTAAAAAACTTTTAGTCGCGCCTTTAGCCATACATTATACATACACAGTTAACAAAAATTATTAGTGTAGGTGTGTGTGTGTGCATGGGGATGTAGGTATAAGTATATTATGTATGTATGTGATTGTGTGTATTTCTAACCATGCAAAGTGAACGAAAAGTTCTTTAAAAAAAAAGAACCCGAAAAGTTTGACAAAAGTGAAGTGCATATATAAATATATATCGTAAAATATAAATTATAGAAAATAAAATTGGAAAATTCTTCTGTTGCTGTTGTCTCTTCTCTATTATTCTTAGACGAACTTATATAGGTAGCCTATTCTGAGATTTCTTATATTTCTTCGTTTGCTCTTGTTTTCTTGCATTACGATTTAAGAGTTATTTTAGTTTAAGCTTTACTTTCATCTTATTCTCTGCTTCATTTGTTGCATTTGTTAACAGTCTCAATTTTTGGTTTTATTAGCATATTTTTTCTCTTTTTTTCGGTTTTATTTTTCTCGTGTCTATTATTATTTTAAGCTACATACAAATTACGGTTGTTTACTAACTGTCCCATTTTTGTTTTCGGTTTATTTCTTTAAATTAATTTGTATACCATATAGTTTTACACATACATACCTCATGAAAAAATTTTAAATCCAGTGAAAAATCAAAACGAAATAAATTGCGAATCTATGTAATTAATAATCTTCATAGCATAACAATCTTCAAAACGACCTATATGCATCATATACAGTATATCATATCATATAACACGCCTCGAAATCATTTCGAAAACAAAGTATATGCACACACACCCACGTAGTCAATGCTTAAGATCTGAATCTGCTACCAAGTTTTAAGTGGTTGTGCTACTGCTTCTTCATGTTCATCTTTAAGTCTAACATCAATCTTTGCCTGTCAATATCATTACTATTATTATTATTATTGTGTGTTTTTCTCTATAAATTTAGTCATTACAAAAGGTGTCTTAGGTGGAATCGTTTTTGTCTTAGGAATTTAGCTTAGATAACTGTTATATCTTTATTCGCTCTCTTATTTCAAATCATTCTAGTTTATAAAGAAATTATTTTCGGGTAAAGAGAAATCAATACGAATATTTAATCTTATTTTCATTTAGCTTAACTATTATTATGAGATACCAGTCGAGAATTGTAAACCCAAACTATAATCGTACCTATTCATCGGACTTTACATAGGATCTTCTAAATTTACATATATATTTTTGTTTTCTATTTGTAAGATTTCGCAGTTTCTTCTTTCTTTTTATATATCTTGCAGCTTTTGCATTTTGGCGCATTGTTCGTAAGTTGTTTACATTTCGCTTAATTTTTAGACATTTTTTCATCATCAATTTAATAAATCGACGAATTTGAAGCAGAGTTATGTTATTCATATAGCCAATTCAAAAGACAACTCGAAAACCCAAAACAGAATCCAATAGTCAAACAAAAATCAAATATTTAGATCAATTATTCTCTGTAATGTGCCTATATTCAACAATCTGTAAAAGCAAAGAAAACAAAAATAATATAGATACACATATATATGATATATATATCTGTATATATTTCCGTTCACAAATATAGAAAAGAAATAAAAAACCAAAAGCAAATACACGAAATGAAAACACAAAAACTAAAAAAAAAAAAAAAACAAACAGTTTCAGATATTATATGCGCTTAGACATATATATAGTCCTTGATTCTTATGTACGGACATATAAGAATATCCTTATTCAATTTAAACTTGATTTTTTTTTATTTCTTATTAACTGAAGTGCATATTTAGCATCTTTTTTACGGTTTGTCTTCATAGTTTTTTTTTTTTTTTTTTTTTTTCATTTTTGTTTGTTTTTTTTTTAGTACAATATTTAGATATATTTTTTACTGTTAAATTGATATATGTACGCATATATTTATGTATATAGTAATATATATGTATATATATAATTGTATAGTAGTTGTAATTACGTTTAGATGCATATATATGTAGTTCATTTATTAAGTTTTTATTTAAAAATTTTTGTTTTTAACTTTAAATCATAATTCGTACGGATTAAAAAGAAATTGTTTTACAATTAACAGTCAGTGTTTTTTTTTTGTATTTTTTAATAATTTTTACATTTTCCATAACTTTAAACCTTGCTTTAACTATTTATGTATATGTATTTCCTTGAATTAGTCATTAACTTTACCATTACTTATTTCAAATTGTTAAACATCACTTTAATTTAAGATTATTTATTCTTTTCTGTCAATTTTCAACTGTTTTTGTATGAAAAAAGTGTGGCTTGAAAAATAAACAAAAGATATTTGTAGATATATATGTAAATGTAAGTATGAAATGATCATTACTCAGAATTATAATAAAAATGTTTTGCTTATAAAATTACATCAGGTGTTTTCTCTTAACTGCATTTGACCAACACATTTCGTTTACTTCATTCGCAATTGTTAATATTAGTTGTAGTTGTTTGTGTTCGTTTCGTTTTTTTTTTTTACTCTGTTGTGTGCATATTCATAAATATACACACACATGCACGCAAGCGTACATGCCTGCATGCCGTATAACGGTTCTAAATGTTTAGGTTAAGCCTGATACGTTGTTGTTGTTGCTGTTATACAGCAGCTTTCGCTGCCGTTATTCATTGTGTTAGTGAGTGCTACTGATTCTCTTGTTCTTGCTCTTGATGTATCTGCTGTTGTCGCTGCCTGCTGGAAAAAAAACACAGAAATTACAAAGAATTACAACCGGAAAGGAAATGGAACGAACTTCTGTCCCTCAAATCTGAACAAATCTTCAACAACGCCACGTGTGCGTCCCGCTGACCAAGCTCCGTGTTTTTTCGATTCTATAATTTGTCTGATTTTTCTTTCTTTTATATACAACATACAATTAGACATATACACACATAAAAACACACACACATACATAGACAAACATTCCCGCCGAGACTCACACACGTACGAACGGCAGCGCAGCGCATTTGCTGCAGTTTAATTTAAACATTAAAGGAAAACAAAAGCAAATTTTTTGTTTTTTTTTTTTTTCAAAATTTTCAAACGTTTTTCATACGTTCCATTTTACTTTGTTGTTCTCTTTTCTTTTTTCTTATTTAGATTTAGTTTTAAATTTTACTGTGTAGTTTTTGCATTGTTTACGTTAGTTTACTTTGTTAAAGATTGTTTTAAGTGTATAATTATATAAAAATTTTAAGCATATGTTTATATGTATATTTGTAATTTAAACGAAATTAAATTAGGAATTTATGATTGTAGGATTGGCTTGCTAAGTAGATTTGTAAAAATTAGACGAAAAAAAACACACTATTCAATAAATCACCGAAAAATAAAGTAAGGTATATATGTATGTATGTGGTATGTAGTATGTATGTATGCGGTAATATTTATGCATTGTATTGTATATTGTAATTGTAAAATGTTCGCGTAATCAACAAATTAAAAATTACGTTTTGTAGTTTGTAATAGCAAAGAAATATTACTTCATATTTGTATATATGTAAGTATAAATGTATCTATTAGCGTAAATAAGCATATACATATATATAAATATATGTACGTAAGGTTTATGTAATAAGTAATAATATATTGTAAAATCGCAATTATTTAAAAATTAGTTTACTTTTTGTTGTTTTTGTTTACATAACATATTCAAATGATCATGTTTGTATGTTAAGAGTAAATAATATATATAAAGTAATTAAAGAAATATATATATATTTATATATAAATGTATGTATATAATCAATAAAATATGCAATTCTCATGTTCTCCTTCGCGCGTGTGTGTGTGTTTGTGTATATATATATACGTGAGTCTGAATATGCGTACGTGTGTGTGTGTTGCAGTTTGCAGAGTGCACACACACAATCACACATATATACACATGCTAATTGTTGTTGTTGTCTGCTTGGCAAACGATGAAAATTTAAAAAAATGTGCAACGCAACTCTAAGCATCGTTTTTCTCTTTATCTCATTTTATCTATTTTCGCTTATGACTTTTGTTTACTATTCTGCTTCTTTAACTGTAGTTTAAATTTATGTTTATAAACTTATATACATATATATAGATGTATATCATTATGTATAAAGTTTTTTTCTTTTATTCTTTTTCCGTTTTTTTTTTCTTCTTTTTTTTATGTTTTATGTTTAGACCGTTTTGTATTGTTTTTCTTTTATAGGTTTCAGTATTAATGAATCATGTTCTTGCTGCTGTTATTAGCGGTTCTCTCAATCCGTTTTTCTTTAACTAAATAATAATTCCAACACTATATAATTCTAGTTTCAAGTTCAACTTTCGCTTACATGCAACGACATACGACATACGCTTATTAATTAGGTTTTCTTTATATATGTAGTTTAACTTTTAGCTAGTTGTGTTTACTTTACTTTTAAATGGTAGATTTATAAATTTTGTAACGTGTTTTTCTCATTTTTCTTGCTGTTGCTCTCTTTATCTCTCTCTCTTGTTGCTGTTACTATTCAGCGCCCAAAATCGTCCGACACACATATGCCACGCCTCGCTTGCAATAAGCCACAACAGACGCATTGGCTAAGGCAAGCAGCTGTGCTGTCCATACTCTTACTGTTTGTATATAGATAAATTGTTTATGTTTTTCCTGTATAAGCCTTACAATTGTTTTTTACTACTGTTATTCTACTGCTACGCCTTGTCGCCAAATTGCTTGCACGTTTGCTTCAAGCTAGGGAGCGCGGCATGTGGGCGCTATGCGATTTCTCTTATCCTTGCTTTTTCATTTACTTCGCTTTTTGCTTTTGTTGCCAATTAGTCAATTTAAATGTACAATTTCGAATTTGTATTTACTAATTTTAGTAGTTAAGAGGATGTGTTTTGTTTTTATGTATAATTTCTTATAATTCCTTTTCTTTCTTCTTTTAATATTAATTTTCTTTTGTTGGTATTCCGTACACTTTTCTCTTGTGTTTCTAATTGGCTAATCATTATACTTTTATATCTTCACAATTCTATCATTATTATTATTATTAATTTCGTGTTTTTTTTTTCAATATGCATGTATTTGTGATTTTACTTGGATTGTTAATAGGGAGGGACAGGAGACAGTGCATATATGTATATACAACTGTCAAGAAGGGGCGGGGGAACGCATGAAAAATGTTTTTTTTTTTTTTTTTTGTTGCTCCGAGTTGAGTTGATTGCGTTTTGTTTGTTTGTTGTTGCCTATGATTTTTTACATACTCATCGCTATAAAATATATACATATATATTTATATTTATACGTATGTATATGTACATGTATATAATAAACATACATTTACATACACATACATATATATTTATATATATATTATATATAAATCTATGTACCTGCCTGGTTTTTGCTAGGGATTTTGCTTTCAAGCTGATTTTGTGTTGTTGTTTGTGTGTGTGTGTGTTAAATTGTTTTTAAATTATTTGTTGTGTACACAAGAGTTACATTAATTAATTTCAACAACTGATCTCAAATAAAAATTATCTTTTAAAAATATGAAACGAACAGACGACGCTTTAGCTTACAATTACCACCATCTTTTTGTCATCTTCATCATTCACCTCTTGGGGGCCGCAGGATGACACGAGACAACACGCGGGCGCTGGCTCTTTAGACGGCCTGCGATGCGGCGTACGGCGGCTGTGTAGAGCTGTCGTTGCCGTACGCTGATCGCGGACCGGCGCCGTAGTTGGATGCGCCCTCCTGCTTAACATAATTGCTATAATCGTAATCGTAGCCGGAGCCAGAGCCATAGCCGCCATAATCGTACTCGGATCCAGACTTGGAGGCCGAGTTGCCGGGTCCAGTGCGTGGCATGCCGCCCACGGGCCCAGTGGTCGATGGTCCGCCCGCTCCCCATGTCTGGGCACGCGAGTACATGTCCGTGCCGGCGCTGGCGCCAGCACCTGGTGCGCCTGTTGGCCCAGCCGAGTTGGGTGGCAAATTCCAGCTGCTCCAGCTACCGTCTCTAATTGGTCCCGACGGTGCTCCGGTCGAAGTCGAGTTATACATGTCATAGCCGCCGTATCCTTGGGTCTGCTGGGGTCCAGCATAGTTCGACCATTGTGGTGGTGGTCCCTGGGGACCGGGTGGTGCTCCCCAACCCTGATAAGAACCCGGGCCGCTATTGCCATAGCCATAGCCCTGCTGCTGCGGCGAAGTACCCCAGCCTTGATAACCGGGCATCATGTTGGGTGCACCAATCGGCATGTTCAATGGTGGGCCACCCATCTGACCGTTCTGGCCTTGCATCATGTTAATGGGCGCATGATGTGGTCCCCAGTGGCTGCACTCGTTACCCATCTTGCCATAGGCACCACCCACAGCGCTGTTGTTCGAGTTCTGCCCACCGGAACCATCGCGTGGCTCAGCTTTCTTAATTTCCACCTGCAAAACACAAAATCATATTTAGACCAAATTTTTTCACAATACGTCAGATAAAACCTAAGTATATTGCGCTCTGCATCATTTATAACTTTGTTCTTTATACAAATTGTCGCCATTGTCATGCTATTTGATATATATTTCCTTATTAGAATGAATCTATAAAACAGTTGTCAGTCTGTTTTTTCAGTTATCGTACAATATGCATTCAACTTCAATGTTCTCATATGACAAAACATGTAATGTGATCATGATATCAGTTTTCTGATAATTTAGACTTAAGCCTTTCAAAATCATATTTAAAAATTCTTTTTTTTTTTTCTTACATTCCTATATTTAATATACATATCTTTTTAGCTACATTTTAGACAAACGTTCTAAAATAAATCATAAGTTAAACTGAACTACATTACTACAGTAAGAAATAAAACCAACATGAATATCTCCGCTACTATTTTCTATAATCTTTCTTTCGACATAGTAAAATCTGAACTTTTATTTATATATGTATATACAAATTAAAAATACGCACCTGCTTGCCATTCAGATTGATGTAACGCTCGTTGGTAACATGCTCTACGGAGGCCTCCTCTTCGAAGGATAAGAAACCAAATCCACGTGATTTCTTCTTCTCCTGATCGTACATGATGACCACCTCGGTGACCTTGCCATACCGGCCAAAGAACGTGCGTAGATCGGTCTCCGTCACGTTCGATGGCAAACCGCCAAGGAACACCTTGTAGCCGCCGCCCTTCTTCGGCTTCTGCAGTGTACGAGGATTACACGGCTTCGGATCAATCGTGCGTCCATCGAGTGTATGCGGTCCACTTTGAAGAACATGGTTAACATTTCCGGGATCGGCGAAGGTAACAAAGCCGAATCCACGTGATCTGCCACTCTCATTGTTCTTCATAACGACACAATCGATAATGTCGCCAAAGCGACAGAAGTACCGAGACAGATTCTCCTGCGTTGTCTCCCAGGACAGGCCGCCAACAAATAGTTTGCCCCTCTCGTCTTCTTCCATGATGTTGTTTTGATGGTTGTGAGCTATTGCGCCGGGTAGATTTTCAATAATTGACGTAATTTTGCTGCTGTTTATGTTGCACTTGTGGACTTGAAAATGTTGTCGGGTGTCCGTTTGTGTTTTGTCGCTTGTTGCTTCTTGTTTACACTTTGAATTTTTCACTAGTTGATGTTGTTCTTGTTGTTGTTTGTGTGTTTTGGGATTGGTTTTAGTTGCCAAAGTTTATATATATATATTTTTTTATATTTTTATTATTCAAAATAATTAAACAAAAGCCACGACGTTTACACGTAACTCTCTAATTAATGTCAACGATGCGATGTCCATGTGTCGGTATTTGCAGAAGTGGTTTTTATGTGTAAAGAAAAAAATGCAAATCAGATCAGTAAAACAAATACCAACAGTTTAACGTAAATCTTAACTAACTCTGGCCACATTGGACGAGAGAACGGATGACAGCAATAAAATAGACACACACAGCCATAGAAGCATTAACACATACAATAGTACCAAATGCATGTACAGAAAGCAGCTAAAATAGGCACAAATAATTATGAAAGGCAGGTAGAGTAGCACCGCTGCGGAAGGCAACCGGCCGGTACTCATACATACTTAAATATACATACATGTAAGTATGAATATACATATTTGTATAGTGTATTCTCTTGCCGTCCATTTGTTTTTTGTACACGTTCACAAGTTGTTCGGCGTTTGAAACGCTCCGCTTGCTATCATGTGGTTTTAAAGCGCGCTGGTCATTGCCGTTTTGTCTTTTTACACAATGCTGCGAGCATTTTCTCTTACTTTTAAAATTTTCTTTTCGCTGTGTAACAACATACGCTAACGTAGAGTTATCGTTGCAATGTCCCAGCTACAGCCACAGCGTCATTCATTTTACATTCACAGACACCTACGTCCATCCACACACACACACACCACAAGAGCCTATCGAATAGTTGTGAGAACAACGAACTTTTTTCTCAAGGTAAAAATGGTGAAAACGGAATGACTGACAGAAAGAGAAGCATAAAGCAGTGCCGGTTCACCACATTTGCGCGCCATTTGTTCTATATTGCCACACGGTTTGTTTTGAAAAAAAAAAAAAAAAGGCCATACTATGTACCACTACTTCAATAAACATACATACAGACATTAATAAAATAATGTCAATATAAAGAAGAAATCACTCACGATATTATTTTATAAGTCAAAAAGTGTGCAGAAACTATGTATTTAAACCGTGTTTGCGAGACTGTAGCTACATGCGTACGTTTGCTATAAAAAAGAAATATTTTGAAAACCATGTGGCAACGCCATGTGCGATGTGAAAGCGAATGTAAAATGAAAGGAAAGATACAAAAAGCAATGCCCTCAAAATGTACATATGAACAAATACATAGTATATGTATGTACATACAATATAGACACGAAATAAAACTATTTAAGATTTACGCTGTTACGCGTCAATGATGTTTAATTACAAGAACTCGAAACAAACGCAATAATTTGCATGAACTGCGAGAAATTCACCACGAGCAGTTGTAGTAGCGGTAGCGGCGCGGCGGCAGTAAAAAAAAAAAAAACAAAATGGAAGACTTGTCGGTGACGACAAAAATGCTTCAACAAAGAAATCTGAAGAACTGATTTGAAGAGACACAAATGCGAGTAAAATGAAACTATGCCACATGAACTATTTTTTTTTTTCTTACATTTAATACTTTTGCAAATTAGAAGCATTGATTCTACCGGCGCATATCGCCCAAAATTTACACAATATTCAATATTTCCACAGTTTGGATAAATAAGTGCATTTTCTTACTACGCAATTTTCAAATTTCGCATGATTTTTGTATTTTGCACCGCAATCTTTTATACATACATACGCAATTACGCTTACAAGCGTACACACGTGTCGATGTGTGAGTATTGTACTAATGTGTGTGTATGCGAATGGCCGATGTGTCTTGTGTGCGTATGCATGTGTTAGTGTGCTGTTATACATAGCATTTTTCGTATGTATAAAAATATGAAATTTTCCACTATATTAGGAAAATGAGAGTTAAAACTTTATTGCAACACACAAACAAAAAAACATTTTCATGATGAAGACAAATCGCTTCAATGATCATAGCGGCGTCATAATTACAAACACCAAATCTATATTAAACACCAGGCAGCTGCTGCTGTCGCACATTTAATTTTGGAAAGGAAGGCATAGGCTTCGCTTTTTTATAAAGCACTAAATTCGTTATGTAAAATTTAAATTTGTGTTATTCATGCTTACCGTTTGTGCCAAGTGTTCGTCTGTGGTTTTTTAAAGATTTCGCACTGCAAATTCACTAAATTTAAGTGTTTTTTCCTTAAAAAACTAGCTTATAAATAATTGTATGATTTGATGCATACGATATATAACCTAACTTATGATAGAAAACTCGCCACCGCCACGTTTAATGGTGGTAACCATTCACAATTCACCGCAATCTCTTGCAATCGGCTACTCACGGTTGCATTATATACATACTTATCAATCTGAGCGTCAGGGGTGCAGCTGAATTTTGTTTTTCAGATCTCAAACATTATTTAAAAAGAACTTTCGCTCTCGTCAATTTTAAGTAGATAAACGTCCTAAGATTTTTAAATGGCCATTGAAACTAGTTACTGCCTGCAAGCTGATACTATAGCCCTGACTTGTGTTGTTGTGGTAAACGTTCATTTATGACGTACCACATCATTTTAAACTTTAATGATCTATTGTTGTTAATGGGAAAGTAGATTGTATGCTATAAATTGTAAATTAAAGTGGATAATACCTTTAAAAATATCTTAAAAGAAGAAACAAAACCATTGACCGGCCTTAAAATATCGATAGTGAAGAAATTCACCTCACTAGAAACTATTATATATAATAGGTATGGTCACACTAATGCTGTTCTAGTTCAATTATTGTTTACATTTTTTTTTTGCTCCTCACAAAAATGAACTTTTGAACTAGTGCTTCGCTTCGTGAACAACAGTGTTTGGTTCACTCACCCAACCATTTTGCGAGTCGGCAAAAAGTTTTGTGCCGAAATAAATATAGTGCCTAAATAACAAAAAGTCACAGATATTTACATAAAGTGATGTTAAGCAATCAAGATTTTGATTAACCGAATGTGCTTTTGACAAGGGCAAGAAACGCGAAAGTTTTGCACTCGAATCGATTTTTTCTGCGCTGCACTGTGCTGCTTGCGATTTTCACAGCGCCCACCAACAAACCCAAGCTAGAAAATGTCGCGGCATCCTAGCGACCGGAAAGTGTATGTTGGCGATTTGGGCAATAACGCACGAAAGAACGATTTAGAGTATGTGTTTGGTGCTTATGGCAGTTTGCGCAGTGTTTGGATTGCACGAAATCCGCCAGGTTTCGCATTTGTTGAGTTCGAAAGTGCCAGAGATGCAGCTGACGCGGTGCGTGGCCTGGATGGACGTACATTGTGTGGCCGCAGAGCCCGTGTAGAGTTGTCCACAGGAAAATACGCTCGTTCAGGGGCAGGTGGTGGTGGCGGTGGTAGCGGTGGTGGTGGAGGCGGTGGTGGCTTTGGAGGAGGACGTGACCGAGGCGGCGGTGGTCGTAGTGACGATAAGTGCTATGAGTGCGGCATGCGTGGTCATTTTGCGCGCCATTGCCGCGAGCGGAAGGCTAGACAACGACGCAGGTTAGTGGACAATTTCATTCATAATTTTGTATTGTATACGTATATACACGTACATACAAATGTATATGCATGGACTCTGCATATCAAATTTAAAATTGTTTGAGCATGGTGAATTTCATGGTGGTGATTTAAAAAATAGTGCGTACACACTTCGATTTGGAAAAAGGCGCGCTTTACCGAATTGTGGTAACATGTTTTTCAATGCCACTATAACTTAAGTATGTTAATTCTAAATTAGTTATATGTTATGTAAAGCAAAGTGGTTACTATAAACACATTTTATAGATGAACATTGTTAAATTAATTCATAAATCTAGTCAACACGCATTATTTATATGAAAATAGAAACTTATCGATAGTATGTGTAGTCTGGCTATCGTACATATGTGTGGCAAGAGCAACACTGGCGCGTGCAGACGCACGTGTTTGCATACCTCATTTTGGATTTTTCTTTTACACGCGGCGTTAGACTAAAGAGGGTTAAGTTCGTGTTTGCTGCGCGACTAAAATAATTTTGAACATAAATTAATGCATTGAAAGTGGAAAATGTTTGTGTTATATGAAACCCCGGCAGGCTACGCTATTTTTAAACTGCTCGACGAAAAGAAACTCGAGCAGGTCGATAATTTGTACTTGGAATTTGAGACACCTGAAAAGGCGAACAAGTTGCTGAAATTGAAGCATTTTGAAAAATTCAATGACACCACAGAAGCGCTTGCTGCGGCCACTGCAGCCGTAGAGGGCAAAGTATCCAAGCCACTAAAGAAGACACTGAAAAAGCTGCTTGTCGATGATGTGCAGGCATCCCTATTGGTGGCGGATGCCAAACTGGGCACAGCCATCAAAGATAAGCTGTCGGTTCAATGTGTCTACAATACGGGCGTGCAAGAGTTGATGCGTTGCATACGCCAGCAGGCGGATAGTCTCCTGGGTGGCCTGCCTAAGCGAGAGATGACAGCTATGGCTCTGGGTTTGGCCCATTCGCTCTCCCGCTACAAGCTGAAGTTCTCGCCGGACAAGATTGATACGATGATTGTGCAGGCGCAATGCTTGCTGGATGACCTGGACAAAGAGCTTAACAATTATATGATGCGCGCCCGTGAATGGTATGGCTGGCACTTCCCAGAGCTGGGCAAGCTGATAACCGACAATATTGCCTTTGTCAAGACAATCAAACTGGTAGGCACAAGGGACAATATGGCGACAGCTGATTTGTCTGACATACTGCCCGAAGATGTGGAGCAGCAGGTTAAAGAGGCAGCCGAAATTTCAATGGGCACTGAGATCAGCGACGAGGATGTGCTTAACATCCAGTGTCTGTGTGACGAGATCATTTCCATCAATGACTATCGCATTCATCTCTATGACTACCTAAAGGCTCGTATGATGGCAATGGCACCCAATCTGACGGTACTTGTTGGCGACACAGTTGGTGCCCGTCTTATTGCGCATGCTGGTTCGCTCATCAATCTAGCCAAGCATCCCTCGTCCACGGTCCAGATATTGGGCGCTGAGAAGGCGCTCTTCCGTGCCCTGAAAACAAAGAAAGATACGCCGAAGTATGGTCTCATCTATCATGCACAACTGGTGGGTCAAGCGAGTCAGAAGAATAAAGGCAAGATGTCGCGTTCTCTGGCGGCGAAGGCGTCACTGGCTACACGAGTCGATGCATTCGGCGAGGAGGCGTCCTTTGAGCTGGGCGCCACACACAAAGTCAAGCTGGAGACGCGATTGCGTCTGTTAGAGGAAGGCAATCTGCGGAAGCTGTCCGGCACCGGCAAGGCACAGGCTAAGTTCGAGAAATATCAGGCCAAGAGGTTAGTATATTCCCCAGCTGTTGCCATCAGTTTTGGCCACGTTATTAAAGCTCTATATGATGATTACAAAAGGTTTCGCAATTTGCTGAAATTCACAATGTAGAAAAACCTTGGCTGTCTGACTGAGTTTTTAACTTGTTCCAAGATTGTTGAGCTGAATAACTCTCAAAGCATTTGTTCGTGTTTTTTGCTCACTTTACTCATTTGCCATTATAGCGAGGTATTTACCTATCAGCCGGAGGCGGATAACACGTTGCATGTGAAGAAGCGCAAACATTCAGAAATTGAAACACCCGTCAAGCAGGAGCCGCAGGCGGAGGAGGAGGAGCCAGCAACTCCTGTTGCTGCTGCTGCTGCTGCTGATGAGACAGAAAGTAAATCTGAAAAGAAAAAGAAGAAGAAGAAGAAGGCAAAGGGCGAAGAAGCACCCGAAACAACAGCAGAGGCGTCTCCAGCAGAAGCTGAAGAAGCAACGCCTGCAAAGAAGAAGAAGAAATCCAAACATCAGGAATAGAAAGCAACAAATCTGGTGCTTTGAAATAGTGCTTAAGTACATATATAGTTTTTAGCAGTTACTCTTATAGTTTTACAGCCAAGAATACACTTTTATTTGTTGTGTACCTACATTAGCAATAAAAATGTAATACGCATGATAAATGAACAACAAACTGTCTTTCTTTTACTCCAATGACGTCTTTATAGTGAAATACAAATTTAACTAAAATTGATTTAGTCATATAAATATCGATTTAGTTACATAAATATCGAATATACGAAAATAAAAGTAATTTCATACATATATGTATCAGCAATATCAGTATAATATATAATCAGCAATCATAATCTATATAGATATCTTAATCAAATTGCTGTAATATAGTCTTTTTAAAGCTCAAATGGATATACAGTTTCCATAATTAATTATAATACATGACTTCGACTTCATCGAAAATATTTTCGTTTATATATAGAATAAAGTTTAATAGGGTATATTTCACTGATCCGATGGACTCAATTAGCTGTATTGATATAGCTCATCTTCGTCTTCCCATCTATAAGTCTATTGGTCTGGTTATTCATCTATCCATTCATTATTCGTCTCCCACTCTAGTTGAATTTTTATAAGGACTGTCAGCTCTAAGGCCCATTGTAAGTGACGGATCAGTTTGATTACGAGCAACAGAAGCCGATTAGTCATAAAAAGTGTTTGAATGCGCGTTCAAGCAGAAAATTTACATCAGTCGTTGGTGCTGCTAACGATGTCTTGCATCACTCGAGTCTGTGGATTTTGCGGTGGCGCCGACCGTCTGAGGCCCAATTGGGATATTCCATATATAAGCACCAGAGATGCTGAAAGATAGCGCTCAGTTGAACAGAATGAGGGGCCAGTTGAAGGTGTTGTTAGTCTTGGGCTTGTTGCTGACATTCGCAGCGGCCAAAAAGAAAGAGGCCGCCTCCTCCGAGGAGGAAGAGGGCGGCGAGAAGCATGAGAAAAAAAAATATGGCGATGAGGAGCACAAAGGCGAACATGGCCACAAGGAGCACAAGGAGTGGGACGAGGAGGAGAAGAAACATCACGAGGAGGAGGACCATGAGCATCACCATGGTGACAAGGGTGAAAAGAAGAAGAAGCACTACGATGAGAAGGACGAGTATGGTGAAAAGCATGAGCATGGAGCACACAAGAAGGGCGGCAAGCATCACGAAAAGAAGAAGCACAAGAAGGGTCACAAAGAGATGGAATACCATAAGAAATTCAACAAGGACGAATACTACAAGGAGAAGAAGTTCTACGACGATGAGCACAAGGGCGGCCATCACAAGAAATACGGCAAGGAGCACAAGCATCACGAGGAGGATCATGGCGAGCAGAAGAAGGGCGAGAAGCACGAAAGCGGCAAGAAGAAAGGCCACAAAAAGAAGGAGGGTCACTACAAGAAGGGACACCACGACGAGGATCACAAGAAATATAAAAAGGAGCACAAATACGGCGACAGCTACGACGAGAAGGAGGAGCACGGCAAGAAGGGCGAAAAGAAACACGGTCACAAGCATCACAAGAAGGGCGGCAAAAAACATGGCTAAACAATGGCTCACATGCGATCTGAAATGTATCTAGTTAGTGTTTCTTAAGAGATGAAATAAATTTTATGAAATTCATATATGAATCTTGTAAATGTGGAGCTGTTTGGGATAGGAATTGAATTTGATAAGGTTTTGTTTTAGCTATGAATGATATCTGAGGATCTGATCAGGACTATATATACTTTATCTGGTCTCCATGTTTTCATCTGGCTATTAGTGGCATTTTGAAATAAATATTCACTAGCTCGAAAATCATATTTATATTATACTCAAATATTTAAAAGTATGTTGTAAAGTAATTCCAATTATTCTTTGGCTTAAATTTTCATTACAGAAGCAACTCTATGAGTAGATCTCGCAGCACATCGAGACGCCGTCGCACTCGCTCCAAGTCGGGAACTCGTTCGCGCAGCCGTTCAGCTGGCTCCGGTGGCCGTCGCTCTGGCCGCTCCCGTGAGAATGGTCGGGATGAGAACGGTTCGGTATCACGTTATAGTGACCAGGATCGGAATGGTGGCGGAGTGGTGGACTCGCCGCCGCCAGTGAAGCGGCGTTACGATGATGATGACGACGACAGAGATCGGGGCTCGCGATCGCCATCACCGCCGCGTCGCGGCTCACCGTCACGCCGCCGCGGCGATTCGTCAGTATCGCGTTCCATGTCCAGGGACTAGCGTTGCCAGCAACCTGATTTTGGCCATTTACAATAGGGCTCAACCTGCTGCTCCTTTCATTCCTTCAACCAAACACAAAAATATTAAAAGAAAAAATCACAAAAAAAAACTAAATTAAAAAAAAAAAAACAAAACACCCTAAAACTTAAAAATTACCTATCTGTTCGTCAGGAAGTCAATCATTTTAGTTGCCCACATTCTTAGCTTAGAATATAATCTATAGATTAATATACACCAGCATTAAGCATATACTCTCTCTTTTACACTCCCACTCTCTCTATTTTTTGTATCTCAACTGAGAATGCCGGTAGAACAAATATTTTCATGCTCGTTGAAATGCTCATTGAACAAACAAATCAAATTTACAGATCGAAAAAGTTTTAGTATCATCGATCTAGTCATTCACCTCATTATTAATGAAAATATCTTGCTTTTCATAGATACATACAAACATGCATACATACATACATGCAAACATATATAGAAACATATATCAGGCTAAGAATGTTTTTGTATTCTAAAAAGAGAAATCACGTAATTATATTAAAGTGGCAACTTGAATTTGTAGGAATATATGAAAATTAATCGACAATTTCGACAATTGAAATTCTATCCTCATGTCAATTTTATGATATAAACTTATCAGATTGATCGAAACAAACCCTTTTAACCTTAAATGCCAGGCAGACAGAATGCTCGAATGATATTCTCACTTCAAGTTTGTAAGGTGTTTTTAATTATTCATCAAATTAAGCAAAATTATTGCAAAACAATTCAGATTTCTCATACATTACGTCATAGTTAAGTATTATAATAATAATGTATGATTTTTTGAAATGCGCATCTTGTATGTAACAGGTGCGTATAGAACCTACAATACATTAATATTCAATCAATAAATCAAATGCCAAAAAAATTTTGGCTTCGTTTTATTTTAAATCGTACGGGCGGGAAATCCAAAAGCCAAAAAAAAAACGAATTTGGGAAAGATTTACAGGCGCTTTGAAATGGACTCAAAGACCTTGAAAATTATATTCCATATCGGAGACATTCTTCGGAAGGAAGATTAAAGACTGAATTGCCTGCCAGATTGCATCTCTTTAACGGAAATGATATATGTTGTACAAAGCTTTTAGCATACTTGCGTTTTTTTTTCTCAACGTTTTTCCAACAATTTAATGATTTGTGATTTCTCCTCGAATACAGCTGAGTTGACACAGGAAGCTGTTAATATTTGCAGTGAGTTAGATCTGGGCAATAAGTCCAGCAACTTGAAGTGTGGTGAATAATAATTTGGCCGCCTCCGGTGATTGAAATGCCTTGGAAAAGAGAAGCGGTTTACCTCTTGCTGTAAACTTTAAGCATTCAACTGTTGTTTTCCAATCGAAATGTCTCAGACTGCTTTGTTTGTACTCTTTCGCACGAGCAATCATTAATGTATAAGTTTTTGAAATTAAGATTTTTGTTGTATTATTTTCAAAATTTTCATGAACAAATAATTTTTAAGCTAATAATTCTATTTGGATCACTCAACTTTAAACAGTTAATAAGATTTTGCAAAGCGATCAATAATAGAATAGTTTGAATGCAGAAAGGCATTGCTCAAAGAAACTCTGTGCTTGTTTATATCGATATAAAATATCGATATTTTGTAGCGTAGGCAAAAGAATTGACACCGACCACAATCGCCATCGATGGACGCACATATCGATATAAGATCAATTGCGCTTCGCATTCCTACACTTAATACTGTTTTGTGTTTTTGTTTTGTTTATTTTCTTACTTTGATTAAACTACAAACGCAATCAACAATAAATTTAGTTCGGCAATTTGGTGAAGTGTGTGATTAACGTATTCAATTAATTGCAATTGCAATGGCCATGGCCTTTCGCTTGTCGAAGCACGAAACAAGCATCATCAGTGCGGAAGACACATCGCTTGAGCAACTCGACTCTAGCGTCGAGATGCGTTCGCGTTCTCCGTCGCCACTGATATTTAATCCACGCAAATTGCGCTTCGCCGACGACGATTTTGACAAGGATCGACAGGAGAGTCCGCAACACAAAAAGAAACCAAATGCTGTAATGCGCGACAACGACATGTCGCCACCATGCCAAAAAGTGCGCGCACTTCGTCTTTTCAACACACCAGCAACGCCAAAGACCATATTGCAGAAGTCAACAACCAACTGCAATCATCTATCAGCCGCAGCAGCTGCGGTCAAACGTGAGGATGTCTACAAAGTCACAGAACGTCCGCGCTCGCTGCCGTTGCACAACCACAGAACGATGCAGCCCCAAGACACAGCCAATGTGAATCCCTTCACACCAGACAGTGAGTGACAAACGAATATAAAAAATTTGTAGATCAGATGAAATATCGTGTTTATTACTTTATTACAGGTCTCTTGGCGCACAACAAGAAGCGCTGTCGCACTCAGTTCGGACGCGAGAATCTCAATTTGAGCGCCATGCAAAAGTTTTTGCTCAGTGATCCCGGTGAGGACGACGGCGTACAGGATGCCAATGGCCTCGACAGCATGCGCGAGATACATCAACAGGCACCCAAGCGATTGGCTCTGCACGACACAAACATCAGTCGTTTCAAGCGCGAGTTCATGCAGGTCAGCGTAATTGGCGTGGGCGAGTTTGGGGTCGTCTTTCAGTGTGTGAATCGACTTGATGGTTGTATCTATGCCATTAAAAAGAGCAAGAAGCCCGTTGCGGGCAGCTCATTCGAGTAAGTTACTCAAAATCTCTCTTTGAAGTCAATTTATTTATATCCTACTTTTCACGTTTGCAGAAAGCGTGCCTTGAACGAGGTCTGGGCACATGCGGTGCTGGGCAAGCACGACAATGTGGTGCGCTACTATTCGGCCTGGGCGGAGGACGATCATATGTTGATACAGAATGAGTTTTGTGATGGCGGCAGCCTGCATGCGCGAATCCAGGAGCATTGTCTAGGCGAATCCGAACTTAAGATCTTGCTTATGCATGTGATCGAGGGCCTGCGTTATATACATTCCAATGACTTGGTGCACATGGACATCAAGCCAGAGAACATCTTCTCCACCATGAATCCCACCGCGCACAAGACACAGCAGCAGGTCAGCAAGGATGATGACGGCATGGATAGCGTGTACGAGGAACTTCGAAGCTCTGAAAATCTTGTAACATACAAAATTGGGGACTTGGGACATGTGACGTCCGTGAACGAACCGTACGTCGAAGAGGGTGATTGCCGTTACCTGTCCAAGGAGATACTGCAGGAGGACTACAGCAATCTGTTCAAGGCGGACATCTTCTCGCTGGGCATAACGCTCTTCGAGGTGGCTGGCGGCGGACCATTGCCAAAGAACGGACCCGAGTGGCACAAGTTGCGCAACGGCGAGGTGCCGGCCATACCAGCGTTGAGCAAGGACTTTAATGAACTCATCGCACAAATGATGCATCCCGAGCCGAATGAGAGGCCCAGTTCCATGTCCATTTACAGTCATCCGTAAGTTTAGCCAAATATAGGTTTGACTAGAAGAATGTTCTAAATTTTATTTCTTTTCGACAATAGAATTCTAAGTGCTGTGGATTCAAAGAGTAAATTGCAGCTTGGTCTGGAGCTGACTGTGGAGAAGCGTAAGAACGAGATACTGATGAACAAATTGAGGGAGGCAAAGAAACAAATTAAGCTTCTCGAGCAGAAAGGTAATATATTATATTATATATATTATATTTTCTTTATTTATAATACAATTTTTTGTAGTCTCTGTTCTGGCTACTTCTAATACACCGGAACCATTGGATGGCCAACGTTGCTTGCGCTCCTTTACGAGACGCATGCGTACGCCGTTTGGATCGCATGGTAAATTTCATAATCTGGCCGACCGAAATAAGAATGTTATCACAAATGTTTGACTATTGAAATCAATCTAATACAAAACGCCGGCACTAAACTCTTCCGCACTTCAACGTGAACTAAGCTCACATTCTTGTTAATTTTAAGCATGTAATCGTAGCTGTAAGTTGTTGCTAATATCAATTTGCAAATCTGATGCCTCGTGATCGGTCGAGGTCTGTTCCTAATCTATCAGCAAAAGAAAACACCGGATGAATGGTATACATATATAAATCTATATTTCTCAAATCAGTGAATTTTCTTGAATAAAAAGGCGCGCCATAAGGTATTGCCTTAAGTTTAAATTTTTTCTTTTGTAAAAAAAAAAGAAAACAAAATATTTATGTATATATCGAGCTATACCTGTAAATTAGTATGTATTGTTTTCGTATTAAACTATTTATTATGTTATATTGAAAGCGAAAATATTAAAGAAATAAATTCCATTCGCGAATAAAACGAATGCTATCCATTAAAATCGCATACATATATTTCTTTTGTTGTAATTGTTCTACAACCTATTAGAATGTTCCAGCTGTGACAATCTCGTTTATTCCATCTAGAAACATACACATAGCATTTGCATTGTTCTACCACGTTCCCGATCATTTCCTGTTTTTGAACATAACAACCCCTAAAAAAGACGATGCTTCGATATGGAGAGCTATCGATAAAATTATTGTATAGAGATGAGCTACAGTTGAATACGCTGTGCACGATAGTTGGAGTACTAGGGTTGACATAGTGCCAATTGAGCAATAGTAGAAACTCATGTGGTCGCAAGTGCTCCAAGCAATTGATGAAACAGAATGGCCAAAATACTCCAGAAATATATCAAATTTACGACGAAAGAGCTGCAACAGTATGCCGCCAACCCGGAATCATGCGTACGCTGCATCAAAACAGATTTGCACCTGTCCATGGGTCCATATGGCATGGGTAACTTTAAGCATGCGTTGCACGAGCTGCTCATTCGCACTAAAGTGGGCATATACGACAGCAATGTGAATGGAATAGTGCTTGGGATCAAGAACATTAAGGTTTTGGGTCAAACGGCAGCTATACGCGCCGATGATCCTACTCTGCATTTGCTAATTAATGCCGATTTCTATGTGTTCAGGCCAGTTGCTGGTGCGGTGCTCCATGGCGTTGTACGGCATATATCGAAGCATCAAATCAGCGTTATCATCTACCGAGTGTTCAACACAACTATACGATTTACGAATAAGAAAGAAACCAGAAATGATATTGTTATGGATCAGGAAATTAAGTTTCGAATCAAGGATTTTAATATAGGCACCACCATGCCATATATCGAGGGCGAATTGTTGCTCGAAGAGTCCGAGACACAGGTAAGTCCAAATACAATATATTCTTGTCGACCTTATCCTGACTATAGATTCCTTTCACAGAACAATGTCATTAAATTTGAGGAGAACGAGGAGGTGAATACAGCTCCGGAAGCAAATGTAGAGCTTGATGCTCTCGTAGAGCTAATTAAAGTGGAGACAGATATAGAGAATGAGAAGCCGACGAAAAAGAAAAAGGCATCAAAGCGTAAGCAGACAGTAAATCCTGACGTAACTGTAGAAAAAGTGAAAAAAATCAAAAAAATAAAATCGGAGCCTATAGAAGTATAGAATACAAATGTCTTAAAATTCATCTGTTATTGGTACAAATTATATATTTTAAATATCAGTTAGGCATGATATGATTTTAATCGCCCCAAAAAACTGTACGTGAATAGCTTGTCTCAAAATTAACAGTTTGATGGCAAACTGTCTGTCTGCTGTCCCAAAATGTATAGCCGTAATCGCAGCACCAGAGTGCTGCAAGAGTCTGGGATTACGATTGCTATTAAAAAAGCGACGAAATTTCAAAAAAGCCTTTGGATAATGTGGATGCCGTATTCGTATCGTTCTTAAAATCATTGCTGAACATTGATTTAATCTCCTGCAAATCCCAGCGAATTCACAATCACAGGTCGATTCAGTTGTTCCACGGTAAATTAAATTAAATAATTCCAAAAATGCTATTTCTTGTCTAACTCCCAAGGCCCTATGACTGAAATCATGTGCAGAATAACAAATCGGATTTGATTTGGTTTTAAATATCATAAAAATGCGGAGCATATATAAGTATAATTTTAATACATGTGTATTTCATACAAATAGATTCAATATTTTACAATACATTTACTCGCAAATACATTATGTGTATCATATATATGTATACCTATATACATATATATATATAGATATATATAGTATATTGTTTAAATATTTTAAAAGCTTGTTTACTTGTACATAATTTTGTTTTATTTTTACCGTTATTATTATAATAATAATAGTTATTATTATTATTATTTGACTTTTTTGATTTGGCTAATTATCAAATACATAACAAGCAAATACGTGATAATAAAAATATTAGTTCTTAATCAGTTAGTCGAAATAAACATAAACTATACACACACATATATTATATTTATGATGGAAAACAAACTCGATACGATAATACAATAATATATAATATATATCATATATATATATATAAATAGTTTACTTGGCACTACATATTCCGATTTAGTTTAGGAACATTTACATAATGTACAAACAGACAATAAGTACGTACACATATACTTAACAGATTTATCAGATACGACTACGGCAAAGGATATATAGAAAGTATAGGGTCAAATTGGGCCGGTTCTATAGAGGGGTAAAAATAAGTTCAAGTACTTTGAGCACTTTTCTTTAGAATTAAAATTCCATAAGCTAAGTTCAGAGAGAGAGGGAGAGAGGGGGAGAGACAGAGACAGAGGCATTATCATGTTTAGACAGAGATTTCCTGAATATGCACACGTTTCTTGCCGCTGCTCGAGCTGCTGGCTCCACCTGCAGCGCCCGCCTGACGCAGGATTCCCATTTGCTGCTGTTGTTGTTGTTGTTGTTGCTGCTGTTGGGCTGCTAGAAAGGAGCGTGGTGGAGGCGGCGGCTCTGGTATATCATCGTCTCGCATGATATCCGAATCGCCGCCGGCGCCGGCAGCTGCCTTGACTGCGTCCTCGATGGCCTTGAAGGACATTTGGTCGGACGACTGCACGGCATAGTCGAACTGCAGCTGTCCGCTGGTGTCCAGGAAGGAGCCGCGCTTGCTGCCCGGCGCCGAGCTCACCGGATTCGGATTCGTCTCTATGACCGTTGCCAGCGTCGGCAGCGCATTGTAGCTGACCATCTCGATGTGGGAGCTGCTCGGTGCAGCTCCATGGACCGCGTGCACCGCTGGCCGTGTCTTCAGCAGATCCAGCGTGCTGGTGGAGCATGCCTCCCAGTTGTCCATCAGCAGCGTCGTCTGCGCCGTGTGCGGCTGCGGCGGCAGCTCGACGAGCAGCTTCTCCTCCTTCATCTGCTTGGTTTTCTCATCGTAGCAGCTGTACTCGCCAAAGACCATGCCCATGCCGCCCTTGGTGTCCACAACGCCGCCGCTCAACGTATAGGCATCGGTGCCATCGCCCGCACCCGCCACCGCATTCAGCTTCAGTATGCTCGAGTTCTTGCTCGTGTCGCTGTCCTGCAGCTCCTCCTTCGTCTTGGCATCGCGTGCCCGCTTCTCCCGCTGATGATAGATGCCCGCAAAGATCAGCACATTCAGTATGAGCAGAAAGCAGCCGACGGCCACAGTGGCTATCAGGGCTGTGGTATAGCTCTGGAACTGTTTGCCACTGAGCCGGCGCAGCAGCTCCAGATTGCCAATGATGCCCGTCGAGGCGGTGGCCAAATCCTTGTGCGTCTCCACCTGTGCGTGGGTGCGATTGTCCTTCGGTGCCTGGGTGGTGGTGGTCAGCTCCGACACGGACATGGCGCCATCGATGCCGCATTCTGAAAGTGTCGTTAAAGGAGCGATTTCTACTGGAATGATATGATTAGGTTACCTGTTGTGGCAGTTGCACCTGCGGCGCCCAAAGCGCTTGTTGCATTCAACACCTCCTGCTTTGAGGTCGTCGGCGGCGGAGCAGCTGTGGTGCGAGCCGTTTGCACAATTATAATGTTATCATCATCCGCTGGCTTCGTTTGCAGCTGGGGACGCACCACACCTGGGCAGGTGAAAGATGAGACGAGGGCTTTAGCTTTGGCCTCAGCTTGCTGGCTTTATCAGTGGCTTACCTTCGTAGAGATCTCGACTGTTGAGATCGTCCTGAAACTGATGATGCCGCATCGACTGATCGTTGATGTTGAAGTGCCGATGCAGCTGAGGTATGAGATTCAGCCACATGGAGAGCTTGTGGCCACGATAATGGCTCTGAATGTTGGCCTTGTTGCCTGTGAGGAAGATTGAGGAGATTCAGTAAAGGAATTATCCAGGCATTCAGTCTAGACTTACCCAGCTCAATGTACAGCTGATTGACCACATCGTAGGCGTCCCAGAAGGGCAGCTCATCGCCATCATAGTTGCCCAGCTCCAGCTCAGTGCTCAGGCTCTGCTGCGGCGCGTTGACATCGTTGCTGCGCAGACGTCGCCGCACGACGTTGCGCTTCTCGTGCATGGCATTGCTGCGTCGCTGGTTGTAGAGGACGGCCAGGTTGAGCGCCTCACCTGTGGTCAGGGCGTCCTGGTACCTGGGCGCCGCACGTTTCCGCTGTGGATGGAGAGCGGCTCGACTCTGGCTGGCAGTGGGCAGGGCTTGACCCACTGTGGAATGATTCGGATTGCTAAGTTGAGGAGAAGAGGGTGAGCATTAATGGGGAGTTAGTTCATTTCTCTATCAACTGCACTTACCCCGTCTTGGCGAAGTTGGCCAGGTAGCGCAGCATCAGTCGCCCAATTTGATGCTCCTGCGCGGTGTAGTTGTGGGGAAAGAGGGGCGAGACCGGCAAGCCCAGCCAGAAGGGCACATCTTCGCCGTGCACCGAGCCAGTTCGCTGTCGAATTGCAAAGGCCATCAGGTCAGGTCAGGTCAGGTGAAGGTCAAGGTTAAGGGGTCAGCTATGCGCACCAAGTGTACCCACCTGTGGATATTCATCCTCGACCGTGCGGTGCTTGAAGTGCACAAAGTAGGTCCGGCCCCCACGCAAACTGTGCATGTAGCCCAGCTTGATGAGGGGCGACGCCGTATGCCCGTCGCTCAGAAACTGCAGCGTGGCGTCCCGCGCACTCAACGGATTCCTGATGGCCTTCTCCCAGTCCGTGTACTCGTTCTGCAAATGTTAGTGGGGTGGCAAACTGTAATTGAACACCTGAGCTCTGGCGCATTAGGGCTTCAGGCTTACCTTGAGCACCGCAAATATCTCATTCAGATGGTAATGGAAATTGTTGCGCACAAATGTTCGCAAAATGCGATCCCTGCGCGTCTCATTGAAGCCAAACTCCAGATCCTGTGCGCTCAAATCCAAGTACGACTCCACAGATGTCAGACAGAACATTAGATCACGTTTGGGAAAGTTGGCATATTCAATTCCTGAAGTACTGTTCGTTGAACGAGCGAGCCAGAGAGAGAGAGAGAGAGAGGACGTAAGTTAAAGTTTTCTTGTACTGGAGTTTGACCTACCTAACTATTGCTGAGCCCAGGGGCAGGGCTGTGCTGGACATGGCCTCCGTTTTGGGCGTGATGACAGTGCCGTCCACAAATGGCGCGAAGCCAACAAGGAAACTGAAAGTATGTAGGGTTTGTTGTAGTTTCATATGACAGAGAAAAGTTGCTAGGAATTCTTAAAGGTTTCAAGCAAAATTAATATACTATAAACTAAGTGCAGCAATATTGTGCAGCAATTTTATATTATTTTGTTAAACATTAATAATTTTGTATTATTTTTTATTATTATTATTATTTTTTACTCTTATTGGAAATGGGAAATCATTTATTTCTTCAAAGTATTCTTTCCAAGTGCTTCTTTTCTCTAAGTAATTTCTCCAAGTATTTTCTCTAAGTATTTGCTCTAAGTATTTTCACTAAGTATTTCCTCTAAATATTTCCTTTCTAAGTTTTTTCACTAAGATTTTCCTCTAAATATTTCCTGTCAGTATTTGCTCTAAGTATTTCTTTGAAGTATGTCCTCTAAAAATTTTTTCTAAGTCTTTCCTCTCAGTATTTCCACTAAGTATTTCCTCTAAATATTTCCTCTAAATATTTCCTGTCAGTATTTCCTCTAAGTATTTCCTCCACTTCACACCTCACTTCACTTTACTGCACCGCACGACTGACCCCCCCTAGGCCTGGGCGACTGAAGAAATGCTGCAGCAGCAGCCCTTTATATAGGCCGACGTTCACTCAAAGCATTAGTTGCTCTCCAATGTTGCGCTCGGCACTAGGTAGAGAGTCGAATTGCAGTCGACCTTTGAGTGACCAATGACAGCCCTCTGCTGATGCTAGCATTTGAGCTTCGTATCACTCAAGTATAAATACGAAGTGACTGAGGTTGCATACATATAGACACCTCAAATGATCCTCTGTAGTTGGGCGGAGAGACAGAGAGGCATACGAACACTTATATAGGCAAATAAACACGCTTTGTTCAATGGGTTCAGCTCATTCCGCTGCTCAGGAATAAAATTGGTTTATATATATGTGATAAGGCTCAATATTAATATAATAAATAACTTATGCACATTAATATTTCTAATTATTAGATGACATAGACAGCCGTTCCTTCTGTTCTATTATTCTCTTAAAGATTAGGGCTTCTGCATAGTCTGCCTCATTTTCTGGCTATTCCATTTCGTACTCATGTTCAATGGAGTTATTATCAATACGCTACTACTATTGACAAATAAGCCAGATCTAGCCTGAAAAAGGCTAAGCTTTCAATATCATTCCCTCGAAGGGAGATCTCATATTCAAAAAATCTCCACTGGAGCTTTGTTAATTGTTTAAAATTACTATTAGTAATATTATTTATTTATTTATTATTATATTATCTGAATATGAATGTGAATTCTGATGTACTCACCGCGGATGATCGATCTTAACCGAGAGTAGTTCCGCGACGCTTTTGGTGCGCAGGCAGGGAGCCAGATCATCGTAGAGCATGTCGCCATGGCAGCCAGTTTGCTCGGCCACGCGCCGCTTGACAAAGAGCGGGTTCTTCTGTATGGCCCAGGGCGAGAGGGCGGTACCGCTAATGAGCACTGCGCGCTGTATCAGATCTAAAAGAATCGACTGAATCTATATAAATATTCCTTGACTTAAACAATTGGCAGCTAACGCACCACTGGCCACGGGCGACACGGCCAAGATGTTGGCCAGCACGGCTCCGGTGCCGTAGCCGAGCAGGGTGATGCTCTGGGGATTGCCGCCGAATGCGGGCAGATTCTCTTTGAGCCAGTGCAGCCCGGCAACTAGATCCATTAGTCCGAAGTTGCCCTGGGCGCTCTCCTTGCCGCCGGTCTTGAGAAACCCAAAGATGCCCAGCCTAAAATTGATTGTCACGACGATGACGTTGCCATGGGCGGCCAGCTCGGAGCCATCGTAGGGATTGCCGGAGTTCCAGTCGTACGATTCGCCGTGTATGAACAGCACCGTGGAGAGCAATGAACTGGAACTAGAACTTGTGCTGGATCTGGAGCTGGAACTAGAGCTGCTACTCGCCGCATCATTTGCAGCCTCATTATCTGCTAGGAAAATGAGAATATTACGAAAATTTGTAGTATTAGTTAAATACTAATATGGGATGAGCTGAGAGAGCTGAAGTTGTAGGTATTATCTAAGACGATAATGACAATGATAATGATAATTTAATGACTCTGTTAACAAAACTACAAACTACAACGGAAAATATATTGCTAATTACAATGATAATAGCAATAATAATGGAAATGAAAGTGAAAAGTGATAATTTTACTAATGATAATGCAAATGTAAAGTCAATTTCAATGTCAATGTCAATATCAATGTCAAGATCAAGGTCAAGGTCAATGTCAATGTCAATGGGAATGTCAAGGTCAAGGTCAAAGTCAATCTGAAAATTATAATAATAATGATAATAATAGCACTCACAATAATAATGACAATGATAGCCACAATGACAATGAAAATAAGATCTGCATGACAATGATGTCAATATTAATAATAACAATGATTGTAATAATAAATTAAATCAATATAAAAAGTATGTAAATACTACATCTTGATAATAAATGAAAATATTGAAGCTAACGATACAGCTAATGATTGCCGTAATGAGTGATGCGCTGTGTACGCCGCACGGCCATTCATTAAGCCCAATTAGCTTCAGTTTTCGGAATGCTTCCATATGCTGTCTGTGGTCAACGGAGCTGCCAATTCTGCAGCGCTTGCAGTAATTCCTTAAATCAACTGCAATGCACTACGGAATTGAAAGCTACGCAGCCGCTACGATAATCAACTCGCACTCGTATTCGCTTAACTGTTTGTTCAATGCGAAAGTTTGTACAAAAATAAATTAATTTCATTTAATTCTTCCCCTTTGGCCAGGGACGAGTCCCTTTTGGTTGCCAATTAAGCTGTCAATTGAATCACTTTTGTAATTTTCCACATTTTATCTGCAAAGTTCTCAACTTTTTCAATGGTCAATTAGAGTCTTGAGCAGACATTACAAATATCTATATATATTATTTATGCCCCATTGTATTTTTTGTTTTTTATATTCGAATTGATTGCCCGATTTAACATAATTGAAATCAAATTGTAAATCTTTAAGGCAAATATACTGATAAGCTAAAAGTTTTGCGTAAAACCGATTAACTGGAATGATTTAGCATATCTAATGAGCTTATGATTTGATGACTTTTAGATTTTTTGCTGAATAACTTACGTCTGGCTCGCTGCGTTTCGTAGGGCACATAGATATTAAGGTATAAGCAGTCTTCCGATTGGTTCTTGAGCAGCGGCAGCAGCCGTCTCAGCTGGGCGAGTCGAGCGCGTGGCAGCTCCAGCAACGCCTCCGGTCCATTGGGCGGTATGGGCACATTCTGTGGGCAAACGGGCGAGAATCGATCCGCGTTCCGGACCGTTTTCCACGTCGATGGCGTTATGGGTGGCATAAATCTGCAATTTCAATGGCAACGGACCCCAATATGTGTTCAATATTTAGATAGATATGTGTATGTGTATGTGTATGTGTATGCGCCCAACGTGCTAATAGCAATGGCAGCCAGCTACTATGCCGACTACGTCCGGTTCACTATCTGCATCTGAACCGGAATCTGAATCCGACTCTGGATTTGAGAATGAAACGGACTCTGTGGACGGATAAAGGATTCGTGGCACTAAGTACCAAACGGCCATCAATCAAAATTGGCAAATGCTTTTGATTAATTGTGCATTTTATTGTTGCGCATCGAATGCCATCGATCAACGGCCAACTGAGTATAGTGGCTCTTGGCCACGTTTATGCCGCTTATGCCGTTTATACTGTTTATGCCATCGCCCTGGCAGGCTTCAGTGTTGATTTTATGACACAACAATTGACGCGAAACCTTTTTTGATTGTTTTCGCCTTGATAAGAGCTCATCGCACAGCAACGAAGCATCGCAGCATCGCACCATCATTTTTTTTCCCTTCTTTATTTTGTTGCTCGATGAGACAATAATGCTCATAATTTTTCGTTTCGCTACGCTCCACGCTCCACTCTACAATTTCCATTTTTGGTCGTTTTCTGGTTTCCTCTTTGCCATGGCCTTAATCAGTTTCCACATTTTGCGGTCTCTGGGATGCTCGAATGGATGAAAGCTAAATTATGCTTTCAAATTAAACGACGCACTTTGTGGGTTTCGCTTTTTGCTATAACAACGTCTTAACAGGCGATAAATGAATAAGTATTCAGAGAATACCCTGTGGCCTTAATCAGAATGGGTATACACATGCAAATATCTCTGAGAGAATATGTTGAACCGAGACGAAATACCAAAGATTTCTTTTACTTTGGAGGTCATTTCTTAAATATATAGAAGAGGTATAATATCTTCTTCTTAAAAATATTCTTTAAGTTCATTATATTTTTTACGTTCAAGGCAAATGATTTCTAATGTATTTTTTATATTCCATAAAAGAAAAATTTTTAAAGCGTTGTCAAACAATATATACGAATTTTCAGTTGCGTATCTATTTATAATTTATTATTTATTATATTTTATGACAAAATATGAAGAGAAAACTCGAGTTGAACTATCTTATCAATTTATAAATTATCTCTGCCTATAATTATTCAACAGATCAAGTGGTCTACTCAATGGACTTGAGAGTATTATACGAGGTATATTAGTAATGCCAATGTTGAACTTCCGAGGTACATATAATCAGCTTTCGATGGCGCTTTATTATTACTCAAGTCTTTCACTTGTGACGAAAAGTTCGGTCATTTCACATGCTCAATTAGCTTTTGACAGC
>NW_022045932.1:283678-300226 GCF_001654015.2 Drosophila navojoa
ATATATATATATATTTTACATACTTTTTAAACATTTTTTATAATAATATACCTTTATGACGTATAAGCTTGAATGCTTTGAAAATATTATTATTAATCAAAAATATTATCATTTGACAGCTAGCGCTCTAAACTTCGACTATGGAAATTCGAGTCGCTGTTAACCTCCTCCATTGTTTGATAGCCAAATAAATAGTATATCGACGTCAATTGTGGAGCAAACAAATGAAAGCCAGCGTTCGCAGTTTTTGGGCCTCAAATCTCTAAGCTCTGCAGATGAATCACAGTTGACCCGCGCTGCAGATAGACATATGAATTATAAACACGCAACATGGCCGACAGCTCGAAAAAAGAAAAAAAAAATATACAATGATTTATATGTTTTGCCGTTTTTGGGCATTTGTATTCGCTTGGCAATATAAATTTGTCGAGGTGAACATTTAAAAATGTTTTTCAATGCCCAGAAAAGAGAGGCATACAAATGAAATATATCTATTTAGAGTTTTAGTAAAGCTTAAAAGGGTTAGTCCCAAATTTTCTAGCCCAACCAGCTATGTATATCAAATATATTATTTTCTACAAATAATTATTTTGTATTCACACGAATTTTCCCATTGAAAACCTCTCAGTTCTCTTGCAGTATTTAATGAAAGGAATTATAATTTACCACCGGAATTTTCCCATTGAAAACCTCGACATTTTCGTTCAATATTGAATGTAAGTAATTGCATAAAGAGAATTCAACTCTTCAATTATGTGTACTTTATGAATTAGTAGTAAATTGCAGTTTAAAGAACTTCATTGATTCTTTTTGAAAAGAAGGGAAATTTCTTTTTAAGCATACTTCGCGCAGTAGTTGAGGAACAAAATGAAAAGAAAGGACGAAAATAAATCTTAAAAATTCGCTTTGTTGCGCAATCAATGAACAAACTTATGGCTAAAAGGAGCATCGAAAGTGCGAGCTGTGGCACAAGTTGGACGACAACTTCTTGAAAAAGTCGCCCTCAAAAAACCATCTCGGAGTGGAGCAGTACGCTTGAAAGTTTCGCAAAAGGTCCTAAGTACACATGTGCCATATTCATGCTGCTCGTAAACATATATTTCAAAAAGAAAAGTTTCCGCTGTGGAAAACTTGCTAACTAGACATAACTGTGACATAAATGTTATTTAGCTGTGCCAGTTTTTAAAGTCGCTCGAAGAAGCTGAAATTTCCGATAGCTTATCTAATCGGAATGAAAGGGAGTGTTTTTTTTTTTTATAGCTATTGACGGATTGTTGTGAAGTGGAATTGCTTTTCTGTATTTGTAATGAATGATATATTCTAATAAAAAAGAAAATCTTTTTTATTTTCTGTTAGATCTAAGAAATTTTAGTTTTAGCTTGTGATGAAAATTTAGTTTGATTTTTTATACGAATTCAAAAAAAAGACAGAAGCATGTATAAATAAATATAAAGTAAATTCCAACAGTTTTCTTTATATATTTATATATTTAGTTCATTTAGCTGAATCATAATTTTCTCAAATAACTCAATTCTGTTTTGTAATTTTTCTTTAATTTCTGTTTAACATTTCAAATTTGTTAATACATTATGTACATAAGTTGATTGCTCGACAACCGTTAGCAAAGTTTATCTTTGGCTTATTCTGTTCACAGCTTTCGCTGCCTTCACTCTCTGTCGCCTTTCTGACCTTCGTCATTAAAATAATTAACGTGCCTGATGCCTTGCAGGCAACGCTCTCAACGTTCTCTCGTTTAATTCTAATTAAAAACTCAACTTTGTTCACTTTGCCGTCGCTTGATTTAATTCTCATTTTTTTCTTGTTTTTAATATTTTATCGCAAACTTTACTTGCTGCTTTGACTCGTCTCTACTTCCGGCACACTCTCTTCCGGCGTACTTTGTGTGCTTCATTGACATTTTAAATTTTACCGTTTGACTAAAAGAAATACAAAAACGAAGAAAAGAGCAAAGCGAACGCAAAAGCTTCATCTTATGCATCCCTTCACCCATGCTGGCTGCACTTCTCTGTGCTCTAGCCATTTTTTTATTATTTTTTTTTGAGAATATTTTCACAGGGCTTGTTTTCTCAACTCTTCGATAAACAATGGAAATTAACAGAGCAAGGCGGAAATTAAAGAAACTTCCGAGTGAAATGTTTGATTTAAAAAAAAAAAAATTGCAGCTCAAGAAATTGCAGGGAAATTCAATCTGGCTTCAAATTGTTTGGGTAAATAAATCAGAATAAGAAAATTCTCAACACACTTGAGATTTTTCTTGAAGGTTATTTTGGGATGAATGGAATTTTCACACAGCGAAGAATTTTCCATCTACATACTTGTGATTTTCCGTCTCACTTGAATATGCATACTTTGTTTTCAATGTAAGCGTTCAATATATAAGTTTAGTTAAAAGCATATCAATATCAATATCCTTTTCCTTTTATCTTTGACAAAACACCTGTTCATTAATTCAATTCCCTTTATAGTAATAATTCATTTAATTCAAACAAATCTGAATAAATAATCGCTTGGGAGCTGACAAATCGCATGAGTTATCCACAAAGAGCCTATTAAAAAGCAATTTCCCAGCTCAGTATTTGGTCATCATAAAAGTTAAAAAAAAAAAGGTAGAAGAAGAAACCTCGACATGTTCCAGCTTCAATATGTATGTTGGCCAACTTGTTTTCGATTTCCGTCCGCAAAGAATTGAGGCATGAGATGCTCAATGCTCGTTGCTCGATGCCCCGGACACACAGGAAAATAATTTCATGTTAGGGTTGCCCAACCGCAGCGCTGCCACTCGAACAGCAAAGAGAAAGAGAAATTGTGTGCCCTGACATTGGACATGGATTGGACCATAAATCCAATTGTCAACTGCGCCGCAACTTTCTCATATTGTCTGCTTACGAACCAAAAAAAAAAAAAAAAAATCATTTCTATTTTTCTAATTACAAACAAACGACCTTAATAATATCCCTCCAGAGCCAAAAAATACACACACACACACACACTTATTGAGCAGTTTTACAGTTACAATGTGTGCCAGGATCTGCTGTGTGTGTGTGTGTTTCCCTTTTCCAAGTTGATTTAAAATGCTTTATTGACAAAAATTTGCTCGAAAAGAGAGCAGCAAAAATTGCATTTCCGAATGTAATTCGCCAAGTTGGCGATTCCAGTCATACCAGTACTACGACTATATATATATTTATATAGAAAGTTTGGAAAAAAACACACACACACACACACACACACAAAAATGGGAGCAGAGTATCCAAGCGCTTGGCAGGCGGTGTCTCATTCGGTTGTGGATTCAAGTAGGCATGTAACCTCGTTTATTTTTTGCCCAGCATAATGAAAGGGGAAAGTTCTGCAATTTCACCGCCCATGGTTCCGGCCACGACTCGAGTGTGTGTGTGTGTGTGAGTGTGTCTCTGTGTGCGCTTTAGGTGCACTAAATGGCATTTGAAAATGTTTTGTAGTTGAACTTTGGTGCCTGGTGACTGGTTGACGCTTGTTTCGCCTTTGCCATTTGCAACCGGCTCTGACAGCAGCCTGAGCAGACGAGACGGCACAGGAGCACATCCTAGACCATCACACACACACACACACACACACTCGCACACTCAGGCACACTCTCGCAAATCATTTTCGCACACACTCACAGAAAAAGGTCAAATGTGAATTATAATTAAAAAAACAAAATGAAAGCGTAATTTCTTTTTCTAGGAAATTGAAATACCAGACCCATGTGGACCGCTCGCTGTGAAGGCGGCCCGTGTTCTTGAGAGCCAACTTTATATACATATATTTATGTGCATGAGTATATATATACATACATATATTTGCGTAGCTCTTGCAGCCGAAACATAAACAATGTTAAAGAACTTTCATAACTTCATTAATTCAGTTTAGCTTTGTGTTAATAATAGCTTGCATATCAATTTCTTGCCTTTGTTGCTTCGTTTTTCGCATAGAAACGAAAACAAAGAACACTTTTTATAGGCCAACATTCACAGTATAGACTTTATAAAATAATTCATTTATAAATCTGCATATTTCACAGAATTCTCCGCAATGGCTGAAAAGTATGCAATAAATTTTGGAAAATAAACAATAAAATTGTTGAGCTTTACTTTTGTGTTTTTTTGCTTTTTTTTTAAATTTAATATTATTTTTAAATGCTACAGCATAAAACCTGGTTTAGTTTAATACAAATATATTTCCGTTTTTCCTTAAATATTATTTAAACTTACCCAAATATTCACATAAACACACGCGTTTACTATAATGCCAGCTAACAGTAGAACTCTGCCTTCCAAGTTTTACTTAGACACATTCCTAGAAGAGAAAGAGAATAAAGGAAATGTATTAATAATATCATAGTTGGCATTTTCATGAATAACATAAATAGAAATATATATGATTTGCATATATTTTTTTTGTTTTATTTAATATTTATTCAATTCATATTCTGTATGATTCAGAAAAATTTGCATTTGAATGTTATGTATAGTACATTTATTTTAATTTTATTTAAAATTCATATTCATGAGAATTGCATAGTAGAGCGCTACTAAATAACTCCTCTGGAATTCGTATAAAATTTTGCATAAATGTAAAACCTAAACAGATTTACCTAGAAGCTACTTACTATGCATGCATTATTCACAACTAAACTTGATGGTGAAATGATTATTTTAATGATGAAAAATACAATTTATTCCATCAGAATTAATTATAAATTGATGGCGCAACTTTACGCAGTCTGCAGAAATAATTTTTGTTTTTTGTTTTCTCTATTGAATGCTAGTTTTTACGGCTGAATTGGCTTAGCTAGAGATAGTAATAAAATGCAATTGTAATTATCATAAAACGTAAAATAAACAAACAAAAAAAATTTATACATATATATATAGAAAATAGTTGACAGTTTTTATGATAAGCACATTGAATATTGAGTGCAGTAATGCATGCAAAATGCGAAAATGCCAAGATAGAAATTATTTGAAAGGGCTTAAAAGCATTTTGAGCATTCGAACAGTTGCACATTTCACTGAACTATAAATCATTTGCATGGGATAAAATAATGCCATTCAATGGAATTGTTAGTTTGACCGTAATTATGTAACGTTTACTTAAACACCTCAAATATTTAATCGGGTGGAACGGCAGAAATGTAAAATTTATAGACTGCATGTTGCTGTCATTTGATAATGTGAAAATATATCCAAAACAACGACTTGGCAATTCTCTATGGCCAAATTAAAGTTTGATATATGTGAGTGTGTGTGTGTGTTTGTGTGTGCATTAATTGCATGTGTGGGCAAGGTCTGAGCTCTAATTAGAGCCGAGGGACTGTTGCGCCTAATGGCTGAGTCCCAGCTTTGATGCAAATGAGCTCGAGTTGGCAACGCTTGAGGGGAGTGGAGCGGAGGGGCCAAGGGGAAGGGGCGTAGCAATTGAAACATGGGCTAGCAGCTGATTTGCACACTACATGAGATGCTCTGTATCTGTGTATTTGTGTGTGTAGGTGACTCAGGGGCGGGATTAACATGGAAATGAAGATGAAGACATCAGAGATGCTCGTTTGTTTTTAGTGGGGCTGGCACAAAGTTTCGGGCTCCAGTTGACCAATTCACGCAGGCATAAATTATTTATGACTGCGCCAGGGCAAACACAACGAGCGTGTGTCTGTGTGTGTGTGTGTGTGTGTGTTTGTCCATAAGGATATCCGCAGGCAAATACTCAAGGACTATAACATGTACTCAGATATGAGTAAGTGGCATAGTTACGCTGCCTTGCTGTGTAGTGGATAATAATGGTTCGAATATACCCCGATCTGCACCCCACCGAATCGCACCGCACCGAATTATCCCACACCTTCGAGCTGTGTAAGCACGCAACTAGGCCCGTCTGTTGTACTATTTACTATGTGCTTAGTATAATTAAATGGGCCTAATGCAAATGCCAACGGTTCTTGGGGAGGGCCAGGCACAAGTTTATATTCATCATACGCCTGGGCGTTCAGTTCGAACAGCTGCGCGACAGGAAGTGAATGCGAAAGCGAATGTGTGGATGCGGATGTGGATGCGGATGCGAAACATGGACATAAACATGGACATGAACATCGACATGGACATGGATGGGTACACGATGATGCCCTTAGAGTACGGCCGGGTCGTGTTTTTCGCATTTTGCGAGTGGATTTTATGCGAAACTGTGAGATCCTTTTGTAATTTAATGAATATGTAAATTAAAGCATGCACTTAATGCCAAACATAATACACACACACGCACACACACACACATACGCAGTCAAGTATATCTGTGTGTGTGTGTGCTCATTTACGATACTTGCACGAGACTATGTAAATATATAAATATGTATATATATATCGAGTCGTTAATTTATTGCTGCCTTGAAGCGGAAAGTTTCAATCGGTGCCAATGGAATTAATCGCACAGACAAAACATACTTGCCATTAAGTACTCACACATACAAACAGAAACAATCACACACACACACACACACACACTCATACATTTATGCATGTGTCTCTGTTAAGTGTATATATTCCATGAAGAGATAACACTAGAACAACAACGAGTACCGTAACACAATTTGCCTTTGTGTGCGGTAAAAACAATAGCAGTTTGTGTTAGTATTAGTGCGAGCATCTTGAATACAATTCGATTTGAACGGCAGGCATCTCCGTTGTAGTCCGTGCCACGCCCAGCAGCAAAAACTTGTGCACGTTCGTTCGCCCCCTTACACACTCTCTCTCTCTCTGTTTCTCTTTGGTTTTGACAGCATTCCATTTGAGATTTGCTTCTGCTCGTCGCTCGCATCGATGAAGAACTTTGCCATCCATGTATTGAAGCCGATTAACCCATTTTCCGGAAACGGCCTGCCAAAAACTTGACAATCTCTTGAGTTTGCCCAACTAGTGTCTTCGTACAGTTATTGTTGTTGTTGTTGTTATTTAACAGGCATGTTAGGGCCATACACGTTGAATCAGTTAAGCTATGGGGCTCGAATACTCATGTGACTATAGTTTGACTAAGATTTGGCAATCTAGTTTTACTTGAGTGTTGACTTCCTACTACTTAACATGCATGCTAAAGCTATACGGGGAAATAATTGATTGATTAATATTGTTTAGGCTTTGCCAAACTAGATTTGATTTTTAACATGCATGTTAAGCGTACTTGAATTACTCTCCAGTCATATATTACTAGGAATAGCCTAAGTAAGGCTTATAAATTTGGAGGAGTTTGACTGATAATATATAACACTTGATGCTGGATTAACCATAAGAGCAAACCATACCAATAGCTTATCTATCTTAATATAAATATGTTGAACTCGAAAGCTGCTATTAAATTTAACATGCTTGTTAAGCCTCTGTGTAAATATTTAATATATTTTACCATAACGAACAATATAATAAACAATAATTAAGCTGCCGTTTTAGTATAATAGCTTAAATAATATTTACAAACCAATTTAACATGCATGTCAAAGTTATGGGTAGTCTGGAGCTATCCGTTAATTGTCATACTTAAAACTGAAGTTGATTAAAAAACTTCTCAAGTTCTTCTTTTGCATGAATTTGTAGCGTAACTGCGTCATTTGTTCGTACACACTCTGTACCACGGACAAAGGATTCTCACAGATATGGAATATACATATATATAGCTGAAGTAATTGTCAGCCTTTATCTTGCCAGCAGTTTCGTCGCTCATCTTATTGCCCATTTTTTCTGCAGTAGCTGCCAGCGCATGCCACTAATTAATTCTTATGTGCAATTAAAAGGAACTCATGTAGGTCAGCTGTAAAAACAATTTGCTCTCTCCCTTCAGTTATGTTTTTAAAGAGACCGAAATATGAAAGACTTGAGTCAGATGGCAAGTGCATGAATTATTAAAGGGAAATCCCTTAAAACACGAGTGGACTGATTGATGAGTGACTGGCTGAGTTTTACTGAATTTATCTAGTGAATAAAATACGGAATGAGTAACTAAGCTACTGATTGATTTACTCATAGACTTGAGTCCCTACAGAAGTTGTTTTAAAATATTTATATACTTTTTTATTCAGTCTACATTATATTCATATTGAATATGAAGCTAAAAATATTGTCATTGTATATAGCTTGCCATAAGCTAATCTCTGCATAAATGTATATTTAAGAGTCTTTAGTAACAAGAGAAACATTGTTGCTATGGATTTATGTTGCGAGTTGCCTCAGTTGCCTCAGGGGTAGAGCGAAAATCTGTATGCTTTTCCACTATTGTATTCGACGTGGGGAATTATGTAGAAAAAAATGTGAGATTTAAGTTGATAAGAGGGTCCGCTAAGCTGGATGTTACTAAAAATAAAACGTACATATGTATATGTATATATAACAAAAGTTATGAGTGGGCAGTTGGATTATTAAAACCAGGGGAGAAGTTTGAAAAGTTGACATATAAAATGAACAAAAAAACGATTTAATTTTATTATATTTACATAAAAGTCTTTATGTTGAATAATATAATATAGATATTAATATATACAAGTTAAATGCTGTCAACTAAGTTTGCTGCTGATAAAATATACCGCCTACATTTGTACTACTCTAATTTTTATAAGTTTCTAAGCTAGTTTTCCTTAGGGCTTTTAAAAAGTTGCACAAAAGTAAATTAAAGAAGATGAAGGCAACCAACAAAACTGAAAATATTTATGATAAAACAGCGGAAACATGAGACGCCGAGCGCAAGACACAAAGAGAGCAAAGCGAAAATGAATTTCTTAATATGTAGCGCATCACAAAGGAAGAATATTTATGAAATTAAAATCAAAAAATGAGTAGAATTTAATAATTGTTCCAGAGCTCTGCAGAGTAAACGCTTGAGTTTACCTGAGAACATAAATCATACAAACAAACCAGAAAAACTTAACTTTAGGCGGCCAATAAGAATTTTAAATGACTTGAAGCACATTCAAGAATCTGATTTGAATTTCGATTGCATTTTGCTGTCAACACTTGCAAAAGTTGTTGAGGTAGTTCGTCAACTTGACCAAATGCCAAATAAAATAGTTCATTTGGCTTTGGCCAAGGGGAATGATGTTCATTTGAATGTCTCTAAAGCTGCCATAACTGTTTGTAGTTGTTCAAATTCCATACATATTTAACTAACAATTTGCATAAAATGCATAATCACTGAGCTGAGTGGGCGTGGCGCGTGGGTCTGCAAATGAGTAGCCGCGAATGTTGACAACGCACTTCCATGTAATTGCATTAATTGGAAGAGTTCCCAGTGCTGGCGCACAAAGGCCAGCTCATATGAAAATAAGTTTAATTAACATGTAATCAGAGTCGCAGCGGCAGCTCGTAAATGTATATATGTATGTGTATATATTTTGAAATTGGCATAAATTTAATTTGGCTCCAATTTCCCGACACGTTATCCTGTATCTCCCGTGTGTGTGCGTGTGTGTGTGTGGCCTTTAAAGGAAATATAATTGCGTAATAAAACAATAAAGTTAAGACTGTAAAATCAACTGCATAAATCAGCCAGCACCCCCCCTCTCCCTCTCTCGTTCTCTCTCTCTCTCTCTCTCTCTTGGCTCGCTCGTGCGTGCTGCCAGATGCGAGCTAAGTGGCATATCAATGCGTGATTACGTATACGCCGCTTGTGCCCCACAACAAATTGGGGACACTGGCCATAAGCACGGGTCCTGCTGAAGGGCGGATGCCGGTTGGCGGGAGTGTCGGGCGAGTGGGGTTGCTCGCTTCATTATGCCGAATGCCTACGTGCACTACTTATTTATCAAGTGATGGCGACGGCGGCGCCTTTATTTATGCGCCAAGTGCGTCGTCCTGCGTCTGTTTCCGCGTCATCAGCGTCTGTGCAGGACAGCCAGAAGGACGCTATATAAAATGTACAGAGCTGTGCTGCACATCTCTCTCTCTTTCTCTTCCCGGTGGATGGGTGGGTGCGTGTTAAGCGCGTGGTGCTGCTGATAATGAGAAAAAAAAATGCTGCTGCCTCGCATGTCCTTAGCCCCCTGCTGCTCCTGCTGCTGCTGCTGCTGCTGCTGCTGCTGCTGATGATGTTTACGTTTGAATAATTTATGACACAATAAAAGTGTGGAAAAAAAACGCACTGCAATTGCCGCAAGGTGCAAAAGTCCAAAGCGTGGCTATGGAAATGCCATTTAGATACATCCTGTGTATAGCAATGCGCGACAGGCAACATCCTGTCTGGAGTCAAGAGTCGTTTTTATTCATTCAAAAAATATATATATGAAAAAAAGAAACGAGAAAGAAAATGATAATTGGCTACACACACACACACACACACATGGTCTCTAAAAACTGACAGGCAAAAAGGATGGACAGCTTAGGCAGGCAGCAGCTTTTCAGCTGGCAGCCAGGCCAGGACATGGAGCGTGTGTGTGGGCGTGTGGGCGTGTGGCCGGCCAGCCCGAGCCAGCGAGGCCGTTCTGGGCCGGCCCAGAGAAATCAGAAACAGTCGCGAACGGAAACTGTAGCTGAAAGTTGAATGGCATTTGCGGCATAGTTGCACAGCAAGAAGCAATATACAGCAGCACAAAAAAAAAGGGAATATAAATTGCCTCTTAAATATGGAATAAGTGCGCAAAAGTCGACAACAAGCGTGCAGCAGAAACAACAACAAACATGCACATAGATAAACTATATAGCCTGCTGGCCAAGATAAACACACACACACAGACACACACACAGACAAATAACTAAGATGTATCCGTTTGCACAATAACAAAAAGCAACAGAAGGCCCAAAATACAGATGAGTTCGTTCGGCCGTTTTATGGAGCGCACACTGTGATAAAGTCAAGTGGGCGTTTGCTGTATGTGGGCGTGGCCACCTTTGATACGTTTTTGTGTGCCCATTTATATATATATGTATGTATGTATGTGTGTGTTTGTGTGTGTCTGTTTTTTTCCGTTGTTGCTCGAATATAAAAGGAAAATGCCTTGATAACGCGTCACACGCCACGCCCCCGCCCACGCCTCAACACATTTGACAGACTAAACCACTTCGTTATTCGATTCAAATTTTCGTTTTTATTAAAGCCAAATGAATTTGACGTTGCGTGCAGCATCATCAAAAGCTTATCAGGATTTATGTCCGACAATCAGCTAAATGATTATTCAGTGCTGCAAGTGCTGCAATAATACTTCACCTTGCCACGCACGCTGCCATTCATTTATCAGCAAAGATTCGGGTGGGGTGGGGGTAAGGGTGGTACGGTATGTAAGGCCAAAAGGTCTGACAAATTGTTTTCCATTTAAATGAACTCTTAAAATATGGCATAAATTAAATGCAAATCAATTGATTTTTGAATCCGAGCAACTTGCGAGTGCTCAACAAATACCAAAAAACCTTTTCAGAGCGTAAAAACAGAAGTTATTTTACAATTTGAGTTAACAATTTATTTGTAAAGGGGCGGGTCGATGGGGCTGGGCAGTTAACATGCAGTTTTGCATGTAGAAAATGATAGATGGAAACTTTTCAGCATATACACTTTTATAAGTATCAATTTATATAGAGCGTAGAGAGAGATAGAGAAAGTTTTCAATAAGATAAAAGTAATAAAACTAAAAATAAATATCATTATTCGAAATTGGTTTGAATATCTATAAAAAAAAAACTTTTGAAATTGAAGCAGTTGCCACGATGATCAACTTTTGGTTTGTATAACTATCCAAATTCTCGAATTCAAGAGAATAACTTTGGACTACAAATAAATTGAAAATAAATAGAATATATTTGATGGGAGGATTGTAAACTACGAATGCATTAGAAATACATATTAACTTATTTAAAAATGCTAAATAGAAAGGTAAGAATATTCATGGGGAAAACTAGCTGCAAACTTTTCATGACAAAACCTAAAAAACTAACAACTGCCCGCAGCATCGTGACAGCGCGCAGTTAATATACGCTGACTGTGACTTTTATTCAAAAACTCGAGCTGTAGAATTTACAACTAATTAAAGCAAAAGGGAGTAAAGCGGGGAAGAAATAGCTGTAAGTGGGGTAGCTTGCCGATGATTATAAGGGGAGGCTATTCATATAAGAAAACACACCTATATGTAATATGATCTTATAATCTAATTTATGAAGATCTAGAAATCGATGAAATTTACTTGAATCAAAGCGTGTATATAGATGAGTTAACTTAGAACTTAAATTTTGAAACTGTTTAATAAATAATTGTAATTCGAATTTACGTAAAAGCAGCTTGGAAGTCTATCTGTAATTTATAATCATAAAAAGCAGAGATCATAACGCATTAATATTTGTCTTGAGTTATAGGAGGTAAGCTCGAACCTATCCCAAGCCTGAACACATTAACCCATTCTGAATCTCGGTTATCTCATTTATTTGTAGATTATAGTGTATTATTTATTGTAGATTTATTTGTAGATTATAGCGCTTCATCAGCTAAGGATGTTCTACAATCAAATATTATTTGCAGTTCATTTTTGAGCCCCAACGACCGTGGCAACTCCCTAAGTTATGCAATGCTATTTGGTATAGTGCATATTTTGGATCCCTTAGATACGCTAGGACATGCATGGGTATGTGGAGTAACCAGGTATTCGACCACGGATTATTGGTTATAATTTCGTAGAGAACATATTACTGTCTACCTGCATGCACCCGAGCCTAATTGAACATTCGTATGCACACGATGAACATGGCTAAATCAACTCAGATTGTCGTCCTGACCAGTAATGTATATATGTATTACATTCTATTGATAGCAATAGCAGTGAAAGATATTAAAAATAAACATTATTAAATATTCTTCAGAGTTTGTTTATTCTCGAAGGAGCTGCGGCCTAAAGCTCCTCACTTGAGAATTTAGAGGACTCCATTCTCGTGCAAGCATCTTCCCACCAAGTTAAAAACATCATCATGGGAATGTCTATATTTAACTGTCTACCCACGCCCAATAGGTCCTCAGGACCTTAGGACTGCCACTTAAGCTCTGCCACAAGGGCTGCTCACAAAAGTATGCAGCGAAAATGTAGTTTCATTTGAAAGAATTACTAACAAATTGCTTGACAAGACAATTGATTAGGGTGACCGTTTACCATCAATCTTGAGTCTGAGTCAGCTTAAGGCATTACTCAACATGTACGACATGTATTTGAGCATTGCCAACTATGCGTATGAGTAATAATGCATAGATTAGAAAAATGTTTCGAGTTGTTTGAAAAATGTTGTGTGACGAGCTATCTTAAGATATGAATATAATTTATAGTTGCTAGGTGTATATGTACTTCATATCAATATCGGATTAGCTATATATTTCCAACAGTTTTTAATATAAATCCAGTGATTTATCTTTTGCTACACATTTTAATACAAATTTGGTAATTTTTTTCAGCTCAAGCAAAAGGTATAAATTCTGTTTATATTGTATGCGGCTATCTCATAAACACGTTTCTCGAGCTGATAAGGAATTCGAATAAATTGTTTGGCATATTTTGTAAAGGCGATGTAATTGCTCTTCATCGAATATTCAGCTTTTGGCTATTTGGCTTAGCGTTGATTACCTTTGTACCGTAACACGGCTACAAAGAGATGCCTTGGCAGCTAAACAACAGCTTAGCAGCAGCAGCAGCAGCAGCGACGGCGGTACCAATTTGCACGCCAACCTGAAAAATGTTGTTACAAATACAAAGACAACAAAAAGTCATTCAAGATTGTGTCCTTTGCGGGGGAAGGGGACACGCCCCACGACTTTTGCCATGACTGGCAAACAAAAGTTGCCGTTGGCAAAGATATGCTAAAACACACACACACACAGGCTCGCTGACACCCACACACACAAACACTCAGGGATTCTCGCACACTCACACACACACACACACACATGTGTAACGTGTCGCTGGCATTTCGACTTCCATGGCCTTGCTTCCATTTTTAGGTAGCAGCGAGCATACACAGCGCCCTCTAAAAATCCCATTGCACATATTTCAAGCAAAAATTTCAATTAAGACTTTTACTCTGAATTCATTTTTGTTGCTGCTGTTTTCATTTTTTTTCTTCGCAATTTGTTTTTGCTGCCCGCCATTTTGTTTGTTTTCGCTGGTGCTCATTGTTGTTGTAGCGCTTTTTTTTTGGGAATGCTCTGCGCGCCTTGCTTGGTAATTTTGTATGTTATAAACGAAGCCAAAACACTTTTGTTTGCTCTAACCGGATGCAATTTTAATCTGTCGGAATGTGACAGAAACAAGCGGGGAGCAAACGAGCGAGAGGGAGAGCGAGAGCAGGAGTGAGAGAGCGAGACGGATAGAGCAACAGACGGAGCAGACGCATAAAATATTGACTGCCAAGCCACAAATACAAATATAAATACAAATACAGTTACAGCTAAGCAGCACAAAAGGCAACTAACGTGGCGGGAGGAAGGGAGATAGCACACATAATATTTTAGTTTTTGACCCAAAAATGTCAGTAGGACATGAGTTATCACCGTTGCCGTTGTCGTTGCCGTTGTCGCCGCCATTGCTGCTGACATCAACGTAATTGTTGTTGTTGCGGTTGTTGTTTTAGGCTTGCAGGTTGCTCTTTCGCTTTGCCTTTTGCTTGTGCTAAGTGTGTTTGCACCAAAAACAACAGCAACAACCACAACAGTTGTGCGTGTGTGTGTGTGGGAGAGCCAAAAGGCGGACGTCTTCGTGCGTAACTCGCGAGCACGCACGACACCCCACAATACGAATCCGAGCAAACGAAGGCGCTGATACCGCTGCCGCTGTCGCTGCTGCTGCTGCTGTCGCTACCATCGTCGCTGTCACCTCTTGAGTCGTTTTGGTGAGGCGACGACTGTCACTTCAAGAAGGAGCAGAAAAAAGGAAAGAAATCTGTTTCGGGCGTTTTTCTTGACACTGCTTGCCCAGCCCGCCCCTTTGCTAGCTCGACAGCCTGTCTTGAGTTGTTGCCTTTTTGCATGACTTATTTTGCGCTCACCTTTCGTACTGATGCTGTCGCTGCCGCTGTCGTTGCCGCTGCCGCTGCCCCTGCTGCTGCCCCTGCTGCTGCCCCTGCTGCTCCTGCTGTCGCCGACAGCAAAGCTGTTTAATCGTCTTTGTCCTTTTTAACTTATGCGCCGCCAATCTTGCTGTGCTTTGCTGTGGTTTTTTTCCACTCAACTTTAGTTGGCAACACTCTTTTTTGCGCTTTCTTATGTGTGCGTGTGTATATTGAAATTTCGTATTTGCATCTGTATTAAGTAGTTACACAAATACACGCATAGCAGAGTTCTTAATGTGTATAAGCATGTGTCTGTGAGCGCGCCTGTTTGTTTGTGTGCGTGTTTGTGTGATATTCTTCACTTTTGCTTTCTTTCGGTCGCTTGTGCGAACACAGCAGTATTCAACAAATTGTTTGCGCTCTTCTATCTCGCTCGCTCTCACTTTATCTATCCCGCTCACTTACTCTTCACACCTCATAGTTAGTTCTTGCTGCAGCTGGATTTCACAGTTAATTGAGCCGCTTTGCATTTACTATGATTTCACTCACTCACTAACTCACTCGTTGGCGCACGTTTCGCCACGCTTTTTGCAAAACTGGGTTTATGGAGTTTCAGGCATTCACATACAAAAACACTGTGCTGCGAGTTACGGTTTTTATTTGATTTTATCCGTGCGCCGTGTCCGTCTGCGTGCGCGTTCGCTCTGGATCTGATGCCACGACGATGCTTCGGTCTCTAATTGCGTTAAAATATTTTTGCTCCCACAACAACAGCATCCGCAACAACAACAACAGCAGTAGCTGCGGCGGCAACAATGATAGCTCACTGCGCTCTCCAATTTGTCTGTCTCTTGTGTGATTGCCAGCTGCTTCTTCTTTCAATTCGCACAGTTCAATTTCAAGTTGAAAAGCTTCTTGCTTTTTTTCTTTTTTTGTTTGAACCATCGACACACGCACACAGATACACACGGACACGGACAAGCATGCTAAATGTGACTTTGAATCTGATGCTGGCTCTGGAAGCTATTCCTGCTGTTCGCCTTTTACCGTTCAATGCGAACAGCAAACACGACTGTGACTTCGTGCTGCTGCTATACTGTTCCTGTGTGTGTGTCTCTACTCGTATGTTCGCTTGTATGTATGTACATGATTTCATGTTGCCATCTCGCCATTGTTGTCTCCCAGCTTCGTTGCCGAGGAGCGCTGAGAGCAGCGCTGCTTTCACACATTTCGAATTTCGGCGCAAGCTCAGTTTATTGTTGCCATTCACTGTTGTTCTCATTTCCCTTGTATTTGCTGTTGTTGTTGTTGTTGTTGTTATTGTTTTCGCTGCTGCGTTGGCATTTCTATACAAGCATTGCTCCTTGTTGCGCTCAGCATCTATTTTTTTCTCCCTCTCCCAATGCTACTGCTGCTGCTGTTGCTGTTGTTGTTGTCGCTGTCGTTGTCGCTAGCTGATTTCTCACTGTTTTACTTCGTGTTTTGTGTTCTCTCGTTTCCCAGGCCCGCGAGCGTTCGCGAACAGCAG
>NW_022045932.1:305700-322085 GCF_001654015.2 Drosophila navojoa
TTTTTTTTTTTTTTTTTTTTTTTTTTTTTTTTTTTTTTTTTTTTGTTTTTGATTAAAGAGTTTTAAGTGTTTGATTGGCTCATGCGCGTCATTCAATATTAAATAACTTTCTGTTTTCTATCTATTAAAATTCTAAAATATAGTAAATATAAACTATAAAGTTTCTATGTATACATATGTATAAATATATAAACAAATATTAAGAATAAAGTTTTTATATATTTTATAAATATATAATCAAATATTAAACTGTAAAGCTTATAGCATATACGTATATGAACAAATTACTAAAATAATGCTTATAATACATATAAACAAATACCAAAGTATAGTTTGTATATATATAAACAGATACCAATAAAATACTAAATATACACAAGCTGCAGCCAAGTCTACTATATTATATTTGTTGCTTTTTGATTTACAATATATCTATATATTTATTGCACATATTTTATTTAACTGTTCTACAATATAAGTAACTGATATACAATACTAACCGTTAATAATGTCATTTAACAAGCTCGTAAATTAAGTTGAAATTTTTTTAAATAAATACAAAAATTATTTACGAGTCGCATTGGCTCAGGCACATTGATTTATGGTAGTTCGCACGCCTATCAATACCAATGCCCGTACAGCAACGTTACAAGCACAGCCAAGGCTTCGGCTCTGCGTCGGGCCCGAGCCGAGCGAGATAGTCAGATCGTATGGCTAATCGCGGCGCCTCAATACGATTCGATTCGATTCTTCATTTTAAATTTCAGTGCGAGTGACGCTTGCTTGTTACTGCCCGAGTGTGTGTGTGTGCGTGTGAGTGTGACGCTGTGTGTGTGCGTGCCTATAAAGTGTTGACAAGAATTTGCTGCGATTTAGTCTTATTAAAAGCGGAGCCACGATCGGAAGTCCGGGAATTCGTGGAACGCGCTCGTTATTGTCCCACAAGTCGTGATCTAAGAGAAAGAGAGAGTGAAACAAAAAGAGAAAACGAAAAATTTGATACAGTAATTCAAACTAATTTCCGGCACGAAAACCAATCTAAAAGAATGTAGGTTTTTGTTACCTTACTTGTTCTCACCTTTGCTCAAATTAAAAAAAAAAAAGAAAGAAGAATTCTGAAATAAATAAAAAATTTCTGTTGTACGTGCGAATGATTAAAAAACAAGAAAAACACAAATCAAATGCAAATTACTCGAATTAATGTCAAGTGTACTTATTCGAATGTACACATCTGTACATTTGCATAAATTACTGAATGCATTTCACACACATTAGTTTTATAATTGGTCTGGCGATGACAATAACAAAAATTTAATTGAACACATTTTAATTGTAGTTGAATTCTAACGGAAATCAGTTCAACGACTTTTTCAACATTTTTATTAAGTGCTTTAAATATGTCATAAATGTATGTGAAATATAAATGTGTGTGTGTGCGTGTGTGCGTATATATATGCTAAACTGGTTTACTTTGTATATGTACATATGTATGTACATATAGAATCATGATGCATTGAACCGTGTATATACTAATCTCATTTAAGAGAGAAATGCCAGTAGCTGACTTTGACTTCAATTAATTTATATTTACATTTATAATTTATATACGATTTTATAAACATTTTGTTGAACCCATAAAGTTGAACAAGTCCATCAACTGCATAATATATCAATATATATATATATATATGTCTATATGGTGATATACATTTACATATATGCTCGTAGAGGAAGAAGCAGCACATATGCATAGAGCTAGAGACTTTAATATAAAGTCTTTACTACTTTACCTTTGTATTATGTTTTCAGTTGATTGTGTGTAATGCTAATGCTAAATCTCCATCAGATTGGCCGTATTATTGTGCTACCTGTTGGCCGTTACCTGTTAATTAGTACATTTTCCCTTGTTGATTCATGCTATATATACTACAATATATTAACTGCGTTTGACCTCTAACTTTTTTACATGCGTCGAGACACGTTGCGTCAACTCATTTGAATAAATAAATTACTTAAACAAATTCAATACAGAGACGATAGTAGGTATTTTTTTTTTAAATATTTATATATTTTTATTATAATATTATAACAAGTAAAATAAATATTTTGTGCTCTTTATTTTTGTTTATTTCAAATTTTAAAATGACTTTCAAGTCGTCCAAGTTTTGTTTATTAATCTGGCAGCAGGTTTCTATTGTTTATTAAAACATTCTAAGTTGGTTTTATATATAAAGAAGAGGATGATGAAATATATATTATATTGTTATTATTTAGTATTAACGCTATACTTGACATAGCTTTGCAATTTAATACCTTTTAAGAGTGTGTTTTTAAAATAGTAAGAATTATGCAGATGGAAGAGTCAAAGACATAAACTTTGCTTCTGTCTGATTACTTCTTTAAAAAAAATATTGTAATTCAATGCCAATTAGAAAAGAGCTTTTGCATAACACAAAATCCATTTACAACAATTAATTTTCACTATAAATGTATGGAATATTCCAAACTTGTGTCAATTTTCATTGGGCTTCGATGACTCATGCCACAAGATATCTTGAGGTAAATGAATATTCAGAGACTTTGCCCCAGTTAAATGCCGAGATAAGTTTCAGTCTTTGGCTGGCGCTCCCCACGAATCTTGTGAATGGAAATTAAAATGGCTGTCGCATAGCTAATAATTAAAAACAAACAAATCTTATCAATTTTTGGGAATATGACGAATATCAGTCATACTCGTGACATTCTAACAGCTGTTAGTCGTGTCGCCTTGCCACAGATTGAGTTCACAGTATTCACTTTTTCACGTTTAAGCGGAACACTTAATTATGATTGTCACGCAATTCAACATGTCGCCTGGGCAGAGCAGAGCACAGATAAACACTTGACTTGATACGCCTATAGTTGCCAATCAAAGCAATCCGAGCCCACATAAGGGTAAACACAATGAAAAAACCACACATACATAAGTGGCTGGCTGGGGCGATCATTGGGTAAGCCATAAACCGTTCAGGGCTGCTTGATATTCAAGTGAGCGAAGATTGCCTCTAATCAAATGGCCAGTAAGTGGAGTAATCAACCCGGGCAAGATCCGATCGGCAGCTAAGTCCATCTGTATTCCAAATCAATCACAATTCACGCCAATAAAACCAAATAAACCATATACGAGAGTCAAGTCAATTAACTTCAAAACGATAAGCAACACGACGGCAATAGCTGACTGCATAATACTCGCTCGAGGTAGGAATAATGGAAATACATAAATTATTCAATAAACTGAATGACTAGTATTACTCTATTACACCTGGAATACTTAAGGAGCATAAAAGTAAAAGTGGAGATAGGTTTCTGTAGAGAAGTTCCACTGCATCATATTCGAAATACTTAAGGATCATAAACCTTAAGATATATTTTCAGAATTCACCACGCCCCCATAGGAAGAGGAGACAAATCTTGTATAAGACAAGCTGCTTTTATAAGACAGCTACTCCCTAGCTGTCAACTGCTCATACACAAATTCATATAACCAATATACTCTCTTAATTCAATTAATCTGCACAAGAACTCTACGTCATTAAGGAGAGTCGAAGCCAAATCTCAACTACATTTCAGTTTTTTTCCTTTTTTTTTTTTGGATTTTCATCTGCTCAAATCTTTTGCTTCACTTTCCACAATTTCTTATCGCGACCTTAATACGTGTATATACATACATATATCATGTAGAGGTGGAAATATTCATTGACTGGTAGATAAGCTGGACAGCGAGTGGGTACTCGGTGAGAATTAACCAGCCTTTCGCTGGCTGAGGTGCCATCAATCATGGCAAGTATTTTATATATGCTATAAACAATCGCCAATATATGGCCAGTGATAAAATAATGAAGGCAACTATAAAGTGTGGCTCCAATCGTGCAATTGGCTGCAAATCATATGCCAGCTATATATCATGGAGCTCATTTATTGGCCTGCATACCAAATCAATTGAGCAGAAGAAGTTTATATACAAACCAAATTTATTGTGACGTCAGGCCCAGCTGAAGACTTTATGATGATAAGTCAATAAACTCTGATTGATCTGTGCTATATGTATATACAGAAAACAAAAAGAAAAACAAAAACAAACCAATCAATTGCAGCAGATAGAGTATCTTTCCTTAGAACTTTCCCAATAATAAAGTCGATAACAGACGTAGATATATATCTTTTATCTGCAGGCGAAAGACTTATAAACCAGTTAGGGGCATTAAATTTTGATTAGCTAAATGTATTAAGAGTGAGTCAAATAAATTTGAATATTTTATTCGATTATTCGCCAACAAAATTTATATATTTTTAAAGCTACTTAAATTATTATTATAAAATATTATTATTGATTTTCAACATATGTTAATTAAATAATAAACCAGCTGTGCGAGTGTAATTAAATATCAATAACAATTTGTTTTTGGCAAATTTGTTGTTTATCAGCTATACTCAGCACACTTGTTAAATGGGTATACTGAATATCATAGGCGGAATGTAACATGGATTGTTGGTTTACTATAGATTATTTCTATGGAAGAAGTTAACTTCTGTAAGCTACCAGCTTAGCACGATTCAGTTGAACTTCTAGCATTTTGAACTAGTTCCAGTGCAAACTGCTGAACCAAATGCACATGCTTGATAATAGCCATTGTAATGGCCGGGATCTTAAGTGGTAGAGGAAAATTCTTATCAATTTTAATTGACATGAATACTGCTCGCTTCGATTTGAAGTATTTGTGTCTATATAGCGTATATCTACATACATAATATTACTCTCGATTTGAAGTATTATTATCTATGCCGATTATCTGTGTGTTTAACAACAATATACCAGGCCTGGTGCTCCACAGCGATTAGATTAATTCGAAATCACATTTCTTAAACTTTATAAGAGATGTGAAGAAATCAATAAGTAAATAAACAAATAAATAAGTAAAGAAGGAAAGAAAGCAAATAGAGACACTGACCCACTGTTCAATATGTATATATTGGATGAACGCTAACCGATTGCTCGCTGAATACTCATCCGACTGAGTTGTGAAACGTGGCTTGAAAAAATCCACAAGAAAATGTACAGGTTGATGAGCTCTTGACTAGATAATACCCTGTAATCGGGTGGACAATATAGTTTACACAATTATTATATTTTTAAGGAAATCCGAATTTGAATGATAGATTATAGATTAGGGAAGGAATATAGATTTTTTTCCTACATATGATATATGCATACTTAATATCTACATTGTTCATATATACTATATCCAGATATTCTTGTTGATCTTAGAGCTTCAACAGATAATCTATAGGGGCTTCCGTTAAAGGTGTAGACTAAAAGCATTATTATTATTAGTAAATTATGTCTTGACGTCTTTAGAGTTATTTTTATTTTTCTTTTACAAGGCGTAAATGATATCAAATCTTTTGTTTTATTAAATGATATTTATTTAATTTTTTTTTTAATACTTATCAAACCAATTCTTCAATGAATATGTAAATTATATTTTTAGAGGCACGCAGTAAGCAAATTTTATAAATATTTTCAATTAAAGTTTTATCTAATCTGTCTGACAGATTAAAGTTAATTGGGAATATAAATATTTTTAATAACTTTTAACTTACATCAAAATTGATTAAAATTATTCACATAATTTGAGTCACTCACATCAGTTTTGCCGTACATCAAAATGATTCACACATTATTTGAGTCACTCCCGTCGACCTCTAAATTTTAGAGATACCCTCTGCCGATAGTTGATTCGTGCAGGGTATAGAAAACAATGCTTGCGACTTGGAAACTCAGAGCGTCGCGTCGCTCAAGTCTCGACCGGCAGTTGACCTGGTCGCTAACTAAGCTTGCAAATTTGCTTACTGCCAACTGGCCAAGTGGGAGACACCGGGCAACTGGGCAGCTGAAGCATTGGTGCGCTGCTTGGCGTCTACTTATTAGTGAAACATGTCACGTAGAACAATTTTTCGTTTCGGTGCCAATGCGAAACGCTTTATTTTCTGCTTTTGCGTGGTATGCCACCTCTGGCAAGGTCAGGCACTGGCAGGCGGGTGTCGCGATTTATGGACGGGGGCTCTCGCTCAAGTCGAAAACGAAACGATGGGAAATTAACCGACGGTATTATGTAAACCGGACCAAATGCAAACAACAAACAAAACTTCAGCTGCGAGAGAAAGAAAGAAGAAAATTGAAATTTGCTTCTTGGGTATGCTCCAGTTGGCTTGTGCCATTTACACGTGATCGTCGCAATTGTTTGACATCCAAATAAAGTATTATCATAAATGCTAAAAAGCTGACAAATGACACCGGCGTGCTAATTAATCCGCTTTGTTCGACCGACTCTCCAGCCGGGGCACGTGATGCCCCACTACAGAATGTTTGTCAACGCACTTGCCAGACAATCGACAATTAGAATCGCATCGGCGTACCAATGCACAGTGGTTCGAATCCTATCGAAATCAGGATTTCGATTGAAAGAAAAATTTATGTTTGTTAAAATTTGATTGAAAATGCAAAAGTATGTTGAATTGAAACATTAAAAGTGAAATCAATTAAAAAAATAAAATAAATAAATAAATAAATAAATTATAGAAATGACTTAAAAAAAATATATTTAAATATCAGATCAGCCTAAATATGTATTAAAACATTAAAAGAATATTTAATTTTGTGGTTTAAATACTAATATAGTGTCAAAAATATTTAAACGCACTCCTAAAAAATATATATACATACATATAAAACATAAATAAAAAAGATCGCATTTTTTCAGTTGATATTTAAACAATAATAATAATATATAAATAAAAAAAATATCACTTATAATAAATATATACATATAAATAAATATTAATAGCTAATTAATATCATTATTAAATATGCCCACGCATTTTCTACAACTTAATTAAATATTCTATCATTAAATTATATGTAGAGTATTTCTCAGTCGATCTCTCGTCAGCTAGCCGTAGTTCGACAGTGCGAATTTGATTCCTTCTGTGCGGGGGCAACGAATCAATGACACTCCTGTTGTTCCGGAGCAAACGAAATGAAATTCACAATCAATTGCGATCATAAATATTGTCGGTATCAATTTTACCAACGAATTACTCATATCAACGTTGAGATGGCGTTAATTACAGGTGAAAATTGAAAACATTGTGCGTGTCTGGCCAATTATGCAGAATTGATTGCAAATACACTCGGAATGAACTGCTGACATAAGTAGATATACACACTAGACATAGGTCTTACTATATAATATATATAGAACGCACATATAGTTAAATCTATATTTAGTGGCTTTTGGATTAGAGCGTGAATGAAATAAGCAAGCTGCTTGAATCGAGCCTGAGGTGATCAATTACCAGAGCTCTATAATTGGCAGATTATACAAGGTATGGCAAATAAATCGATCAAGAAAGAGCTGGCCAATATGCTCTGCCGAAATATCAAATGAGTATATTAGTATGATTCAGGCAGAGTTTCATTTATTGTTGTTATTGAATTTCAGATTTGAATCGAATAAAAATGTCAATATTATTGATTGAAGTATACATGTATTTGTATACGCATGTGTTTTATGTGTCAATAGTCTCATTCAAATTTCGAATATCAAGTGGCCCGTTATCTATAATCTTTGATCTATCTTTAATGCCTTTCCGGTCCCAAATGAAATATTAGACGGGAATATGGCAATTAATGTCTAATAATTATTCGAGATGTTTATCTTTAACGTTTAATTTTATGGCCTACGAGCACTTTTAAAGTGCCTGTTACCTAGTTACCCGAATACATAGTTAGTATTATTTAGACCATAAAAAAATACTATAAATCATTTCATACATTGGCATGCTAATTGTCTAATTAAATTTGATGACGCATCTGTGACTAGCTGGCAAAACAATTTTTAGGCATATTTCAATACCTTCATAACAACTCTTAATGCTACTTGGATACTCTATAAAAAGTTGCTGAAATTATTAATTATGTGTCATAGGCAAAACTTAGATAATTTATTCAATTATTTACTATTATTTTTACAAAAAATTATCTATAGGTTTTATATTTTTTGTGTTGATAGTTGACGAAGTTATGATTTTATATAAAGAAAAAAACATGCAATAGTGATCATTATAGTAGATATGAAAGAAAGGTACAATAAGAATTATAACAAAAGCATATTAAGTCAGGAATATATATTGCCAATTACTCAAAATTAGTATGCATTAGATATATTATATTATTAAATATATTATATTGGTATAATATAATATAATACTACAAAATTTTCGGTGCAATGCTAAATGAAACTGAGTAAACTAAAGTTTGGGAAAGTACAAAAAAATATAAATATATTTTTATAATATATATAAAGATTTCGCTTATACAGTGTGATGTCTCAAAAAGAATTTCGGGAATTAAGCATACATATATAAAAATATTTTTATAATATATATATGATCTACCTTATCTAAGATGTATCAAAAGACTGAACTTGCTTGAGATACTTCTATTGTATATATCATTAAATCCCATTCTAGATAAATTCAAACTGCCTCCATGATTGTAGATTTACATATCTCTTTAACATATGTATGTGCTTATCATGAGTTTCAGATTATTATTAGAACTTAAAACTTTTAGCTAAGCATTTCAATTGCTGCTAACAATTTATTTTGATTGATAGCCCATAGTTAACTATGAGTAAATTCAAGCCTCAATACGCTACGCTCATTAAGTTAGCATTTCTGAGATGATCTTTAATCACATGAAACCTAAAGTTAGGATTCCGCTTATCATTTCAGCAGCCCATCCAAACCAGTTTCCACCCGATATTTTAGTTGTTTAGATCGTTAAATGAAAGCTAATTGTTACCAATCTAAAATGTATAATTTATTTGCTGAATGTTTTGTTAGGTGCCTCATGGATTTAAAGCTAAATATTTGCTTTAATCTTTAGCCCTTTCACAAGTTTGTGTTGAATTCGACATACACACAGACACCCGCACTCACACACACACACACACATACACATACATTATGTGAGTGGCCCTGCACAACTCCCACCAACGCCAGCGACGCCGCATGATAATGAATTTATTTCAACGCTAAACGTTGAACGAGATAGTTGTAAAGAGAGAAACACTCGCGTGTGAATGAAAGCGAAAAAAAACGTATCGGAAATATAGTATTTTCGCAACAGTCATAAATCGAGATAAATTGATAAACGAGGGTGAAACTCTTTTCCAGCAGCAGCGGCACAGCAGCATGACGGCCAACGGGGAGCCCGGCGCGAACAGCGACGAGAGCAGCTTGAACACTTTGCCTCTGCCGGACATCCGCACCTCACCCATGCCCAACGGCAACAGCAATAGCAGCCACAAGAGCTCCACTGTCATCGAGAGCCAGCCCAAGCGGCGGGTCAGCATCATAGCCGATCCGCCGATGATCGGCGGCGCCAGCGGCGGGGCCGCCGGCTACGACAATCTCGCCTACGAGCAGAATCCCAGACGCAAAATATCCCAGGTGAGTTCTCGAGAAGCTATCGAGTGGTTCACTAGCCGAGTGGACTGGCGTCAATTCGCTATAGCGTGTGCAATTACCGATTACGATCGACGTTGTGGCTAATGGGCTCGTAAATTTGGATTTGTGTGTTTATTTACGTGCTGGCCATAAACATGAGAATCGACGGCTATCGACAAAAACCCTTGATTGATAATTTCTTGGCCGGCGCGATAGCGAAACGCTGGCAGAGATAATCGTCTGGGATTTCAGAGCCAGGTCATAAATGTCTGATATGTTTGTATTTTTTTTTTTATTGTAACTGTAATCCATAGACGTCGACGCATTCGCACACCGAAATCGGCCCAGCCAGAAGAAGAAGCATTCTGAAAGAGCCCTCGCTGCATACCAATGACAACGAAAGCGATCGCGGATCAACGCACAGCTATGGTAAGGGGAGGGTGGATGAAGGGGGAAAACTTTGTTCTCAAAGGGAATGAAGAGAGGAGTATATGGTAGATAGATTTCTGGGAACTGCTAGGTTTCAAAGCTAAATAATATTTAAATTTTATTTGATATAAGCTTGTAGCTCTATTATGAAGAAAATGTCTTCTTTGTTTCTGTGAAAAAGTGAAGATAATAATAAATTATTATTCTCTTTCAAACACTCAAAGCACAACAAACTTGTACTTCAAATGAGAGGCATATGATGTAGTCACAAGATCAGATCTAGCTGGAGTAAGAGATAAGTTTACATATTTAAAAAAAGTTTCCCTCTGCATACATTATCGTGAAATCAATATAAAATCCATCAAAATAATCAATTAGTAAATGCTTATTGATATACAAACTGGCCCACATTGCGTATGCGTAATATACAAAATTTTCCGCATTTCGGCCGACTTTAACAGGTATCAATCAGTTTTGATTTGTTGACTCGTCGCATTCTATTGCAAGCATATCTGGCGCCGCTTCTTACATATTCATCCACGTACACATACGTACATACATACGTGAAGAGATAGTCGTATAGGGCAATTTAAGAAGAGTTCCGAGGCCAACTCACACTCTACGTCGGTTGGCAGTAAAAGCAAATACGCTATTTGCTATTCGAGCACTTGTGCTCCTATTGTCAATCTAATTTGCCATCACACCGTTAACATTATCAATTAGCAGTCCGGAAAGTGATTTCCAATTTCCAGTTGCTATTCGCAACTCGAAAATAGACAGATAGACACACACACACACACACATACACATGCTTACATATGCAATCGCTTAATGGGGTATATTGAGCTTTCAAGTGTGAAAGGTTTAAGGTCTTACGTATTTGATACAGCTCTTAAGGGTGGACTATTAACATAATGGACTATTAACATAATGCAGCTTTGAGTACTGCGTAACCCTCTTTCTTGACGATATTTATATGCGGTTCGTTGAGTGCTACTTAATGAGAAATCATATAGATATGAAAGTCGCTGAAAATAATATTGAAGAATTTAGCATTGTTTTTGTTCTGCCTCTAATTATTATTGTCAATTAATAATAAGTAATGGTCCATTATATATTGGAGCTCAATACATGATATATACAAGCCCAAATATATATGAAATTTTTATACAATATAAGAAAATATATATATTTTTTTTTGCATTTGTATTATTTATTATAATGCAACAACATAAATTTTTTTTTCATGTTTCCATTCTAGCTGAATTTAATATTTATTTTTTATAAATGGATAATTATTTTTAATTCCATTATTAAATGTTTAGAGTCTTTAATCTTATGTTTTATAAATGATTATATTTTTTTAAAATTTTCTATTCAAAAAAAAAAAAGAAAATATTTGATGAATTATTCTATGCGAATTTTGACTGAAATCTAATTATATATTAGTATTACTAATATTTTCTTTTTGTATGAGCTTATAAGCATATACATATATATATATGCATATGCATAGAAAGATTCACAAGTATATTCTGCTCTATTAAATATCAGATATACTTACATTATGTCAAATCTATTTTTTGTTTAATGTATAGACAGTCTGCGTGTAATTAAATACGATAATTTATAGCTGACATCATCTAACTTCATTGTAACTATAATTGTATAATTTTGTAATAATGGTTTTTAGTATGATTTTAGTATTTTATTAGTATAGTTGCTGTATGTCATTCGAAAATGCAGAGAATATCTCATAGTCGATCAGCGCTGCACTTCCTACTCTTGCTCCATTGATTGCGTCTGCTCGCAGACACAATTAGAGGCGCATGCCAAATGATGTTATGATTTGTTTATGAAGCTGTAATCAGAGTGCAAACGCGTAGTTCGCTTGCACTCGGCATACTCATTATCTGTGGATGCTTCCGTTCCATTGCAGAAAACTATCGGCAAAGTGCATTGGATGTGCTCAATGCCAAGTACCAGGGGCATCAGCATCAGCCGCCGCAGTCGCAGGACGGGGCTAACTATGTGGAGGACTCGTGGATCTACACCTTCTGCCTGAAGTGTCGCGGCGAGGAGCCAAGCGAGTCCTGGGAGCCGTCCTTCTGGCAGAAAGTCTTTCCCTACCCGCTCTGTCCCACCTTCAGGACATTCTCTCGCCTCATCGTTCTCATTCTGATTGGTGAGTGGGAAATTATCTCTCTCTCTCTCGCTCTCTTTAACATGTATTTATGTATATTTCCCTTAGGTCTACTACTCTGGATTGTAGCTTTTGTGATCATTGGGGACACAGCTGCCCCGGGTGGGCAGCTCTTCAGCCTGGTGGTGCTCACGGTGGCCGCCAATTTCGGTGGCTACATAATATCCCTGACCACCCTGCCGCGTCTCATTGGCATGCTGCTGGTGGGCATACTCTTTCAGGTGAGCTCGCATCCATATGCACTTGTCATCCTTAGCCTTAATATTCAATTTGTGCTTCCAGAACGTCGGCTGGGTGGATCTCGAAGGGGACTTCTCGAAAGTGACCGGGCATTTGCGCAAGTTTGCCCTGACCATAATCCTGACTCGAGCTGGCCTCGAAATGGAGCCGGAAGCCTTCAAGAAGGTCTACAAAACGATTCTCAAGCTGGGCATCGTGCCCTGGATCGTGGAGGCGGCTGTCATGACGGTCATGTCGCACTATCTGCTCGACCTGCCCTGGATGTGGGGCTGTCTGCTGGGCTCCATCATTGCCGCCATCTCCCCGGCTGTCGTCGTGCCGTGCCTCTTCAGGCTGCGCACCAAGGGCTACGGCGTGGTCAAGGGCATTCCCACCTTGGTGGTGGCTGTGGCCGGCGTGGACGATGCCCTCTCCGTGGCCATCTTCGGCATCATCAGTACAATCATGTTCTCCGACAAGGGAGTGGGCTACCAGATTGCCCAGGCACCCGTCTGCATTCTGGGCGGTCTGGCCTTTGGCGTCATCTGGGGCTCCATTGCGCGCATCTTTCCCGAGAAGGGCGACGCCTATGTGGTGCCCCTTCGCACGCTCATGCTGTTCGCTGGCAATCTGGTGGCCATCTATGGCAGCGAGGAGCTGGGCTTTGAGGGCCTTGGGCCGCTGGGCGTGGTCTTCTCATCCTTCGTATCGAATCTGTTCTGGTGCAAAGACGGCTGGGATGTCGACGACAATCCCGTATCGACGGCCTTCGAGATCTTCTGGATGATCTTCGAGCCGATTCTCTTTGGCCTCACCGGCGCCACCATCAAAATCGACGAGCTGGACTCGCACACAGTTTCCATTGGCGCGGCCTGCATCTTCGCAGGCGTCGTCATACGCATCTTCATCACGGCTGGCATTGCCGTCGGCGATCGGCTGAACACCAAGGAGAAGTTCTTCGTGGGTCTCTCCTGGATGGCCAAAGCGACGGTGCAGGCTGCCCTGGGGCCCGTCGCACTGAAGAATCTGGGTAGCGATGCGACGGCCGAGGAGCGCAAATGGGCCGAAATTGTGCAGACCGTTTGCGTCTTCAGCATCGTCCTCACAGCTCCACTCGGTGCCATCCTGATATCCATAACGGGCACCAGAATGCTGAAGAAGACGAAGCAGCCGCAGATCCTCACCGGCTGGCGACGCAGTCATCGTCCCTCCATACGCGACATCAGCATCATCGACGAGGAGGAGGAGCGCGAAGATCCCGAGACGCCCAGGGATAAGGAGACCGACGACAATACCCAGAGCAATGCCCACTTAACAAATCTATCGTACACCGCAAACAAGTAGAGTCCTCCTGTGATCTGCTTCTGCTCCAGTTATTGTTGGCCTAAGATAAAATGTTGATTGTTATTATACGAAACCTTAGCTTAGTGGAATCACATTCCAGATATAATAATTCCATAATAATAATAAGTTCAAAACCAACGTGTGAATTTTAAATGCAAGGGGTCAACGATGAAGTTATAAGAAATCGCAGTGAACTCAAGAACGTAAAGTATTATTGAGGAGGGGCGCAGTTATTAGACTGGAAGATAGGGCTTTATATTATGTATAAATCTTTGTCTAGACTGAATGAATGAATGAAGATTTTAGGATATATAAGGGGTATGTATATTGTGAATATATATATTTTTGTACATATATATGTGCATAATTAAAAAATATTAGTTGTCGATATTCATTTGAAATTTGATATTTGAAAATATGCAGAAACTGCAATGTGAATATATTTATATACATATGTACATATATTTTAAGATATGTGTTGCAATAATTCATTTAAAAATTGAGGAAAATATGTGAAAAATTTGGGAGCTATTTATGTGTAAAGGGTATGAATTCATATGGGCAAATATATATATTTTTTTATATATTTTTATCATATTTTTCTTTATCTTTTTTTTTAAGTGAGTATGTAAAATATGTAAAGAATATTTATATACATCTATGACATTGCATTCAGCGTCTAAAATTTAATATTAAAAAACAATTTAACAGCAAATTTTCTTCACACATTAAAAAGCAAAAGTTAGTCAACATTAAACAAAATTGTTATTTAAATTTTCAAATAAAAATACATAACTTTCGCTATTTGAACACATGTCAAGCATTTCAAATAATATCGCCTCATGGCAATCAAAGCCGAAAATTGAATTTTACAATTGATTTAACGTGTGCTCCTATTGCAAATTCTATTTTTATTAAATTTATATATTTTTTTATATTATTTTATAGTTTGGGTTTGTGCCGCAGCTGCAGCCCTTTGTGTGAGTCATTAGGCTACCCCCTGCGTCATTGTGCATAGCATACTTTTTGGAGTAGGATCAAAATGATAAAATAATGTAATAATGGGATACTTTGGAACTGCTTTCATATCACAAAATATTTAGAAACCCATTTTTTTTAATAATAGATATTTAACAGGGAAAACAAAGAAAAATTATTATCAGCAAAGTTTAGCTTCAGTTTTAATTCAATAAAAATAATTATGAAGGGAGCGTGTAGCTGAAATAAATTAAATTTTTGCGTAATATGTAATAATAAGTAAATATATGGGAATTTTATATTTTGCTGGCACAGTTTTTAATGTTATTCAATAATTCAATTTAAGCAAATAAAAAGGAAAATAAATAATTAAAGAACTTTGCTGAATACGAATTCATTGGTATAGGTATAGGAATAGGAAAGAGGTCTTCTCTTAGGGCCTGACAAAAAAAAAAACCAAAACAAATTCAAGGAATTCTCAAATGTAGAATGTAAATTCGTTTCGCCCCAGTCGTAAACTCATGCCTTGAGTTACGTTGTGTTGAGTTGGTCACGTATATTTGGGAATGTAAATGAAACATTTTAATTATTAATTCCAAATGCCAGCACATAACCGTATCAATTTACGTTGTATATTAAGCAAGAGTCGCAAGGGAAGGCCATGTCTGTCTAGACGCGAGACGATGATACTTAGAACTCGACGTAATAATGGGTTGATGTTTTCAACACTCTCGTGGTTTTCTTGCAGACGATGAATACACACAAAGCAACACACACACACACACCCACACACACAATAAAGAGTATACATAATTAACTTGTGCTAAAGCTGTTTCTCTTGGTTTCTTGGTCAACTCCACCTCCTTCCTATACACAACTTTGGGGTTTACTGACAGCCCAGACAAGCTGCATAATTACTTTAAAAATAAAATTTAATATTAACCTACATATCATTATACACCCCCGGATGCCTTACCCTTAGTTACCCTAGTTCGTATGAAATTGTTAATAATTCATAATTTAAATGCCAAGCTGAAATTCCAACCAAATCGTTTGTGCATAGCTATGTGACGATTCACTTGTTTTGGATTACTGAAATAATATTAATAATTCAATATTCATCACGCAGTATTTAACTGCCTTTCGCTAGTCATTTTGAAATTTAGATTAACAATTGTTGTGGAATTTTCTAATTTGTTGTTTGTGAAAATTACGAATTTTTTAAATATCTAGTTTACATAAATTAGTTCCAAAATTAAATAAATTAGCCATAAATATTACCCACTACTTCAGCACTAAACAAATCCATTTCACAGCTGAATATTTTGGGCATTAAATCATATCACATTTAGTCTTAAAAAAAACTGGACGTACATAGTTAACAGTAAATAATTTGCTTGTTTTTTCTGTTTAATCGGAGCTACCATTGCGCCAGCGATAAATAATACAGATGTATAATTAACAATTGAAATGACATGGGACAAAAAATTAAATGAATAATAAAATAAAAACAAGCCAAAAAATTTGCCCAGCCAATTCACGTGGGGCGCGCTGCTTTGTTGTCTTTCATCTAACGAACCGCATGACTTGATGCTACATTCTCCGCAAAAAAAAAAAAAAAAAAAAAAAAAAAAAAAAAAAAAAAAAAAAAAAAAGAAAA
>NW_022045932.1:322095-339172 GCF_001654015.2 Drosophila navojoa
AACAAAAAGCACAGAAAACAGAAGCGATACAGTAACAAATTTCATTAAATAATTAATTTAGCCTCGTTAATATGAGACGCTTGTCTGCGGGGCGCTCACGTGAATTTGTTTAGATAAAATGCGTCACAATTAAATGGCAAATAAAGCTGATCGAAAGTGACAGAGCGAGGCTCACCTGCGCGCTGACCGAGCAGACTCGCTGGACTCATGATGCCCTGGCACCGGTTTTCTCAGGTGTTAACAAATTATAGCTAATTATTAACAAATTAACTAACAAATTTTTCGAATAAGTTTCATTTGTAGTCTGTATAAAAATCATAAATGTTTGCATTAAGCCTTAACACGTTTCACACACACACTCAGAGAGAGAGAAAGAGAGAGGGAGACAGTTGTAGAGCTGGTACCATCGAGCCCACCAAAAGGCCCGTAACCCGGTCGAAGCCGAGCTCAGAATCGATTGTCACATTTGATGTTGGATTTATTTGCAAGCTAAACGCGGAACGAGCTGGTCGTAAAGTTCGCGTTTCGCATAACCGTCGATAAACGTGCCGAGCGGCGACTGTGTGTGTGCGTGTGTGTGTGATGTACTATATAGTAAGCAGCCGTAGCGCTAATAGGGCTCAAAAGACCCATAAACCTATTGGAATCTAGCTGCACTTGAAGATAACGCAACTCCACCTGCAGAGTCATAAAACGATGACGACCAACGCAGACGAGGGCAGCCCGGCGGCGACAATGAAGCCTACAGCCACCGGCCGACCCACCAGACCCACTCCGCTGACCATCAACGTGCCGACGGCCTCCACCGAGGCGCAGACCCCCTCGCCTGGCCACAGGAGCTCCATTGTCATCGAGAGTCAGCCTAAGCGCCGTGTCAGCATTGCCCCAGAGACTCCGCCGCTGGCATCCAGTAATTCTGGCTTTGATAATCCCGCCTTTGAGCCAGCCCATATGCGTAAAATATCGCAGGTGAGTTGGGGTTGATTAACGATAAACGACTTGCTTGATTGACCGTAAAGTTGTTGATTGAACATTCGTACCACATCCCCTATATATGTGAGAGTGCATTCATTGAATGACGGCATTTATAAAGATGCTCGTAATTTTTTAAATAATCCGTGTGATCTAGTGATAAAAGATCAAGTGCTCAAGCTACTGGGGGCTTTTCGCGAAATATTCAGTAATGCTCAAATCAAATTCGATCTCGTTTCGCGACAGACCTCAATGCATTCATACCTCGACTATGGACCGCTTGGGCGCAGGAGAAGCATCCTGAAGGAGTCCCCACTTCCAAACGACAATGACAGTGTCGATCGTATATCTATGCACAGTTTTGGTAAGTGGAAAATAATAAAATATACCATATAATTATATTAATATTTTTTCCAATTTTAATTATTAATTATTAAATATTTAGAAAATAAATTTATTATTATAGTTTTTTAATGATTTTTTAGTGTGCTCTTTATAGACTCAAAATGATCTATTAATATAGACTTTAGATCGTTAACTTTTTTATTAGAAAATTTTACGTTTTGAATAATTTAACTTTTTAAGCAATGAGTAAATTGAATATTTGTGCTCGAGACATACAGTCTGTCAGATAATCGCTAAACTGGGGTCTCTATAAAATATGGACATGGCTGTAAAAATCTTAGCGCATCTCGTGAATGGCCAAAATGTGATTCATATCTGTGTTAAGGTTCCTGTCACGTCTAAGAATCAATGACTAATTTTTTAATTAGTCAAAAACTTGCGACTATAGATACTCTGTAATCTATTAAAATTGAGTTCAAGGCTGAAGTTTGAGAAATTTGCTGGCTTATCTAATGATTGATGATTATATACATATAAATTATCATAATAATATAATGTATATATAATACTCAAACTTCTAATTAATATACCCTCGGATCAGTATAAGAAATAGAAAATTACTTTGAGAGAATTTAATTAAAAATATATTTAAGTAAGGAAATAATTATAAAAGCTTTAAATGTAATATATTTATATGTAAATAAAATATATTTTATATATATTTAGAACATAAAATATTTGACTAGCTGTAGTATACAATAATTGTTGCATATAATTCGCATGTAGACCATAATATTGATGATAATAATAATGATAGCATTGATAATCAGAAAGACCTATTGAGGGCCAGAGAACACTTATGGAACTAATGTCAATTAAATTTGACTTCTGCCAATAGTTGATATTAACAATTAACATTAGATAGAAGGGGAACGTCAGAATTTTGATCTTTGTATCGGATCGTATCAGATCGTATCGTATGCAGCTGCCACACTTATCACCCAATTAGACGAGCTTGCTAATTCCTGACGTCAATAGAGTAGTGAAGAGCTTTGATAGACATATATGGATAATTGTTGTATATATTAATTTGAAAGTCCCATTTAAATCTTCCTCTCCCACAGAAAACTACAGACAGAGTGCGCTGGACGTGCTTAATGCCAAATACAATAATCTGCAGACAGTACACGAATCCTGGCATAGCAATTGCAATTACGTGGAGCAATCGTGGATCTACAATTTATGCTTAAAGTGTCGCACAGACGAACCATCCACCTCATGGGAGCCGCCTTTCTGGCAAAAGGTATTTCCCTATCCACTCTGCCCCACCTTCAGGGCCTTCTCCCGCCTGGTCTCGCTCATTGCAATTGGTGAGTTTCTGAATTCCTTTAAAGAGTCCCTCCTAAGACATCTCTCACCTCTGCAGGTGCGTTACTGTGGATCGTCTCATTTGTGATCATTGGACATGCGGCTGCCCCTGGCGGGCAACTCTTCGGTCTGGTGGTGCTCACAGTGGCCGCCAATTTCGGTGGCTACATAATATCACTGACCACTCTGCCACGCCTCATTGGCATGCTGCTGGTAGGACTACTCTTTCAGGTGAGAGTTAAGCCTCATTCACCTATAAACCTTCACCTTCATAATCAATTTGTGCTTCCAGAACGTCGGCTGGGTGGATCTCGATGGCGACTTCTCCAAGGTGACAGCGCACCTGCGTAAGTTTGCCCTGACCATAATCCTGACTCGAGCTGGCCTAGAAATGGAGCCGGAAGCTTTTAAGAAGGTCTATAAGACCATTCTCAAGCTGGGCATCGTGCCCTGGATCGTGGAGTTTGGTGTCCTGGCGACGATGTCTCACTATTTGCTCGGCCTGCCTTGGATCTGGGGCTGTCTAATGGGTTCCATTATGGCGGCCATTGCGCCAGCCGTCGTCGTGCCCTGCCTCTTCAGGCTGCGCACCAAGGGCTACGGCGTGGCCAAGGGCATTCCCACCTTGGTGGTGGCAGTGTCTGGAGTGGACGACGCCATCTCGGTGGCCGTTTTTGGCATCATCAGCACCATCATGTTCTCGGATCGTGGGCAGTTGTACCTGATAGCCCAGGTGCCTGTCTGCTTGATTGGCGGCCTGGGCTTTGGGGTCATCTGGGGGCTGCTGGCGCGCATCTTTCCTGAGAGGGGCGATGCCTATGTGGTGCCTCTTCGCACGCTCATGCTCTTCGCTGGCAACCTGGTGGCTATCTATGGCAGCGAGGAGCTGGGCTTTGAGGGCGCTGGCCCGCTGGGCGTGGTCTTCTCATCTTTCATATCGAACTACTACTGGTGCAAGGATGGCTGGACCATCGACGACAATCCCGTATCGACGGCCTTCGAGATCTTCTGGATGATCTTCGAGCCCATTCTGTTTGGCGTGACGGGCGCCACGATCAAGATACGTGAGCTGGACTCGGGCGTGCTCTACATGGGTGCCCTTTGCATCTTCGCAGGCGTCGTCATACGCATCTTTATCACGGCTGGCATTGCCTTCGGCGATCGGCTGAACACCAAGGAGAAGTTCTTCGTGGGTCTCTCCTGGATGGCCAAGGCGACGGTGCAGGCTGCTCTGGGGCCCGTCGCTCTGAGGCATCTGAATGAGAAGTCCACAGACGACGAGCGGAATTGGGCCCAGATCGTTCAAGCGGTTTGCATTCTTAGCATTCTACTGACGGCGCCACTGGGTGCAATCCTCATCTCTGTGACTGGACCCCGAATGTTGACGAAGACGAAGCAAACGCAGCAGAATCTCACTGGCTGGCGTCGTCCCTCCATACGCGACATCAGTATTATCGACGAGGAGGAGGAGCGAGAGGATCCGGAGATGCCGGTGGACAAACAGACCCAGGATAATACCCAAAACAATTCACAGCATCCAAACTTTTCATACATAAGCAATAATTAATATGAGCATCGTGTTGTCAGTGTTAAAGTTAACAAATTATGCTTAATTGCTTTCGTTTTGTACAGCAACAACTAAAGACTAATAAAAGTTGTAATTTTTCATAAAGAATGTCAGATTCCATATTCCATATGATAATCAACTGCAACACAAACTAGGTGGGCACTTAAACAAGATAATGGTATGCATACAATTATTTATTTTTTTTTATTTTTTCTTATGTACAAATCTTGTCAACTGAGTTTCATATCTAATTTATGAGTAGTTTTTCAAGTATAATTAATGTTGTCCTCTCTTAAATCAAAAATAAATTTTAGATTGTACTGATATTAAGTGTCAACACATTCGCCTGCTTCTCTGATTCTAGCTCTCAAGTTTTAGAGAATACAAAAATTTTTAGAGATGAGCAAAATACATACAAGAAAATATTTTATTTAGTTTGCCTCAATGCGAAATATATTCCTATAAACTCAAGATTCATAATATTTGTTAATTATTTAAATTAGGTGTCATTCTTGGAAGCTGTAAAACTTTTCTGACAAGTTTGGCTAATGAATGCGCATCACATAACAAAATACGGAGCGGAGACTCAAGTGCAATCGACTATTAAAAAATATTCGATGGCCTTTTGTTTACTTTGCTTGCATAGACTAAAAAACAACAATCGAACTATTATTCAACTCATTTACGCTCACATTAATGATCATTAAATTAATTAAGATAATTGCGGAAAAATTATAAATTTATATACTAGAATATATTTTCCTAAACAATTAATGAAATTTGTATTATTTTAGCTTCGCTTTTTTGGGGGGGCTTCATTCGCTCATTGCAATAAGTTTATAGGTTGAAAGCTAAGCTAAAATTGTGCAACAAGGAATTATTTATCTACATATTTAATATGCTAATATGTATATATATTACACTAAACAAATTTGCATCCCCATAGTGCTGAAAATACATGAAAAGTGAATTTATAAATCTGCTTAATCTCTAAAAACAAAAAAGAAGCAATCGATCCTACTTCAGTTTACACATATGCTGCATAAACACCTAGAAATAAAAACCTTAAACACAGACCAATCAATTTGCAAAAATACTTTATTTTATTATTTGTCTGTGATTAAAATTATAAATCATACATGCTTATAAATAGGTTAATTAGAGCTCGTTGCCCTATGGATTTACCGTGCTTCGGGTAATTTCAGTTTACAAAGAAGTTATTTTCATAAAATGTAAGAAACATGATCATAGATGTTTCCATAATTATAAATCGGATAAGATATCTGTTTAGCTTTAGAGTTGAGCTTATAGGTATTTCTGCACCGATTCGCCCAGAATCGCTTCCAATTCCTGCACAGCGGTGCGTGTGTTCTTCTCGACAGGCTCGTGCTCATCCTCCAGCAGCTCGGCTATGAATGGCACCGTCTCGGGCAGGAGCGTGGCGAAGCTTTCGCCCAGCTTGCGAGCAATGGCCACGCTAGTGTTGAAGGCCAGGATGCGTACTTCGGGCGTGCTGGTGCGCGTCTTGAGCAGCACCTGGTTGTTCAGCTGCTTCCACAGCACATCATTGGTAGCCGCCGCCAGCTGGGCAATGCAATCAGTCAGCGTTTGCTGCAGCTGCTCGCGGTCGCTGGCTATCACCAAGCTGTTCTCTAGCTGATCCACAAGTGGCGGCATCAGCTGGTGGAAGCGATGATCGTTGATGAAGTCACCGCTGCAATGCAGGAAGACGTGGTGCAATGTGCTGAGCACCGCTGACAGCAGCTCGGCAACGTCCTCGGCGTCCACAATCTCCTTGTGCAATGTGTTGTGCTCCTGCAGCAGTCGAGCAGCATCCGCAATCACGTCGTCGGCGAAGAGCACGAAGAGCGACTTGAGCGCCGCGGCAATGCGATTGGTCAACAGGAAATAGGTTAGCTGCGGCTCCAGTTCATTCCGCTCCATCGCCCACTTGTGCACCAGACCGTACATGGGCCGGAAGCTCGTCTCGGACAGCTTGAGTATCCAGGCCACGAAGGCCTCGCTCACTGATGCCTCAATCTGGGCGACTTGCTGCCGCGGCAGCTGACGTCCGCGCATCTGCAGCCGGAACTCGAGCGCCTGCAGGAACAGCTCGGAAAGCGGCTCCTGTACAACCACCAGTTCAGCGTTGCCGTTGTGCTTGATGCAGGGCAGCAACAACTGGTGCATAAGCAAGCCTAGCTCATCGTAGGCCTGCGCCTCCAACAGACTGGCATAAATCGTGGCGCAACTGGGCACCAGAATACGCGCCTGCACACCCTTTGCCACCGCCGACCAAACGTCCACGATGCGCAGCTTGAGCGCCTGCGTGCGCTTGTCCTGCAGCAGCTGCGGATTCTCCAGCTGCACGGAGAGTCTTATGAGTGAGCCAATAATGTCCACCAGATAGGGTCCCAGGAATAAAGGCAGAGTGAGGAAGAGCTTGTGCATGGCTGTTTGGGTAGAGTGAGAGAGAGAAACATTTGATGAACATGAATTTGTATGGAAAAGAGATTTGCCTCACCTGTGACCAGAGCCGAGCAGATGTAGTCTGGAGTCTGCCGTTGGCTCACCAGCAGCTGGACCTGTTCCTTGAGCAGCTCGGTCAGCTGTGGCGCGAACTTGGGCAGCTGGGCGAGGGCGTTCGACTTGATGCTGCCACAGATCTCGACGAGCGTCAGCACCACATTGCCGACGACCGCCTTGGGCACGTTGGCGCGCCGCTTGGCTATGCGCGTCAGCTTGGCCAGCAGCGTGCGGCACTCCTCCACATAGTCGCGTCCATGTCGATGGGCCAGCAGCTGCATGACCTGCAGTGCCGTCTGCTGCAGCTGCGCCTGCTGCGCATTGCTGCCGCCTGTACCGTCCAGGACGCTGTCAATGATGACTCCCAGCGGCTCGAAGAGCACGCCGAAGTTTTCGGCCTCACACTGGGCGAAGTAGTCGGCGGGTGGCGAGAGCTTGGTGATCAGCAGCTCGAGCACCTTGATGCGCACATAGATCAGCTCGTGCTGAAGCAGCTCGGTGATCACTTGGAGGAAGTAGTCGGGCGAGAGCAGCCCGATGGCATTGTCCAGCACGTCGTGCACATGGTTGGCCAGCACGCGCCAATACTTCTCCAGCGAGGGCGTGCCCGCTGCCACCTTCAGTGCATTGTTGACCACGCTCACATAGGCGAGCGTCTTGAGTATGAAGTTCTGGTAGAGCGGCTTCAGCTTCGCCAGCTGCGTCTGCTTCAGGTTGTCCAGCTTGTCCTGGAACTCGGATGTGCTGCTCAGGCCTGACAGGTAGTCCATGATCAGATATTTGTAGTGTCGCAGCTGCTTGAAGCTGCGCGTACGCAAATCGAAGAGCTGCTGCTCCGGCGAAACGTTGCTGCTGGCTGCTCCTCTTGCGCTGGCCGCTTGGGCCTGGGCCTCCTTGCTTAGGGGCAGCTTGGCCAGGTAGTCCAACAGATGCACACATGTGTCTAGGATGACCTCCGGCTGCTCGAAAATCAACGTCAATTCGCGAGCGAACTCCATGCGCGTCTTGTCCAGAGGCTTTCCCGCCTTGCTGCCGGCGGCTGAGGCTGGCGTCTGCTCCAGCAGCATTTGCGACTCGAAGAGAATGCAGAGGAACTGCCAGAGATGCTGGCGCGGATCGAGCACACGGAAGAGCGTCTCATACAGAGGCAGGCGACGATGCACTGGCACATCCGCGCAGATGTCCGCGAAGACCTTCAACACAGCTATGACGAGGCGTTCGCGCTCCTCGCCCGACTGCAGCAGCAGTGTGGGCACAACGGTCTCCACCACGTTCCGGATAATGTGCAGGCTGAAGGCGTCGTCGTGGCGCGCCACTGTGGAGCCAACAAACGTAAAGATCTCGACGATCTTGTGCAGCACCTGCTGCGGATACAGAGCAGCGCAGCGGGTCAGGAAGAGCAGCGCGTGCTGTTGGGTCTGTGGATTCTGGGTGTTGCGCAGGCACTGCACCACCTGCTCGATGCGGAAGCAGGACTCGGGCAGCACCTTGGACAGCTGCACGCCCGCCGCTTGGGACACCTCGCAGCAGTGCAGCAGGCTGGACAGGATCAGCTGCTTGGGATACTCTGCCGAGCTGTGCTCCTCCAGCGTCAGGCACATCTGCAGCAGCTCAAAGAGCTGCGGTATGAGCAGCTCGGCGCCCACCAGTTGCTTCTTGTGCTCCAGCAGCTCTAGCAACGTCATGCCCTGTTTCCAGCTGACGCAGGTCAGATCCAGTTTGGTATTCGGTGCGCCAGAGCGACGTCTATCCGGCTGCTTGGGCGCAACAGTACGGGTGCTCTTGCTGCTCATGCTGGACAGCATGCTGACCAGGGGCTGGCACTCGATGGTGCAGTGCCTGAGCAGCCGATTGGCAGAGAGGAAGATGCTATCGTTGTCGGATGCAGTCGCTGCCTCCACTATGAGCTGCAGCAGCGCCACCTGGTGCTTGCTCTGCAGATGGTTGTAGGTCTCTGGCGTCAGCGCGTTGAGCAGGACGCAGGGCAGCGGCTGCAGCTTCTGCTCCAGCTGCACGTAGGTGGTGTGGCGCTTGAAGCTGGCCTCCAGCAGCTGCCAAGCGGCGGCATTCTCAGTGAGGACAGTTCTGCCCGCCTTTCCCTCGAAGCGCTCGATGACAGCGCAATAGATGACGCTGTGGGGCCAATTCAGTTGCTCCAGCTGCGGCTTCTCCGAGCTGGGGTTATGCTCGACTACCGCCCGCAACGCTGCCTCACCCAGCGGCAGCAGCGCCGTCAGCAGCGTCTCGTTGTTCATGTGCTTCAGCGCCTTCAGCAGCGCCGCCGTGCAAATGGCCGGTTGCTCAACATCGCAGACCAGCTCCAGCAGCGTCCGTCGCAGCTTGGCCAGCAGCAGCTTCTCGCGTGGCGTGCTCTTGCTGCTCTGGAGAATGGTGTGCAGGATCAACGCGTACTGCTCGTGGTCCATGCACAGTTCGCTCTTGCGCAGCAGCAGGCACTCCACCAGGTGGGCCACGTGCGTCTCCAGCTGTTTCAGGTCGAGTAGCTGCAGCGTGGCCAGCGCCTGCTGGCGCAACGTTTGCAGCGGCGAGTTCAATGCATTCGCGATGCGCAGCACGTGCATCAGGCTGCACTTAACGACAAAGGGACGTGGCCGCAGCACCGCCTGAAGCAGCTGAAAGCCGCGCACGCGCAGAAGCGCGTAGTCCGAGGCGATGCTGTACAGCTGCGGCAGTTCCTCGTAGACATAGAAATTGCACAGGAAATCCAACTTCTGCTGCGCCTCCGGCAGCACATGGTTGAGACAATCCTTGAGCGCGCGCGTCCACTCCCTGCGCTCGGCGGGCGCACAGTTCTCTGCATAGACTCGACTGCAGAGTGCATCCAAGAGCAGCAGGCACAGACGCAGTTCGTCGTTGACCGTCGTCCAGGGCAGACCGGCCAGCTGGGAGAACTTTGTATTCTTGGCCAGTGTCTGCAGGAAGTCCGCGTACAGCTGCAGCGGCACAAAGTTTTTATGGATGTTGTCGCTGCTCTCCTTGGCCACTCGGAACTGAAAGCCGCGACTGTAGACGTCCAGGCGCTGCAGCATCTGCACACTCTCGGCTGCGCTCAGCTCGCGCTTCGAAAAGGCCGTGAGTAGCAGCAGCAGATGCGTCAGCTTGGAGGCCTCGCCGCGCAGGTAGTCGATGCCGCCGTGCTGCTCCACACTCTCGAGCAGCGCCAACTGCTGCTTGCCCGGCTGTCGCACGTCCGCAATGATGTCCAGGAACTGCTTGCGATGCTCCCACACATTGAACGCTGCATGCTCGCTGCTCACCTGCAGCCGCTCCAGGAAGGGCAGCTTGCTCACGAAATTGCTGCTCAAGATGATCAGCAGAGCTGCGTGCTCTCTGGCGCTCAGCGCATCGCAGGGAAACAGATAGGGCATCAGGGCCAGCAGCAGCAGATTCGCATCGTAATTGTCGCTCACGGCGGCGGTGGTCAGATGCTGCACCGCTTGCGGCACCACAACGTCCCACTGCGTTTGGCGCTGCTGTTGCGCCCGCTGCAGCAGCTCACAGAGCGTCTGGGCAAATGACTTTGCGCCCAGCATCTCCACGAAGTCGACTGTGGGCAGCGCCAGCAGCGCCGATACCACAGGAGGACTGTCGTCCTTAATGCGATCCGGCAGACACTCCCGCAGTAGGTGATAGCTCCGCTCCCGCCGCTTAGGCACTTTCAAATTCTGCAGCAGCTGCTGCAAGGCGCCCAGTCGAATATCTGAATTGTAATGGTAGAGCTTCTCGTAGGCACGCTTCGCCTTGTCGTCCGAGGTGTTTAGTCGAAAGCCTGTGAAAGCAGTGTGTGTTATATAATAATTAATATGGAAAGTTCCCAATATATATATATATATATATATATATATAGTAAGTGGTAAGCTTCGTGGGACTTCACACTAAAATCAACCGTCTCGTTCAAGCGTTACTTACCCAATGCCAGTTTTAAAGCCTTCTGGCGATTGCTTGTTTTGGACTTGGATTTTAACGAAGCTTTTACGCTCAAGTCAAAGGCCTCCGGGTAGCGACGTTCCAGCTTTTCCAGGAACTCTGTATACCAAGTCTGGAAATTGGTTTTGACTGGCTCCATTTCATCGTCCGAGTCAATAACAATCGTGTCATCCGCCTCGCCACTGTTGCTCGTGTCCATGGGCGTCACTCCATTCTTAGCTTCCATGTCCACAAAAGTGTCCAGGAAACAACTGAAAGAGGGGATAAATTAAATAAGTAATTGGAATTGTGAGCGGTCAAAGTTCAAGTTGTACTTGATGAGCTGCAGGGCGCTGAGCTTGGAGAAGGGCACCTCGCTGATCAGATTGTCGAGGAACTCCTGATGCGAAGATGCGGATGCAGAGCCCTTACTAATGGCCGCAACGGCGCCACGCATTAGCGGCAGGCAAATGGCCGAGACGGCAATGTTCTCCTTGGCGAGCGAGGCCAGCGACGTAATTAGCCACTTCTGGCAGACCAGATTCAACATGGTTTTCTCTGTGAATTGTGGCCGGGCTGCCTGCTGCTTGTCGTGGATCCATATGAGCAACAACAGTGCCGTGGTGTGCAGTCGCTCGAAGGTGCAGTTGGCCACCCGCTCGAGCAGTGCATCGCAGATCTTCTTCTTGAGTTTGGTCCGCGAGACGAGCTGGGCAACGATCACATAGGAAGCGGCCACAAAGTCAACGGTGTCCGAGATGAGACCCTTGAGCAGCGACTCCAGTATGGTGGCAATATGCCAATCCCGCACTGGCTTGGCCGTTTGCAGCGCCCCCACAACAACTGTGCAGTAAAAGTTGAGCTGCGCCTGCAGCTGATGGGCACGTGGTCCCAGCTCCTTGACCGCTTTGCGTGTGCTGCGGCAGATGAAGCTGAGGAAGCCGGGCACACTGGCAGCCCGATTGACTATTGTGGTCTTGGCAAGCGGCACGCCGGGTCGCTGCAGCGCACGCAGCCAGAACCAATTCTCGTCCGATTGTCGTAGTCGCATCGTCTGCACCACCTGCACAAATGTGGTCGTCTCATGGTATGGCATTATCAGGGCCATTACCTCCTCCCGATTGTACTCGTGCACCTGGAAGCGGCGCAAGAGCCACTCAAAGCACATGTGCGCCGGGCGCAGCAGAAAATAAGGTGAAAGAAGACGGAGAAACTTCGCAATAGCTGCATCCAGCAACTTGTTGACTTCTGCATTCTCCACGGCGCGCTCCAGCGTGAGTGTGGCCTCATCAAACAGCGTCAGCTGGAACTCCTTAAATGTAGGATTAAACGCCGTCAGCTCCAGCAAACCGCTGAGTCCGATCTCATAGATGGCGCGCCTGTCTTTGGTCGCCGCATCTTTGGGGCTGAACAATATTGAGGCACGACTGCGTGCATCCGCTAAAGGAATAGAAGTCTGCGGTGCAGCTAATTTGTTGAGTTGTTGAGCCAAAGACGTTGCCATTTTCTCAAGCTCGTTCTTATGTGTAAAAACACTCGAAAAATATTGTAAAATGTGCAGCAACTATTTCGCACGTGCTGCGGCGGTAACTGATAAAATATGTATATCGATAGGTGTGTCGGCGAGTGCAATCATCGAGTGTCGAATCGATAGCTGGAAAGACATACGCAATGACGTCACAAACTGCGCAATATGATGTAGTGACACTTAATTTAAGCTATTAAACCAAACAAATTTAATAATATTCATGAGCCTACTTTTAATTGTAATTAAACGACAAAATCAATATTTAATTAGACATATTTTTTACAAAATTGTTTATTTTCCGCTTTATCATATAATATAAAAAGTTTCTTAGATCTATTTAATCTCACAGAGGTACAATAATGTTGAGCATACGTTACTAGTAAAGAGAAATACAAACGTTGGATGACGTTAAAAAATGTGAACATTCGTAGTTGATGAGATGTCGACGATTATAATACTAGTTAAACATGTAAAACAAAAACCTTGGTACAGTTGAATGTTCATATAACTAAGACTAACACTACATATATGTATAAATTGTTGATTTTTTAATGCTTTTTGTGCTATCTGTGTGTTCCTTTGTTCTTTGCCTAAAAGTTAAGTCGCTTTAGCGAATTCTTGCGACTCAGTTTGTAGTCGAATTTTTGATTGCGCTTGGGCGGCGTAACTCTCTCACTGGGCATCATCACCTTCGAGGGCGTGCCCATCTCTGTGACTAGGCACTTGGCGCCAGGATGCGGCGGGCAGCAGCAGTGGACACAGAAACGGAACTTGCAGAAGACGCTAGTGCACTCGCCGATGGAGTAGGCCTGCAAGGGGCCGTCATTCTGGGGAATCGACGAGCTCTTCACCTCGTCCAGCGAATAGAAGCGCGTTAGCCCGCCGCTCTTTGGCTCGTTGAAGGACTTTGCGAGAGGCAACGTCTGTGAGAGAGCAGTTCGGGTTGACAGCTGCCGATTTAGTTTCAGCGTCTGCTCGATCGGTGGCTGGCTGTAGAATACTTTGCTGGACTTGCCGCAGCGCGGACACTTTATACGCTGCAGTTGCTCCACGAGCAGCGGGCAGTTCTCATCTTTGGGCGCGATCCTGTGGCTGTCGTGGGCTTTGTTTGGTCTCTGAATGGCATTGGATGGTTGAAATGGCACTAAATTGTTGTTCAGCGACTTAGACAGCATTCGCACGTGCTTAAGGCGCTGTGGGACATTCTCCTTGGTAAGGTTCATCTTGAAGCGATGATTGTGCAGGCGCTCTGTGGCTCGCTTACTCCTGTGCACCGCCTGCGCCCAGCGGTCCGACACCTTGGTCATGTTTTCCAGCGTGTGTGAGCTGACGTGCGACAGAATGCATTCTAGCGCTGGTAGCGTGTTACTCAGCATGCCCACAATATCCAGGTGTTCACAGCCGTCGTAGTAGCGGGTGCGACAAATGGAGTCCACCGCGGGTTGCGGGAAGAGTTTCTTCTTCGATTTCTTGGGACTGCTGTGATGAGCCATCGGCTGGTAATGTGACTTTCGGCGCTTGGCCGCGCATTGTGGATGATTTGAAGACAGCAGCAGCGGTGACTTGCAAGCCTGCGCAGCCTCATCCTCGCTCTCCTCCAGCTGCACGCAGCTGACGGAGGGCAGGCAGAACGATTTGTGCCAAGGTACAGAGACAGAGTCGTCGAAGCTAGTGCTGTTCGGCGTTTGGAATTGTATCGAATTGGAGTGAGATTGCGTCGTTGTATTCGGCGCATTGCGACAGTTCTCCGACTCGCTATCACGTTCAAATAAAAATGGCGCCTCCACGGTCGAGTTGTGCTGCACTCGGAAGGATGCGTAGCCAGATTCTTCCATTGCACTATCCGCATCCAGAGATTTTCTGATAGAGCACTGTTTTTTCAATACTTTGCGATTGTAGGCACTCATTTTGGAATAAAATGGCCAATTAAACTGATGTTAAACTTTTACATTTATGTTTTTAATTTCTAGTTGCTTGTTTTTGTCGTCACAATTGGCGTCGATGCAAATATTAGAGTTGGCTTGACCGATATCGATGCACACGCATATCGATAGCTATGCCAGCCACGCCGCACACAAGCTGCTTGCTATGTTCTCTGTGCGCTGTCGAAAGCTAATTGATAAGAAATTTGAATTTTAAACTTATAAGCAAATAAATTCACTTTAGCGCATATCAAAGTTATTCTGAAACTACCTACACTTTTTTCATATGACATGCTATATAGCGTAAGGCAAATTGAGAAAATGTAATTAAATGAATAAATTAAATAAATATTATTAACGAACAGTAAACTATGATGTATTAGTTTTCTCCCAACCGATTTTAGTTTTTACATTTTACAACTTAACTTTACAGTTTTACTGAGTACAAAATGGTTTTTATATTATACTAAGTGATGTAGATATCTATTTCATTTAATATAGATAACAATTTCCCTTTGTTGTGACCAAAGACGACACTCGATGATAATCTGGCCGGGGCATTAATGTCAGCAAATTAACAAAATCCACCAATAATTTATCATTCCACTCTGCTTCATGTCTCCTTCAAACTTGACTCCCATCCATTCCACCCATATATTTCTCTTCTCTCTCTCTCTTGACAAATTTGCCAGCTCAAGTTTTTGTGCAAATCATGCCGAGGCATAGATTTCGAATTCATGTGAAAATCAAGCTGGCCACCGCAAAAACAACCCCTCGTCGTGGTGATAGTTTCATCAGCTGTCCCCATTTCGTATCGTCCACAGCTTCATCCACTTGCTGCGCTGAGAGTATGTTGGTGTGTGTGTGAGTGAGAGAGAGAGAGACAGAGAGAGAGCGAAAAAGATAGCGAGAGAGTGAGAGAGGCAGCTGGGTAGAGGGAAAATCAATGAATGATATTTCTTTATGAGGCTCAATTATTTGTTGCGGGGATTTGCTGTTCTTCCTTCGTCCTGTCATCTGGGTGCGTGCCTCATTGTCCTTTTAAATGCTTTGGCAAAATATTTTGGGTATTTTGTGCACTGCCTTTTGTCAGCCCCTGCAGGAGTCGCCAGGAGTTGGCAGGAGTCGGCGCCTGCGTTAATAATTTATGAATATTTGTTCATTTATTGTTTTGCATTATTTATGCGTTTATTATTATCCCAGTCAGTTGGACTCGTCGTTGCCAAAGCCGGGACGAAAGACCGGAGAGACGGGCAAAGATTTTGTTTTGATTTTAATTAAATCGACAGACGCACATCGACTTAATTTAAAGTCATTTAGCAGTCCTAATCCCTCGCTTTAGCTCTGGTTGATAATTGCGGGCAGGCGCCAAGAAATTCTGATAGCAATTAGTGGTTTATAGTTGGGATTGGGAGGAATACTTAAATTCATTTCATTTGGAATCTTAGCTGTCTTTGGTATAGATGAGCTTAAAAGAGAAATAATTGCTGTTTCTATAATAGAAATCGTCATCAATATTTGTACAAATATTTTTCAGGCCTTATATTTAAAAGCATAATGTTTTTACAGTGGGGAGGTAGACAAAAGAATGGAGAAGAAGAGTGATCGACAGAGATCGACATAGAGAGATAGAAAGAATGAGAGGGAGAGAGAGACAGAGATGGAGAGAGAGAGATAGAGATGCATACATATATATATATGATAGACTTAATACTGTAATTATGAGAAACTTTGAACAAGAATTTTTGAAATGAAACAAGATCGATTTATTTTTCGATTCTTTATATGTAGTAACTTCTACACAGATGTCTGAATAGCTCTATGAACGCATATCGTTGGCAATTTGAATAATTTGCCTCTATGAGCCCGCCCAAAAATGCTGATGAATGTTGTGTGTGGGAGTGCGGGAGGTAGAGAGTTCGTAGGGCTTACTCCATGCTAGCGGAATGAACGTCAATATTTGCCAACAATCCGTACATATGCTCTAATTATGATCCTTTTAGTTGTGGGCAGTGCCTTTACGCATTATGTTGACATCGATGCCGTGACCTGGACACACACATACAAGCACACACCCCCCTTTCGCTGATCAAACACCGAAGGACAGAAATTTCCTGTTTCTGGTCTATTTCGAATCAACTAATTATGGTAATTTTCCCGGGGAATGTCAACAAATATTTTGTAGCCAGTTATATCGGAGCGTAAGAGAGTGAGAGGGAGTGGGGGCGTGTGGCCCCCGAGAGACGGGCTATATATGTATCTAGGTGGTATATGAAATGTTTGAGTCCAAGTGGAGCAGTCAAAACTCTTGACAAACGATGTTTACCCACTGCTCGTAACCGTATGTACTTGGTGTATATTGCATTGTATAGTCCGTCGTTGTCCTTGGTTAAAAGGGAACACGTAACGCTCGGATTATTTTTAACCAACCCACTGACACTGACACTGGGCGACAACTGGTTGCCCCTTGGCCGCTTTGTGGGTGTGGACGTGTAAACGTAACTCGAACTGTACCCAATTCGCTTGATTATGTTTGATTTTGGCCGCGCGAGTCCTTCATGCCCCGCTGCCCTGTAATTTCGCTAGCTGGCCAATAAATCGCTGACCCGCCGGTTGCGTTCGGTTCGGTTAACCTGGGCGCGGCGCCAAAGCTGATTATGGCCACAATATTAATTTGTAGGTAATACGAATATAATCGCACTCATTTATCATTTTAATGTATTCGCTGTATTCCTCGTCGTGCCATCGTCGTGGTCGTCTTCGCAGGGCGAGTCAACTTTGGAGATATACATATATATAAGGTATATTGTCTAGCACTTAATGCGATTCATATTCTAATCGCTCTAAATTAGTCTCGTGACAGACTCTTTCACTTAGCTGACAATAGCTGGTGCGGGGCGTTAGAGCTTCACATGAAACAAA
>NW_022045932.1:339182-350090 GCF_001654015.2 Drosophila navojoa
TTTTTAAGATTATTATTATTTTTTTTAACATATACACTTAAAGTTATCTTAATAATTGATAAATTGAGAGATCATTCGCTCCTTAAATAGAAAGCTAAAACTTATCGCTAAATATAAAACTCATTTAAAATTAGAAAATGTTAAAACTTTTATTATGATAAAAATAAGCTCACTCACACATATGTATAAGCGCCCATTCCTGAACAAGTTGAATAGTCTCCATTGCGAATAACAACTCCCATCGAATTTTTGTAATTGATTTGAAAGTCTTGTTCAGCTGAAATTCGCGAAAAGTGATTGATTCGCAATTGTAATTGCTAAAGGAAAAAAAAGAAAGAAAAAAAACAACGACTCGCAAAAAACATCAATCAATGCGATTTTTGACTAGGTCACGTGCCATGATATATGATATAGCTCAGATGTGCAGAAAAATAGAAGAATATATTTAATTATTTGAAATTTCAATTATCAAATTGAAAGTGAAACTGCAAGTGAAATTGGAGCTTTTGGAGTAACTAATTCCAGCTAATTTCAAATATTTTTTCCACTTAACAAACTCGTTTTGTATTTTTTAATTTCAAGCACACAATTTGTCAGATGAGAAAAAGAAGTTGAGTTGGCTAGTTGAAGAATTGAGGCTGGAGCAGGGTCCAGTCAATTCCTGCCTGGGCGTGTGAATTAATCATGGCCGCAATTTAAGTTAAAAAATGCGAAAAGTACACTCAAAAAGCGGGCTCAATTTGTATACAGGCGGGGCTAGAGGCAGGCCGAAAGGGTTGTCCCACGGCAAACGAACGACAACTCGAAACACGAAAAGGTCCTGTCGCAGAAGGTGTCAGTGTCACAGCTCATTTGGCATTCACGACATGCGCCTCTCTTGCCAATTTCATTTAGCGGCATCATTTCTTCTCTTGTGCCTCTGTCACTTTGTGTTTTTCCTCCTACTATTAGAGTAATGGAGAACAAAAAATGAAAAAAAAATGAAGAGAAAAAAACAAGATAAATGATTTAAAACTCAACTTTTCATTTCGCATATTAGCAGAGACGTGAGCCACATTCCTGACTCTGGCTGTCGTGACCAATAACTATTTAACCCTCGTACCCGTACCCGTACCCGTCCTCGTCCCCGTCCGTGTCCTCTTGCTCGACCAGCTCCGTAATTGTTTCCTATTAACGAGCCTCGATTTGTTCCGTCGACCTCACAGTGACTTTTACACATTTGTTTGATCAAAATATATATCACACTCGTATGAATGCCAACGCCTCCCCTCGCCGCCCTCTACCCTCCTCTCCCTTGGCCACTGTTCCCCCTCCATGCGCTTGTTTCTACCACTTTGTGGACATATGTTGCTTTCATTCGAATGATATACGAGTGTGCATGTGTGTGTGTGTGTGTGTGTGTGTGTGTGTATCGCCTGCAGCCTGATTATGGTGGCCAGAGCATAAGCGACGAACCATAAAGTGGTTGCTATTACGGGCTTTACATGTACTTGCTCTACTTATTCATTATTCTAACTATTTGTTTAGCCATGAAATGCCACCTAAGAACAGAAATCAGAAATCAACCGAAATATTTAATTAGAATTGTGGCTATTTCTTAACATTTGCTGTGCAAAATATGTTCGAATTCATCTAGAATATACGAAAACAGCGAGATATATGTATGTAATTGATATATGTATGTAATGCCTTGATGTAAATCCAAGGCAGATTTTGCCTTGGCTTCACATTGTTTGAGAATTCTGCTTATATATGAAAGCTGTGGCTCAGCTTTGGTTCACCTCCTGCTTATCTTCGGCTTAGCACCTGTCAGGTTCTCCTCAGCAAAGGCTCAGCTTCTGTTCGACTTCTCCTTAGCATTTGCCTCTGTTCAATCTCTGCCCAGCTTCTGTTCAATTTCGGTTTACCTCTTGCTTAGACTCTCCTGAGCCTCTATTCAGCTTCGACACAGCTTCTGCTTTGCTTCTGTTAAACATCGACTCGCCTTCTGTTCAGCCTCTAATTTATTCGAATTCGGCCCTTCCTATGCCAGCTTCTGCACAGCTTCGGGTTTTCTTCTCTTCAGCTTCGTTTCACCTCTTTCTCAACTTCTCTTTAGCCTATGCTCAGCTTCGGCATAGCTGCGGCTCAGCTGCTGAAGAGCTGATTTCCACAGCTTCTGCTCTGCTTCTGTTGAGCTTCGGCTCCGCTTAGCCTCTGCCCATCTGCTTTCCAGCCTCTGCTTTGCCTCTCATTAGCTTCTGTTCAGCTTCGGCTTTTTATCGATCAGCTTCTCCTTAGCCTCTGCTCAGCTTCGACTCAGCTTCTGCTCAGCTTCTCTTTAGCCTTTGCTGAGCTTCGGCTCACCTTATGCCAGCTTCCCCTTATATAGCTTTTGCTTAGATGAAACAGCTGCGGCTCGGCTTGTTTCACCTCCTGCTCAGTGCAGAACTGAGCTTCTGCTCAGCCTCTTCTCAGCTGCTGCATACATTCTTCTTCTTAAACTACTCCGGGAGCCTCTCTCCCTGGCTCAAGCTCTGAGTGTTGCACAGCGTATGCATAGGGACCTCGAACCTATCAGAATTTCATCTCAGGCATAAACATAAATTGTGTGGTGTAATAAATAAAAGTTACAGCATTCGATAGGTAAGCTACATATGTATAATGCATGTGTATGAGTGTATTGTATTGCTATATGATTTATGTCTGTTATATGAATTATAAAAATCTCCCCTTGAGTTAAATAGTTTGGGCAAATAAAAATTGAATTCCCGCATTGTTTTATTTTATTCCGGCTGTTGTCGTTGTGGGACGTGTGTCGTTAAGTGTTTTCATTAGGCAATTTATGGAATATTTACCGTACCAATAATAAAACAGCGGCATTTCGTCTTAATTAAGTGCTTAGCCAGGCCAAGACTTACGTAAGTCTAAGTATATATTGTGACATCGGCACGTGTGCGTGCACCCAAAAAACTAGAAGTCTAAACAAATACTAGAGAGAGAGAGAGAGTGCTGGGAATGCTAGAGAAAGATAATGTGACAATCGGTCGACTGTCATTGGGAAGTCAATAGGGGGATGTCAGCACCACCGGCATCATATGCCGAGCCGACTGAAACAATACAAATATCGCGCTGATGACTTAATTGATTAAATGAATGAATAAAAAATAAAAAAAATGTTGCCACCACCATCAGCAACCCATCTGGCTAGGCCCTGGGAATAGGCCTGGCCCCTAGCCGCACTCAAGGTGAGACCCGAATCTGTCGAAGGCGTGCCGGGGCGTTCGACAATCAGACGAGCAAACAATCAAACAATATTTTCCCACTTCACACAGTCTTTGCACAAGGATGGATGACATCTATCTATCCATTTGATATCTGGTTACACTTATGCTGGTAAAAAACAATAATAATGCGATTATTGTGTGAACTAAAAGATGAGTGAAGTGAAATTGAGAGTTATTGGCAATGATTGTAATGGGATAGATGTATAGAATGTAACACTAATTAATATTTCCTATATAAGTTACTAAGAAATTCCATATTTATAATAATATAAAAATAATAGAAAATTTTATTATATAAGTAGTATAGGGATTGTAGCTTGAGTAAAAAAAAAAAGCATTTCAAGTAATTGTGCGACATAAATTAAATTCCTTTTGCAGGTAGGGTAAACCACCTTAGGCCTTGCCTGATGAAATGGAATGTTGTGTGGGGTCGGGCCGAGCGTTTTTGGGTTTTCAATTAAAAGTTTTGCAGGTGCGTAAATTTTGAAGTAATTCGGCTCGCTCGCCGCAGAGGAGCCCACTTTGAAGTGACTTTCAATTTATGGCCAAGGGAGGCATCATAGGGCCCGAGAGAGGAGGGAGCCAACTGAGGCTATTTGCGAATAGAATTGAAAATCTGTGTACGAACAACAAGAAACGTGTGTAAAGGCGAGCTGCAATTGCTGCTGCTGATGCTGCTGTTGCTCTTCCCTTACGATTCGAATTGCAATTGGAATTTTCAATTTTAATTTCAATTGCCATGCGCCATGTACATGTGTAAGAGCTGTGCACATGGCCCCTCGTCTAGGCATAATTCTTAATGTTTTGCTTTCAATTTGCTAAGACTACTTAGGCAATTCGAGTGCTAAATCAATTTGCATATCAACTCCCCCCTCACCTGTCCGATGACTCATGTTGCATGTTTGCATTGCCCGTGCGAGCACACATGCGTACTCTCCCATAAACATGTTGCAAACAAATGCAGTTATTTACAAGAGTTGACAATTTTGCTTCAATTACATCAGACATTCTCCTAGGCGAAGCATTCCCTCAGGTTGACCACAATTTGCAGCAGTGAATATTGCAAAATCTTAAGTCGTTTTATCCTGCAAACGAAATGCGAGTCGGGTAGTATGTATTATGGGATTAGAAAAGATCTAAAAATAAGATAATAATAGTAGTAGTTGTGAGAAAAGTACTATATGCAGTATAAAATAAGATAATAATAGTAGTATTAGTGAGGAAAGTACCATATGCAGTATAAAATATGGTAATAATAGTAGTGGTAGTGCGAATAGTACTATTTGCAGTATAATTAGTAGTTTTGCTAGTTAAAGTACTAATATGTATATTACTTTTCATTGCTTATGCAAGTATACTATATAAAAATACTACTGACAATAGTAGTAGAAATAGTAGTAGAAACAGCAGTATAGTTAAATAGTAGTATTTCATAGAATGATAGTACTGATTGTAGTAGTAAAGTATTAAGTAGTTAAGTAGTAAGAATTAGTAGCAAGGATTTCAGTAATAGTATTAAATTAGTGCGACTGTAATTGTAGTAGTAACGGCCTCTTACCAATTGTAATGACTGTAGAATAATCAAATTGTAGTAGATTCACAAAAAGTAGTAGATATGCATGTAGTCTATGCAACTTAAATTGGTCGATTGCTTTATCAAGAAAAATAATATCAATAAAATAATAATAAAACTTATCAAGAAAAATAATAAAATAATAATAGTAGTTATTATAAAAATAATAATAACAATAAAATATTGTGAAGTTAACTAGCCTGCAGGGTATTGCCAAGTCGTATAAGCCACTTGCTAGCATTACACATTGTTTACCTTGCTATTTGCCTACGATCCACAAATCAAATGCGGCTGATTTTATTGGAAAACATTTTGTTTGCCCATTGACTAATTGCATTTTGTAGCTGTTATCTAATGTAATTTACCGAAGATTTCCATTTACTGCATGAATGTGATATTTATAATAAATAAATAGTAGACTTGAGATGGGAGTATCAATTCAATTGCAATTGGTATACTCCATTTTTGTCTATTCACTCGTATGGCTTTCTCTTGGATAGACCTGGTTGGGGGCGCTGAGTGTGTGAATCCCTTAATGCCGTTAATAGCATTTCCATTGCGGATAATTACGAAGGGGATTTTCGTCTACAATTAGAGCTCTGCCTTGGCTTATTCACGCCTTTAAATTTGCATTTACTCCGCCCCCGCCCGAGCACGCAGCACAAACCCCAAAGTCGAGGCACATTTGAGGGAGTTCGCAACTCACTCCAAAAATGTTTCGGTACAGCTTCCATGTAAATCATGATGCCAGAGCAGTTGACAGCAAACAGTTCTCTGTCTGTGTGTGTGTGTGTGTGCGAGTGTGTATGAGGTGAAGTCGAAGAGTTGCTCGCTTAGGAAGATTCGTCAGATTCGCATAATTAATTGCAAAGCCTGGGGAACGCTTCATGCCGCTTACAGGCCAAGTACAAGCGCCAACCTGGCCTTAGTCGTGCTCTGGAATTTTGATTGTGTGTTGTACGCATATAGGGGGCTACACGGGGAGGGCAAGACGGTGGAGGGGGCGATGGTGTCTATGGCATTGATATGGCTGCCCTGTATGGGTGTGTGTGTGTGCTTGTAGCGATTTGTGAACGTAATCAGGTGGGAACTTTGGATGGTGGGGGGACTGACAGTAGCAGCCTCTGCACACCTTCAACCCTTCAATCCGCCTCTCGCACCCGTAAACACCTTTCGCTCGTGGCTGGCATTTGGATGGCATAAAATTAATTGCTTTTGTCATTATACGGAATCTTGAGGACGCCTCGTTTCTAATTTAATGTAGTGCACTGCTCCAAGGTGCCCGCCAGACAGCCTGCAGTCCTCAGTGCTCTGTCGGCTGTCGTTTGTTGTTGTCGTCGCTGTTGATTTGTGATTTATGAAGATTAATTTATTGCTAAATAGTTGAGCATAATTTATTTAACATTGATTTCCACTTGGATTAGTTTAACAGCCGCCGTGCACCTGAAGGCCTTTAAGCGGCTGTCACTGGCGTGTGTTGGCTGAAAGCCTTTGGGCTTCAATTCTTAGCATTACCGTTATCGAAAAGACTCTTTAACAGATTAGATATCGTGTAGATAGATAGATAGTGGATATATATTATTATTATGAAAGTGAATTCCAAACAATTATATAAATGTTATTATATTATTAATATATCTTATCCAAGAGCTAACATGCAAATTTTTTATATATTTGAGATGTTGTTTTACTGTTTCAAAGAGTTTCAAATAGTGCTAAAAAAAGACTAGATTAAATTAGAATATATACTAGAAAATGCTGCAGATTCATATTTATATTCTTATCTTAGGCTTAAAAGAGAATTGAATACTTAAAACCTTTAGCCAAATCAGCTATTTCTCATATCTGTGCCTCTGGCTTAGATTTGCTCTACATGGAAATATGTGCCTGAGCTCATCAAGCAGTTGTCTTTCGGGGCTGGGCATAGCTGAATTCGTTTAAGGGTTGCTTTCACACCAGACTACAATTTAGCCTTTGCCTTTCCCGTTATCGAGGAACACCATAAACACTTGACAATATGAGATGGGATTTGGCAGTAGTCGAGCGCTGAGGCCAGCCGCTAATTTAAGGCAACTCTGGAAGTCCAAAAAGTGTTTTGGACCCACTTAATGGTTTGTTTTCGGTTGACAAGCTCTCGGCACTTAACATTTGTTTAGCTTGCGGTTAGACAGAAGGCAACTGTAGCAGGAGCAGCAGAAGCAGGAGTAGCAGGAGTGGCAGCGCGAGCTTAGGCTGAGGGCGGACAGTAACAACTAATTTAAAGCAATTATGTAAAAAGTTTTTGGCAATTGTCGCCGGAGCATTTAAAGTTTTGCCAGCCGCAAAATGTTTGTGCGTTTATAGTTTTAATTAAATTTACCAAATTATGACAGCAAATTCACTTAGAGCGAGAAAAACACATTCAAGTTTATATTTAATTGCGTAGAGCATAGAGAACTGCTCAAGGGGGTTGCTGGGAGGAGGCTGGCAGCCATCCGCCGGGCAGTTGGGCAACTCCCTCTGCGTATGTTCATGAATCTCATCGGCATTTAGCTGAGATCAGGCACTTGCACTTGCACTTGCTCTCAAACGTAATAACTAATCATAAACATGCTTAAAAAAATGAAGAGAAAATCTTTGCAATCATTTCATGGGAATCGTTGCAGTTCCATTTTTGGCTTTTCAGCTGCGCCACGTGGCTGGCGACGCACTCTGATTAGCCTCAGCCCCTGGTCACTCCCAAGGCAGCTTGAAACCAGTTGAACAACCCCTGCACCACCAGCACCACCAGCACCAGTACCAGCACTACCCATTGCCAACTGGCTGCATCAATATCCGATTGCACATGGCCAAGGATTCGGAGCAGGAGTCGAAGCAGGAGTCGGAGTTCTTGCTACGTTCCACTTGACGCGTGCGGATTGTGGGAAGCTTTTCGAGTGTCAAATTTTTATGACTTTGTTTGATTTCTGGCTGGCGTAACGCCCTTAATGGAAGGCACTTGTTCAACCCATCGGAAATTAACGAGATTTTCACAAAGACAACAAAAGCGTGCACTGTCATGTGGGAAATATACATATATGTAGTACGTATATATAGATTTTATGAAATATCTAAGCAAGTAAATGGCATAAAAAAGGGTTACAATTCTTGTTAGATAAATGAACAACTCCAATCAGATTTTTTGTTGAGAATTTGTTGTTCTTATAGTACAGTAATCTCTATAGACATACTTAAAAAAATGAAATATTTAAAATTAAATAGATGCAAGATTTTTCAATTATTTTTAACAAGTAAAATTTTATATTTATTTAGTAAATAATGTTTAAAGTTATATATTGAATATCAAATAGTTGTTTATATATATTTGAAAAATAATTATATTTATTTATCATGTCAAAAACAAGAATAATTTCATATTATGTCTTATAGATAAAAACAGATATGAAATGGCATTATGGGGTTATTCAAGAAATAAAATAAAACAGCCTTATAGAAAAATGTGAACCTCTTATTTAAAAAGAAATAATGTTATAAATAATTATTATATTTATTTGTTGTTTACAGCCATTTCTCAGTGCGCTCGTCAATTAGCCAACTGCGCAAGCTGCGAAATTGAATTTGAAATTCAATGCGGATGTGGCAGGCCAACGTGGACTTGAGGCATTGCATGGCAAATTGTGGACATTTGTGCTAATATGAGAAGATTTGTGCCGCAGTGTGGTTCATAATCTCATTGGGCGCCTCATATTTCAGCAGTGTGGCAACACTTTCAATCGGAAACCGAAGTAAATCTGAATGAAAGTGGGCATGGAGCGGGGGCAGTTACGGTGGGAGAGAGAACCGAACTCTGATTGCTCTCAGCAATGGGCAAATGTGATTTATGCGACTCGCTTTATGTAAAAATGTCAGCAACAATTCGAGCGTCGAGGCACAAATTAACTTCAATGGCTCGATGGATGAGTGGCGGCCAGGATCTGGCACTGAGAGTCGAGAAAGTCGAGACGTGTCCCGTAATTCAATATCTCAGCTTAGGCTGTGCCACCGTCTCTGGCGCAGAGGTCACATTTGGCTGCCAGCCTGGTAAGTATTCCCCCGAGGAGCCGAGTAATTTTCTACCCTTGGCACTAAGCATTATTGTGCATTAGAGGACTAATAAACAGGTTCGCAGCAGTGCCCGTGCCCATGGCTCTGCCTGTGCCTCTGCCCATGCCCATGCGCTCATCCTTCGCGTGCTCTCTTCACTCCGACTGTCGTCTTTTATTCATAGTTTTGGCCAGGCTCCAGCTTTTATCTACTACGTGATTTACGGCAATAACTCATCGGACGCAAGACGCAAATCAAGAGACAAATAAATCACGAACACAAAATTAATTCACTTTTTTAATTAAATCCCCGAATATACAGCGTCTTGTTGGACCAAATGACTTGGCATAAGTTTTAAAAATTGTACCAGGGAGTCTGGAGAGTTAAAAAAAATACATAAATAAGTAAATAAATAAAATAAAAATATAAAACAAATTATTTTAAATTTATATAAAATATGAAAAACTTTATAAAATAAATTTAAAAATTTAATAAAATAGTAAATATAAAATAAAATTAAACATATACAAATAAATAAATAATTATGCGTGCTTTAAAATTAAAAACATAAATAAAAATAAATATAAAATTAATAAGATTTAGAATTTAAAAATAATTTATAAATATTATATTAAAAATACATAAAATATATTAGAAATAAATAAAATATATAAAATAATTTATATAAATATAAAATATATTTTAAATTAAATTATACACATATATTCTAAAGTTCAGCATATTTTTTGTCATGTATTAAAGTAAAATAATTATATTTATATATTCTTTTCAGAAAAAAATGGGTTCAAAAACAATCTCAAAGAGGCTTTGTACCAAAGTTCTTTGTGCTACATAATAAATAAATATTGCGGGTTTTAAAATCAATTTTCAGCCTACATCAAGTGATTCCGTGAGGGTCGTCAGGGACGCAGATCCCTTCTCTCTAGCAGGAAGCGTAATGCCGACTTATGACACCAAAATATTTAACTGCTCAATTTTTCGGGCGCTGCTCTTGCCGCTGCCAGCGGCTGAAGGGCGGGTGTGGGGTGCGACGAGGGGTGCGGGCGTCATAACAAGGGGTTACACTTGAATTAGTCCAGTGGGATTGCAGTGCTCGAAGGGCGTTTGTTTGTTTGGCAATCGAAAGCGGAACGGGCCGCAGTCAGTGTGGCACTTTGTTCCCGTGTAATCACGCAGCAGGAGTCCGCATCCGTTGCGTATTGGCAACAGTATTGCAACAATTGAGACGTTCAATTGGCAACAACCACCCAGCCACCCAGTCAGACAGTCATCGAGCCACCCAACCACCGGAACAACAACCACCGCGAGTCGTTGACACTTCGTCTCTGTCCGCACGCTGGGCGCGCGATTAGTTTGGGAAGCTGCCTGCTGTGGCGCATCCGTAAATTACTATTGCGGTTCGATGTGGTTACCGGGCACATTGTAGGGTGGGTGTGGCCTTTGCGACGGTCAGGGATAGTGGCCCGGGCCGAATCTATCCAGTTGTGCGTGTTGTTCTTTACTTTGCTTGCACTTGAAATTGTCAGCAGGTGCAGCGTGTGCACTGAAACAACAACAACAACACCAACACAAACAGCAACAGAAACACAAACAGAAACAGATACAGATACAGATACAGATACATTAATACAAAGATACTCTGTTAGAGATACAGTTTTATATGCGAGCGAAATCAATTTGAGCTGCTGCCGATTGCCATGGAGCTCATGATGCCTTTACGCTTGGACCATTAACAAGCATTTCGTCGACTGTTTGTGCAATAAAAATGCAATTGTCATTAAGTGCCGGGAATATGTCACAACTGCGGCGCTTCTGCCGAACTGCCAGAGAGACAATAAAATTTGCCAGGACTCTGCCCCAGACTCAACCACTCGGCATGTGCGCCGGTCAAGAGCATCGATAATCATGAATAAATTGCAATAGCAATGCCATTGACTTTCTATACATGCGAAAAGCATTTGTAGCAAATAGTTGAGATGGGCTTAG
>NW_022045932.1:357875-377156 GCF_001654015.2 Drosophila navojoa
TATTTTTATCAATTTAGTCATTGAACTTTCTTAGTATATTAACTACCAAAGTTGCTAAAAAAATTCAATAACAAATTTTTTTTCTGTATTTTTTTTATAAAATTACTCATTCTATTTCCTCGCACATGAAATATCAATGTTGTTTTGCTCATGCTTTTGCCTGAGTTTTTTTAAATAAAGATGACCGTAGTCATACTGATAAGAGCAGAGCTCTGCTACTGGACTGGACTGGGCGGCTATGAGTAAGAAAAAAGCAAAAACAAGAAAACTATAGAAATCGATGCAGACGCCTTGCGGCTCGAGGCGTAATGGCGGCGCAAGAGTGCGCGTAGCGGCGGCAGCAGCGCAGCTGCTACGTTTTCGGCAGAGCTTTGTTGTTGCGATTGTAGTTATAGGGGTGTATGCGCAGCTCGCACTGACACAGAAATATATATACACACACACACACAGTCTCACAGCATGTGTCAATGTGTGCGTCGTGTTTGTTATGCGTGTGTGTGCGCGCGTATAAAACAGAAAATCAAAATCTCTTGACTAAATTTTTCATTGGTCGGCTGTGATTTCTCTGCCCGCGTCGCTTGTCGCTGCACACTCGCTCGCTCTCTTTCGCGCTTCAAGGCGTAGCCTAACGCTGTTTGCCTGTGTTCGTGTGTGTGTGCGTGTATGTCTGCTTGTGTATTGTATGTGCCGTTGTCTTTCCAATGCCTCTCTCCCAAGCTTTGTACATAGCTCGACGTCAACGCTTCGCCTCACTGCTGCTTCTTATCAGTTACATTTTACCGTTGTATATATTTCGCTCCGCCTGTGTGTGTGTGTGTATTGAGTGCTGCTCTCTTGCGAATTTAGTGAGAGTGAGCGCGCGCTTTTATAGTTGGCGCTCTTTTCAGCTGTTTTTGCGCTTTCCTATCGCCGTCGCCAGCTCCATTTTACCACTACCCACTCCTCCTATGCGCCGGTGCCCCAAAAACTCGTCGCTCTGTCAACTGGCAAACTGTAACTGTAACTGTAATTGGAACTGCGACTGCGGCTGTAGCCTTGGGTGGTGGTTTGCTCGACGCTTTAATGGCGCCCGCTTACGGGACATATTCCCCATTATTCGCAATTCTCTCAAAAATCGCAAACCCCTATGTGTACATGTCTGTGTGTGTGAATGTGCAAGTATCAATTTATTTTAACATATGCGTAATATCCACAAAAATGTTGCACTAAAGAGTATATGGGCATATAGAAATTACTAGATATTATTGAACATTTTATTTTATTCTATTTTTTAAGAGCTTAGAGTGGTAGTGCTATTATATCCTATCATCATTTCCTCATTCCATTCTCCCTTTCCCTAAGATCTGCATATTTTAAGTAGATCTTTAAGCTAATATTGCTAAAATATAAATTATTACTATTATCAACATTATTATTATTATAAAAACTTCCAAAACTCTCATGATTTCTTTATCTTTCATACCTATTTCGTCCACTCTTTCATATATTCAACTCTTTAGTCCATTACTTCAAAGTTCATCCATGTCCCAAATCCCACTTATATAATTATTTCAACTACGATTTAGTTCAACTTACCGGTGTGAATGTAGGTGTGCTTCTTCATATCACTCTTTTGATGGAATCGCTTGCCGCAGTAGCTGCAGGGATAAGGCCTCGTGTCGCTGTGGATGAGCAGATGGGTGGAGAGGGTGCTGGAGCGCTTGAAGCGTTTGCCGCACTGTTTGCACTCGAAGACCTTTTCCACATTGTGCACCGCCCTGGCAGAAGAAGCAGAGGAAGAAAAACCGTTTAACGACATGCAGCATAAACAAACCGCCGGCTATTTGGTGTAATTAAAGCCAAGGCTCGAATTCCCTGGAGCCGCTGCTGAATGCTAAATACAACCGCAAAGCAAACATTTGGCCAGGCCAAATCCAACATTTCAGCTAAATTAAGTAACGCAAAACTGTCCCTGGACTGGACTGGCCTGTCCCGGCCCGGCCCCTCATTAAGCATGCAAAGTGCTCCCCGCCGTAGTGGGCGTGGCTCGGAGGCAGTGGGCCAGAGAAGTGGCTGACCAAATGCCTGTGGCGGAGCGCCGTATGCATACCTGTGCTGGCTGAGGCTGACCTCATGGCCGAAGGTCTTGTTGCAGAGCTCGCAGGCGTAGGGCTTCTTCCCGTGGTGGGTGCGGCGCGAGTGCACCTCGAGTCCGTGCGGCGTGGAGAACATCTTCTCGCACTTCATGCACGAGTACAGGTCGCTGAATTGGTGCAGGCCCGGCCACTTGGCCGCCATGTGATGGAAGTGCAGATGCGGCGGATGCGACAGACCCAGATGACCGCCGCCGGGTGGCACGCCCACGCCCACGCCAACGCCAACGCCTACGGCCGCGGCTGCTGCTGCCGCTGCGGCGGCCGCAGTGGAGCCATTTTGGCCAGCAGACTGAAGTGGCACCATTAGGCTGCGCAGCCGGAAGAGATTTTCCTGTGAGTCTGGATGATAGCTGCAGAGGTGAAACAGAAGAAGACAGAGATGGAGAGTGAGAAAGAGTTGGAGAATTAGCTCAAGCACGCACTTAATTAAGGCACAGGTTGTTGGAACTAATAAACACACTGAGAGAAATTCATGTGACTATAAAATATAAAAAACTTATATATAATAATTGGAATTAAATATATTTATATAAATTGATTAATTTTAGTAATAGTTTTAAATCAAATTATTCAATCAATTTTATATGAAATATAAGGAAATTATAGAATAATAATTTTAATGAATTATACTTGTATTTATATTATTTTATATGAATAATATATTAATTAATTAAAAAATAAAGAAAAATAAAAATAAAATATATATATTTTTTAATAATTTAAAAAAATTATATATTTAAATTATTCATTGTTGATTATTTTAGTATTAATAATTTAAATATATAAAAAAAATAATAATTATTTCAATATTAATATTTAATTTTCATATATTTTCTGTATATTTTTAATAATTGCCTCAACTTACCCCGCAACCAGTCCAGATTGCTGTTGCTGCTGCTGCTGCTGCTGTTGTCCCTGGTGAAAGGCAATGGCGGCGAAGAAGGGCAGCGCAGGCGAGAAGATGGGGCGCTGGAACATGGCCGCTTCGTAGTTGGGCGGGTAGTTCTGGCGCATGGCCTCCAGTGGGTTGGTGGGCAGCGTCAGCGCCGCGTTGGAGGCGCCGATCAGGCTCAGCGGAGGACTGCGAGCGCGCCGGGTCGATGGCTCGTCGCGACGCAGCAGCGCAGAGACGGAGAAGAGATCCGATTTCTTGGCGCTGGTGTTACTGTTGGCCGTGATAAGCAGCTCTGAGGCGGAGATGGAGGCGGCACTGGGTGAACTGATGCTGGGACTGCCGGGCGGCGAGTCCACTTCCAGTTCGACAGACGAGCTGCTCGAGTGCGAGCGGGAGCGGGAGCGGGAACGGGAGCGCGACCGAGAGTGCAGCGAGCGACGCGAATGCCGCGAGTAGCGCTCGTGGCTGCTGTCCGCATCGTCCATGTCGATCTGTGAGGAGCAGTGCGAGGCGCTGCGCGAACGGGATCGCGATCTGGAGCGCGACTGACGCAGCTGCTCGCTGGCGCTCAGGTAAGGCAGCGGCTTGGGCCTCAGCTGCTGCGGCTGCGACTGCTGCTGCTGTTGCTGTTGATTCTTGCTCAGCATCGAGATGGAATTGTTGTTGTCCTCCGTCAGGGCGACGCTGTGCGCCGGCAGCGGCGGCGGCTTCAGCCCGGCGGCGGCTACGATTGCCGTTAGGCGTTCAGTCTTGACCAAATTGCTTATGCTAAAGGGGTGAGCGGCATCTGAAAGAGAGGGAGAGAGGAAGAGGAAAGTGAGCTATTAGCAAAATCAGAACAAACAGCAGCGCATCATCAATCACACTCGCACAAGGAGTGAGATCCACCTGTATGGCACACACACACACACTCACATACACTCATACGCCGACAGTTGTCAGCATATCGAATTTCAAATGTAATTATTTTCGTATTCAATCGCCTAATCCACCTTACATGACCATTAATTCACCCTAATCAAGCGCATAGCAGCAGCAGCAGCAGCAGCAGCAGCAGCAGGAGAAGCGGAAAAGGAGAGGGCATGCGAGGATATTACCGTTTTGCTCGCCCGTTCCGCATTGGGCGTCAACGCGTCGTCGTCATCATCATCAACAGGATGAACGACTGTGTCACCCAGTACAACGCCCAGGGTGCGAATAGTGCAGCCACCCGACAAAATCAAACTGAGCATTTGAGATGGGCTCGAATAAACAGACTAACATAACAAATATACTAATATTAAAATAAAAGTATTATCATTAGAAACATACATAGATAATCATATTAAAATTATTAATATTAGTAATAGAAAATAAAATTAAGTTACATATACAACTCTCTAAGCTCTCAAAGGTAAATATTATAAGCAGCAAAAATCCAAATATAATTGAGCTCAAGTAAATTAAAATATATCACAAACAAAAAAGAGAGAAAAAGAGAAATAACTACAAAAGAAATAAATATTAAAAAAATTACTCCAAATGATTATTCCCAATAATTATTAATTTTTCTTAAGTTCCAAATAAATTATATTGAATTAACAATCAAATAAAAACATTATTCACTTTATATAAACTTTTGTTATTATTATTATTTTTTTAGAAAATATTTGGTTGCTAAAATTAATTAATAAAATTAGATATTAAAATATTTAAAAAAAATAAATAAAATAAAACTGCTTAGTTTCTCTTGAAATTCGAAATATATGTTTAACATTATTTGCAAATTTTCTGATGCACAACATCATTTTCGACGCTTTTGTGGGGTGCGCACAAGACGTGCGGCAGCCACAGCCTTTGGCGTGAGTTTCAGCCTCTGATTCGGCTGTCGAAATGGAATAATAATAATGTGCGTTTAAATAGAACATCTGTTCGGTCCGCACTCGGCTAAATGGAGCATGACAAAACAGAAAACACACACAGAGCTCACAGCCAGGCAGCCCGGCAGCCAGACAGAGGATGGCGACAATTGTGGGTTGACGCAGGCGCAGGCGCATTGCTGAGCAGCGAAAGGGGTAGAGGGACATGGCCAGGGGCTCGAGCGAATCCAAATCGAATGAATGAATACGCAGCGCAACAAAAGAATAACAATTTGACAACATTCTAATTCGCCACGCAGATAAAAGTAACTGCGCAGGCAGTGGGAGTAGCCGAGGGGGCGGGGTTCAGCACGAAAAAAAATGAGCAGAAAACGGGGGACGATTTTTGATAATGCGGCTTTGATTCAGTCAGTGAGCCAGTGAGCCGGCAAACGCAAAGCCAAATAAACATAAACAAAAAACCCACGCACATCCGTCAGATACGGATGCAGCTACAGATACGCAGATACAAAGATACTTTTGCAGCCACGCAGTTTAATCGCAGTCGCCGCACAACTGAGGCAAGCGCGCTGTGTTCCCTTTGTACTTGGAGGCCTTCTGGCATCGCAGAGTGTCAAGTGTTTTTATTGCATTGCGCCTTTGTTGTTGCTGCTCGCTTCCAGTTTGGCTGCGTTTTAAGTGTTGCCCAGGCACAGGGCAACTCTTAGCGAAGGCAATTGGCAGCGGAACTGCTCGAAATTAAACAGAAGCGCAAAACACTCGCCGAACTGCTAGACAGAGGCCTAAGAGGCTTTATGCAGTTGTCATACATATGCATGCATACATATACACAAAATGTTTTCAATCTAAAATACTTTTAAATACTTTACATATTTTTAAATTTTAAATTTAATATTTATTATTTTTAATATATATATTTTTAAAAGGGTTATTCGACACTAGTTTAAAATAGGTTGATTTTAGATAATTGTATAATAGTTTTTAATATTTATTTATTATTCTTAATATAAATCAAATAATTTTAAAAGGGTATTTTCGACTAAAGTTTTAAATAGTTTTGTGTTAGTTATTATTATTATTATTTATTTATTTTTTTTATTTATTTTTTTTTAATTTTAAATGATTGTAAGTTATGGCAAATAAAAAAATTAAATAAATTTATCCTAGCTTAGTCGAGTTTTTATCTGCGCCAAAAAAATAATTAAAAGGTCAAATATATACTAATATGTCTATGTCATAGGAAATATTAGTTAAATACTAGACCTTATGGAATTTTATTTCGTATATCTGCATATATTAATATATAATATATATATATTATATATAATATATTATCAAAACTTATAAGACTCTAAGCAACATAGCAGAAGTTTTCTTTCCTCAAGCAGATCTGTAATTTCGACCCAGATATTAACCTATTCTATGCTTATTTCCTTGCCATGACTAATTTATTTATTACTTGTCCGCACTTAACATTAAATTGTGCTCATAAATATTAAGCAGCTACACGAAAGCTGAAATTGACAACAAAAAATAATTATAGAAAAAGCAGGCTGACCTCGCACTGCAGCTGCAGCCATAAAGCAGGCAAATTTTAATCATCGCCATTTACGGCGAATGTCAATTGGAAAAACCCTTTATTCTAATTATGCACACAATTGTCCCGGGAGCATTATCACACAGCATCCATTCGAATGGGCAGCGAAACAGTCAAACGAATCGCAGACAACCACCAGCACCAGTTGAGTGGTGTGGCTGTCCATGGAGCGACAGACAGACAGCGAGAGAGAGAAAGAGAGAGAGAGAGAGGGAGCGAGCGCTTGTTTGAAAATCTAGAAAATGGTATTTTCATGTTTCGAACTAAAACTGAAAACGTTTAACGTTCGCCAACAATTTTGGTACACAGACAAAAATCATCCCTGGCGACAGAGACATAAACAGAGACAAGTGGATGAGCTTTTGGTAGCTCACGTAGGCCGACTTGTTTAAATGATAATAATGAGCTTAAGCATCTGGCTGCCCCTCAGTCTGCCAGCTGACAATGTAAACAGACGACACGCAGCAGCAGCAGCAGCAACAACAAACCGCCCACCACCTCATCTGCTACTCCTGCTGCTCCTGCTCCTGCTGCTGCTGCGACCCCTGTGCACTCAGCCCTTGGTCGGTAGTAAAGTCATAAATTTGTGCACATTAGACATAGCCGTCGTCCAACTGTGCCCCCTTACAGCTCTCAATCTCTCCCTCTCAGTCAGCCCACTCTCGAGCGCTGGCTCTTGCTCTGGCTCTGGCTCTGGCTGTGGTCCTGGCCACCCTTCGACTCCCTGTTCATCTGTTTTTATACGCCCGGGAGCAATATTCACGCAAAAGACGGCAGAAAAAAGGTAGAATAATTATTCGACACTGCATGGTAATTGAAATCATTGTTATCCTGTTTATACGCCCCTTGCCACCTTGCCCCCGTTGCGCCCTTGCGCCCTTACGCCCTTGCCACGCCCCCACAATTGATGCGCTTATGGCAGGATTATCAGTGTTCGGGCTCGATTGCGCAGCGCGAATTTGTTTAGCATGTGATAATTATTACAAATGCATTTAATTCCTAATTTTCCAAGAGTTGCTCAACTTTTATGGAGATCTTCTCAAAGAGTTGAGTAATTTTGCAGAAGCGTGGGTAGTTTGAAAACTTATTGAATTATGAAATATGAATATATGTACGCATATACATACAAAGTTTATAAATTAATTACGAATTAAAAAAATAAAAAAATAAATAAATATATATAATAAAAATTATTGAATAATGATAAAAATTTATGAAATATAATAATTTTAATAAGTCAAATATATATAATATATATATATTTATATATTTTTATAATATATTTTCTTGTTGATGGAAATGTATTTTATTTAATATATGTATTTTAAATTCAGTAACTTAATTTATATATTATGTATATTTACATTTTTTTTGTATTTATATATTATTTTCAAAAAATATATATATTTATGTACTTATACAATATAAATATAACTCTGACCTAGCCCATATACTTCCTCAACTTCCTCTAATAAATTGTGCAATTGTTTGTCCCCATTCAAGCACTAAATGATTCACAATCACTAGCGAAAGCCAATCGATCAAAAATTGTGATAGAACAGTAGTTAGGGGCCGCCAAGTCCATATAAATACTGGACGTACTAAACTATTGTAAAATTTGTGCTTTCGGCAAATATGAAAGCGGTCAAAGGAACACGAATATAAATCGACCAAACGGACGGACGGCAAACACAATAAATATTGAGCTGGTTGAGATATGCCAAAAGTGGGGGCCATAAACTTTGGGCCGATAGATTAGGGCCATGATTTGGTCGCTGGATGCCAATGAAACGAGCTGCTGATGCTTGATTAACGGATACAATGCCGCTATCCAATTCGAAGTCGAATTCGAGTTCGATTGGATATATAACGTGAGTGTCTGCCTAGAGAGGTGCTCAGTTTTCTCAATCCCGAGCCTAAGCTCCACTCCAGGCGGCATTAGATGGGGATTGCGTGCTCAAACATACAACAGTTGCAGTTGTTGTTGGCTCTAGCTCTGGCTGTGGCTCTGGCTATCAGCAACTGTTGCTCTGCTGTCGGTGTGGGCGCTTTGAAGCGTCTCGAAACGATTGCAAATAAGCCAAGCGCAATTACAAATTACATATTTACTTTATTTACCTTTACACACTACAAATCAATCGCCACAAATGCCAATGCCAATCCAATAGTCCCACCGTTCCCGTCCCCCCCTGTCTGCCCGTGTCTATGTCGAGTCCAGTCGCTCGACTGGCTTATCGCTGCGACCATAAATCAGAAGGCTATCTAAACTTTAGACTCTGTTTTTTTTCCTCTGCTGATAAATGACATTTAATTGGTGCTCGCTCAGACCCCAGCACGTTTTCACTTTTCAAAAAAAAATAAAAATAAAATAAAAATCATTTATAAATATACATATGTACATATTGATTATATCAGATTCACACATTCCTTGAGATCATAAACCAAAAACTCAGACTCAAATTCGTTTTCTGTTACCATTTCAATATTATCTCTTGGTTTTGCAGAGTTCCTGCCTTTTTTTATGATACACGGTAGAAGCTTCTTTATTTGCTTAAATATTTTTGTGATTTTTTTGCTGGAACTTATCGATAACAAGGGCTATAGAGAAATATAAAACGCAATTGCGCCTATATAATGATAGAGACCACAATTTCCCTTTATTGACCAATATAAAAAAAAGCTTATCGAGTGTACTCAAAATATCATTGGATACACTTTAGCCCATTGGGTCTGCGACTATTTTAAGCATAGTTCCCATTCGAGTTCGGTTTCGACATAATTACAGTTAGCATAGAGCTAGATTCTCGTTTTCTGGACGGCCGAGGTAGATAGTTAATTTTATATATTACGTATTGGTACCAGGATCCAATTTTAGCCAGGGTTGTAAACTGTCTGTCTGGGAGTTGATATCGCAGCCATAAGCTGATATCGACTGGTAGCGTTTATGACGCTCGACTGCGATATATAGCAATATCCTATAGAAATCGCAGTACTTCACACCTGAATGGTGAAACAAAGCATAGTTGGCGGAGTAAAGGTCAGGCAAGGTATCGCAAAGTGTTGGTTGGGTAATGCAAACAACGAAGTATTACAAAGTCAATGTATTCACTATATCAGCAGTGTATTAGCAGGGTTATTTAGGGTTTATTCTAACATTAATCATTCAACTATAAACAAATCAAACTGATTGAGATACTTTTATGAAAGAACCGAAGGTATCTTATAGCCATGATGGAACACATAGATATCTAATTAATAAATTAAGATATATAGTTATGTTTTATCTATGTCAATTTTGTAATTTGTGATATAATAACATATCTGATAGATCATATATAGCTAAATATTAGTTACTATTTTATAATATGATTTAATATATTCAACTCATTTCTCAACATATTTATATCTGAGACTGTGATCTCTGCATATTGGCAGTTTCCTATAATACTGGTGTATACTATAGAATAAATATTGTGATATATGATATAAAGATACGAATAATATTTTTATAATAAATATAATTCACTGCCATCATCTGATACTTATTCCTCCCATAATCCCTTCGCGAGTTGACAATCCTTTATGATATTGAATTTGACAATCTGGTTCTATTTTTGGTATCCTAAAATCTGTTCCAATTGAGACTGTTTGGAACGTGACGAAAAAGTGTTAGGTGTGATTAATAAGGGTTTTTTTCACAGTTGAAATTGATTTTTCTTTGTCAAATATGGCAAAGACAGAGATAAACTGGGCAAACATAATCGCATCATAAATTAAAGTGGACTGTTTTTTAATGTGGCATCAACTAGGACAGAGTCTATGCCTTTTCTCTCTCTCTCTCTCTTTCTCTTTCTCTTTATTTTGCGGTCGGCTCAACGAACTTGTTGTTGTTGTTGTTGCTGTGTACTTATCGGTTGTTGGTTATTGTTTGGTCGGTTTTACGATACTTTTACTCTTTCAATTTTACAACTGGGCGAGGATATTGACATGTTTAGATGTCGTTACCTATTTACCTTCGGATCGTAAATCATAAAGCGTGTGCGGTGTGCGGTGTGCGTAGTTATTAGCGATTGGGTATCTGACATAAACGAGCGACCACAACAACACCAACAGCAACAGCAACAACACATACAACGGCAACGGCAGCAGGAATAGCTGCAAATGTATCTTGTAGATACATAGATACATGCTCTAGATACATACATACGTAGACAAGGGCTGACTGCCCCTTTTTGGTATCTTTATAGATTTACAATGCCCAATTTTCGTCTACTTGGGAGAAGTTGAAAGATATATGACAGCCGTTGAGCGCATATTCGATGAGTTGCCAATGATTACGACGTGCGCCATAAATATTTCATAAATATTGCTCTGATTTTCGTTGCGACAATTTGTTATTGATCAATAATATACGAGTGCCAAAGGTAGCCAACGCCGTTAGCTGCAATACCCCGCTACACTGTGACAAAAGTCGAATCGATATTTTGGATTTAATTCTGAATCTCCCTTAATAAAGTTTAAAATGAGAAAGAAACTATTCATTTGGAAAATGTTTGTAAATTAATTTGAATGTACATAGAGCGCAAAAAAATAAACATACATATATCATATAAAAAATAATATTAATAATATAAAATTAATAATGATTTGAATAAATACAAAATACAAATAAATATAAATTTATAAAAATAAATTTATATGATATTGGTTTACAAAAAAAAAAGAAAAAAAAAAAAATAATTATAATATTAATAATAAAATAAAATAAAATAAATAAAAAAAAAAAACAAAAACCGCATTTCAAAAATTTATAAATATAGTCTGAAAAATACAAATTATTATTATTATTATTTTTTATTTAACTAATTTTCAAATTTATATTCTAATTCTCATCAATATTCTTAATACTTCCTTCCCTTAATTACCGAATTATGCTAAAACTATCAACAGTTTAAAATTATTCACACTTCTCAGCTATCTAATTGTCTTCAGTTTTTCGCTCAGTGTGCATGCATTGCCCGTGTCAGGCCAAAGAGTTGTTCAGCTCGAGTCGCCTGTTCGAATGCCCTACAAGCACGACACGTGTTAATCTTTTTATTATTAGCTTTTATTTAGTCAGCTTCGATTGCCAAACCACTTTAGATTATAAAGCAGGCAGTCATCGTGATTGCTTGAGGCGTTCTTCAAATTCTTCGACTCGAATCAGTCATATACCCTGAATATCTTGGAAGAGTAGCTGCTCTGGTGTATCATTCAAGCCGTATTCGGAATTTAAAACTGTTTTTACATGCGTAAATTTTCGAGATAGTCGAAGCCCAATCGCTTTACTGATTAGAGAACTCGATCTATATATAAGTATATATACATATATATATAAATATACACGTAGAGTCGATAGGATATTTCGATTGCTTTTAATTGATTCGAATCGCTGTTCAATTGTTTGGTGTGATTGAAAATGGCTTAAGAATTTATTGTCGAATTTATATCGCCTCAACTCCGATGCCATAAACCCAGTTAATCTATATACACATAAATTATATGTATGTGGTTCATTTAGGGGCACAAATTCCGAAATTTCGTCCAACTTCTGGCACTGATATCATTTCGCAAGTATGCGCAGCTGTCTTCGCTCTGATAGATCATTTGCCCATAGGAATGAATCAGTGCGTTAGGCTCTCTGATTAGACCATTTGATCTCTGATCTCGCTCGTGTTCGACTCAGCGTCTAGGTCTGTATCGTCATTCTCTGTTGGGGTGGGCGACAATTTTAATTTATTTTAATTCGTGACTCACTTTGCGCTACGGTAAACGTAACCCCGCAACCGAAAGACTTCTATGTTTTCTATGCGTTAATTGTATGGGGCGTAAAACGAGCGGTTGATCCATTCGCCACAAGCGACAATCTTAATTGATGTCTTTACTTAATAGGAAATCGAGACGGAAATTACATAGCTGACCTTTAGTCTGGCCAGGTTATGCCAGGAATTAACGACAATTTAAGTGCACCAATAAGCGACTCATTATACAGATCTTGAGAGACCTCGAGATGAGCTTGAACTTTTTGGTAGTGGATGTGATAGCGGGTGCTCGAATAGAGACTGTGAACTAAGAAATAAATATAAGACTAAAACTTAACTAATCTATCTAATATCTAAGTCTATGATACTATTTTATGAGAGAAAGGAACAAATTCTCCTTCTTTTTATTCCGCTTTCAAGCAATTATAAAAATTGATTTCCCAAATTTCCAAGCCCGAAATTGTAACGAATTTAATTACATTTTCTTTGCAGCCTGTTGAGATTTTTTTATTTTTTTTATGATACTTATTTAAGCCCGACAGCGATGGAAAATGGGCGGGCGGCGGGTCTGTGGGCGGAGGAAATCCTTGCGATGATTGTGAATTGGCGACAACTCAGCACAGCTCTCCGCCTGGCCAATCAGTCAGAGCGCAAGACACTCGGGAAATTGTGGAAATGGTGAAAAGCTGGCGCTCGCCAATATATTGTACCCAACAACAACAACAACAACAACAACAAATATCTCAGCAAACAAAGCGAAATTCATTTTGCCAGGAAAAGGAAAATAAAAACAGATAAGAGAAAAAGCCAACAACATGAAAAGCAAACGCATAGAGAATGTGAAAATGGTGAAGAGAAAATGCGGAAAGCGGAGCAAAAAACGTGGCGCGCCAAACGGAATTGAAAATTCTGCACGGCAATACATGTGTGTGTGCCTGTGTGTGTGTGTGTGTGTGTTTGTACGTGTGCGTGTGTTTGTGTTTGGGCATATCCATGTCTGCGCCGGGCTCAAGCTGTGGAGCTAAAAACATATCCGCTGGATACATGTAATACCGGTAAATGAAATCCGCTTGTCGCTGCCTCTGTGTATTGTGTGTGTGTGCTGTATGTGTGCGTGTATGTGTGTGTGCTTGTGTATGTGCGCAGCATGGCTGGCAACACTCATTCATTCATTCATTCAATGCTCATATTCGAAAATTCAACTGCGATGGCGACGACAACTGCCAGATACACACACATACACACACACACACGCACACACACATATGCATGTACACATGCCTGTTGTCTGTATCTATGAGTTTTGTCCGGTTTGGCTTGTCCGTGCGCATTCGTTTCCGTATCTGTGGTTCGCTATGGATTTTTCAATCCCCGATATCCACTTGTCCGTCATGTCCACACGGAAGATTTGCCCATTAAGCGCCACACACACACGCACACACACACACACGAGAGAGGCACACATATACAAACGGAATAATGAATATTTTGTGCCCCCCTTTTTGCTACGCCCCCCGTTTGCACAATTTTTTCAATTAATCTGACATTGTTCTGGGCCACGTTGGCGGCTTTTTGGCCATTGTCAGAAATGCAATATTTTAAAATCTCACATTATTCAAATAATTTTTACAAAAATTTACTGCAATCGAGTGTACGTATGTACGTGTGTGTGTGTGAGGGAGACTGAGAGAGATCTGTGGCAATATTTTTAATTAACTTGGGAATATGAAATGTGGCATTTGGGAAAAGCTTTCGGATGGGCGCATCAGATGCATTGCCAAAGGACTGGGTTGAAGCTCAGCATATGGAGACGGGACTTAAGAGTGAACTTTGTATACAGACACATATATAAATATTATCTGTAATAATAATAATAATAAAGCAAATGAGGAAATATTAATAAAATAATAAAATAGGGTTTTTTATAGGGAAAAAAAAGTTTAAGTAAAAAGTATAATTAAAGAAACATACATTATATAGCTATTTATAGGTATTAATTTTGTATACCCTGCATCGATTGAAAAAGGAAAATCCAGTTATAATGATTCTTAAAATTGAATTTCTAATTTTTTTTACTTTAATTTGACTTTAATTGTATACGGTGCAAAAAATAAGTATTATATATGTATATAAATATTAGCTACATGTTTAGATTAAGCTGAATTAAAAAATTTAAGAATTAACATAATTTATTATAAGCATGTATTACTTTTTACCTATCTATAATTTCTATAAAAGATAAAGGATATAAAAATTGCTGATAATATTTAAACGAACTAATATGTTTAACAAAAAAATATTTATGCTGTAACTAATACAAAAACTATGAAAAAATTATATTTATATATTTTAATATATAATTCGAGTTTATGATTATACAAAATCTTTCCAGGAAATACAATTTCTGCTAAACAAATCTTTTGATGATTTTTTGAACAAAATAGTTTGCATAAATTAATAATTTTATTTTATGATAGTGAGTTCATTTGCACTGAAGTTTTCTTTTATTTACTTTAAGTTATGTTATGTCAATGATAGAAAGCGATCAAATAAATATAATAATAATAATAAAATTCAAATATTGTTGCACAATATATTTTCAGTCACAAAACCTAATAAATTAAATGGGACAGAACTATTTCTTTATATAGTACTATTGTAACTTTTTTCTGATTTGAAATCAATCCTTATAAAAGTAACATACACGCTATTTTTTTTTTTTTTTTTATATATATATATACACTTATGATTTTTTTCTTTTTATTTAAAAAAAAAAAACAAATGTTAGACATTTGTAATTTATGCAAAAATAGAAGTCTTTTGACTTTTTTAATATCGGTAACATTTTTGGCAGATAAATGTTAATAATAATAATAAAAACTATACTATTGTATAACTGTCGCTGTCTAATATTCACTAATTTATTATTTTTAAAAGACTTTCTTTTCCAAGAAGTGTTTGATGGGAAACTGCTAAGACTTAATGACAAAACTTTTCTTCAATAAAGAAACCCTCTTAAAAATATTAAATACCACTTTTTTAGTTTTACACACACGCATTTATAAGATTTGCACACATACACGCACACATAGTTCTGTAATATAAAAGATCTTGCATTGGAATCTCTTGACTTACCGTCGGTGTTTCGCTTTTTGGGCAGCACCGCCTTGAAGGCGGACATCGGCGCGTAGTCGTGTGGCGAAGTCGCCGCCGGTGGCAACTGCTGCTGCTGTTGATGTTGTTGTTGTTGTTGCTGTTGGTGTTGGTGTTGGTGTGGGTGATGGTGGTGCTGCTGATGTGCATCCACTGTGATTTGGGCTGGTTGCATGCGCTGATGCAGCAGCTGCGTGGGCGAGGGAATGGCGGCCATTGTGGTCAAGGTGCTGAGATCGCGCACCTGCAGCGAAGCACTCGAGGTGGCTGTGGGAGGCGACGCGGATGCTGAGGGGCTGGCGGCGAACGAGCCGCCGGGAAAGTCAGCGGCAATGGCGGGCTTGAAGTTGCCCAGGCTGTAGTCGATGGGCAGGTGATGCTGCTGTGTAGGGGGCGGGGCGGCAGAGGCAGCCGAATGCAGCAGATGCTGATGCGGGCCTGCAGGCGCTTGCATCTTGCCAACGTTCATGGATTGAGTTTTTTTTTTCTTCTCAAATTTGTATATACTTTTTGATTTCTTTTATAAGTGTTGGTAAGCGTTTACAGGTTTTGGTACGACACACGCGACGGCATGGGCAGCGGAAACGGATGCGGATGCGAATACAGATTTACACACGCGTTTTGGCAATGGCAATGGCAACGGCTGCGAAACAGATTTCTATTGGCTTTTTATCAGACGGCACGCGCGCCAAGCAAGCAGCTGCTGGGCTGTTGTATAACTGTTTTGTTCGGCGTCATCGAGCGGACTAAACCCGTAAAAGTTAATCACGGCCGGTCGCTGGGCGCTGAGTTGGAAGCCATGGAACGCGGCTGGTAGACGCCGGCGCCAGCTGAGGCTGACGCTGAGAGTGAATCTGGCTGCTGACAGCGACAGCGACGGCGGCAGCGGCAGCAACAGCAGCGAGTGGCTGGCTGTGCACTTGACACGCCACGCTGAGGGTGTGGACCAGGTGCGGGGGTGGCTGGGTGGCTGGTTGGCTGCCAGCTTATCGCAACACGCAAATTCGACGACTATTCCAATTGTTGCGATTCCGATTTCCCAGCCAAGATTGGAAGAAATCAAGTTGTGCGTCGACTGCGACTGCGACTGCGACGGTGACTGCGAACAGGCGACAGCGCAGTTGGCGCCAGCGAGAGGCTGTGAGAGCGCGACTAAAACAAATACTCGCACTCGCACTCGTTGGCTTGCTTTGCGGTTACAGTTATTCGGCAAGCGTGAAGTGAGCGAGCGACCACACCGAAACGAACCGTCCGTGCGCCAGAAAGCACAGCGACTGACGAAAGCAGAAGCAACGACAGCGAGCTCTTTGCGCTCTCTGCTTTGGCAAGCGTGTGAGCAATGCGACACCCACCACCAGTGCCACCCAAGTGACTTGTGCGAGCGAGACGCCTAGCTGTTGCGTGCATTCCAGTTGGAATCACAGCTGGAAGGAAGTCTGTGTGGCCCACCACCATTGCTGCATAGGCGCGCTCTCTCGCACACACACGAGTTCTCGCGACGCAGCTGCTAGCTGGCCTCGTCTCGCACACTGAGCAGCCTGTTGATTATTGGGCTACGCCCAGTTTCCAAGCCGTCACGCTTAATCTGGATTTGGTATTGCCTTGGTGCTTGTTGTTGGTATTTTTAGTGCGCATACCGCTTTGATTCGTTCAAATCAATGCGCCACTCACGGGCCAAGGGTGTGAGGCGGCAGCACGGTATGGGCCAGTGTTTGAGTCGCCTTTGGTTGTGTGAACGGGCTGCTCCTCCACGGGACCAGAAAGCCTTGTAATCGCCGTTGTCTTTAGCCCCTGCACTGCGCAGTACGTTCCATTTTCTAATTTGAAATGCTTTCCGGCACCTCACTCAAGTGCTTCGCTGACAATTGACTTGAGCCGTCCCCTGCCCACCTATCGCCCCATTAGCTTTGTGACTTTGACTTGGCAGTCCCTTACGGCTCCACAGTGACATCCACTTGCACATCCACTTCCATTTCCACTTCCAATTCAATCGTTTTTGCCACCAAATCGATCAGAATTGCTTTGAATTGTTAAAAGGCGAAGCGAGCCAATGGCAGCTGCCCATCAATGAAAGAGGAGAAATGGATTCAATTTATTCGGAAAGCATTTGAGCAATATGCTAAGTGTTTATAGTACATATCGTAACATACTGCTTTGCACAAAATAAATATTACCAGTGAATAATTGAAATCAAAAATAAGTCTATTCGTAGAATATACCAATCAGAAACTACTTGTCATAGGGGCTTTGGGCATTTCTTTTATTCTCAAAAATTATTTCCAATTGCGAGCGTTTTGATATGGGCTATACGATCTTATATACATATGTATATGCCTATGATAAAGACAGAGAGCTAGGGAGACTGTGTGTGGGAGAGAGTGAGCGTGAGAGTGTAATAGATCATTGTTATTCCCTTATTATAATAATATATGTACATATATAATACTCTCTTGCTCACTTACTGGCACATACGCCCAAGGACTTAACTTCATTCCATAATACTTTATAGAGCCTTCAATCGTTCGCCCGCGGTAACTGTATTTTGAACTTTCATTGCACATTCTTGCTTAAAATTGATTTAAGATAATATTATATTAATTATATTGTTTTTAATATTTAGAATACGTTGTATTATAACCAATTTTAAAATTTTCTAAGCACAAGCAGTTCGAAAAATATTGTTAAAAACTTATATTATAAATATAGAATATATATTGGATGATTTTCTCTCTTAATTATTTAGTTTGCATATACATATTTATATATAAATTATATTTCTATCACAAACATTACAAATACAACAAATTCATGAGAAAATCTGTAATTCGACAAAGATACTCTTTTCGGATTGTGAACGAATAGATATATATTAACTAGAGATACACCTAGCTGACTACAGCGAGTGCAGAAAGAAGAACATTCGTCTTAAATAAGTTTAAGATTCCATTTTGTTATATTATCATTGTATAAAAACGTTTTCATTTGTAAAATGCTTGGAAAACTATTTGCGAAGTCCAAAGAAAGAGCATTAATTAGTTAATAACATCCGACTGCGATTTGCACTGAATTGTGATTTCCTATGCAAAGTGCAGCGAACGAAACTAAATGGAAATGCGCTTGTCTCTGGCATGTCAGCCAGATTTGTGGCTGTCTAATTGAGTCTTCAGCGAGTGGGGCTGGTCGCAGTCGACTCGGCTGAGGCTGCGAAGATGCTAAATTTAGTGTGTAATTCTCCTCTGGCAATCGTTGCCATGTGTTGCAGATGGCGCCCGCTGCCAGCTGACACACATACATACATATGTACATGTACGTAAGATGGGGATCTCTGGGAGCTCGGCTCGGCCTGGCTCAGCGAAAATCTGTGACGAAAAGCTTGGCGGGAACGGGAGCTCATAACACTTATTTATGTGACCGTTGAAATGGGAGCATTAGCTGCCTGTGTTTGTAAATATTTGTCATAATTTGGTGGAGGGGAGCGAACACATGCTCCATATAGGGGCCCAGCGGCATCCAGACATCGTCTCTGTGGCCTTCAGTTCATCTTCATGCCTAAGTGTCGCCTCGTTCTCTGTCCGCGCTCAGTCGGGCTTTTAATGTCGCAATTAAATGCATGACTTTTTAAAAATTAGATGCTTGTCAAAATTTATTATTTATGATGCTCCAAAAGCTCTCGCTGTCTGCATTTGGAGACTTCAAAGTATTGCTCTGCAGCCCTCCGCTCCCTCCATTCACACTCTTGCCTAGAGCCATCAGCTGTAATGAAAATCTCTGACTTAGTGAATGGGGCTCCGCTTGCATTTGTTCCCACATTAAAATGTAGATCAAGAGTGAACAAATTTGT
>NW_022045932.1:394012-420050 GCF_001654015.2 Drosophila navojoa
CAAATATCTATTATGAAAATAGTATAGTATAATCATTATTATAAACAATGTGAGCCTACATATGATTATGGGGCCATAAACAGCGGCCGCATTTTCTCTCGAGCTTCAAGGGTTTTCGCATTGTTGCTGTTCCGCTATATCATTCGTTTTTATGTGCTGAAATGTTTCACTTTTCTATAATTGCCTGGGCTTGCCGCAATAACGCTAAATGTGAATGTGCATTAAAAAATGCAAATGACACAGAGAGAAAGAGATGGGGGAGGAGTGGAACGTGAGGCGGAATGGCATAATTAAGTGAGTATACAAGCGATAACAATCAAATGAAATAGGTGTAAATTTAATTTGTCTAATGTCTCAATTTGAATATATATGCATGTATATGTGAGTGGAGAGTGTGGGAAATGCAAAGGTATGTTAATAATAATGGATAAATCGCACCCATGTCCCTGCCAGAAAAATCCACCCCAAGCGCCGAGTGGGAGTCGAGCCGAGTCGAGTCGAAATACGCATTAGAATTCGAAAATTGAAACACGTCCTGCTCACCTTTTGGTTGGGGGTGGCGCTCTCTGGGATGCTGCACAAGTTCGAAATTTTAAAATTCCAAACACTTCGGGTGTCATTTACAGGGCAACAACCAATTGGCAACTGGATCTTGGGCTAACTGAATTTGGGCCATGTCAAAGTCAGGCGCCATTCGACGCATTTCTAAATGTTTCCAACCAGCAACCAGCTGCCCCTTCGACCCGGCCATGTGGCTATGTGGCATATCAGAACGTCAATTGGATATTTAAATACAGGCGACACTTTTAATGGCAAAGTGTCAAGTGAAGGGGGGGTGAAGACGGGCACGGCAGCGGCTGTAAGGGCGGTACGATGATTTCTGCTTATTCCAAACACGTATCGGACGCGTCTCGTGCCTGTTGATAAATTGAATATTGAAAAGAAATAATTCAATTTTGACACTTGCCTTGGCCATGACACAAAGAGAGAGAGAGAGAGAGAGACAAAGTAGAGAAAATAGAGATGGAAAGATTGCGAGTTTTTAAGGAATTCAATATATTTTGAACTTAAGACTGAAGCAGCATATCTTAGCGGAATTATCTCATTTGATTTGACATTTGCCTTGGCCATGCAACAGAGAGGGAGCCAGAGAGAAAGGGAGAGAGAGAGAGAGAGAGAGAGGGAACCGAGAACAGACTTCATTTGTCTTATTTTATTAGTGAACTTAATGTACAAAATATAATAATAATAATAAAATAAAGAAATAATAATAATAAGTATGTTTTTATATTATTTTTTCAGTTTTTATAGAAATCTACAATATAAAATAATATAATTTTCTCTCTAAACACAATCGAATTTTTTTGTAAATATCGTTGGCGAATTATATATATAATACGACGTATTAGAGGCTCTCGCGTCAGCAGTTTATGATGTGGCATAAAAACGTCTCATTTGGGACTCATTTAATCCGCCAAATTGTTTACACGCGCCACATTTCACCTGGCCCATCTTACAAATCCCGCACCATAGCCACATGCAAAGCCCAACCCTAACCCAATCGCAGTCGAAACAACCCGCAGTTGGTGAAACAATCGCGAGTTTTGGAATTCATTCGAAAATCGTTTAACGGTCGTTGGCTGTTTTTCAGCGACACCTGCGCATTCCCAATGCCACCAAAAAAGATGGCCAGCCACCCACCGGCAGCCGCCCACCCACGCATGACTTGCAGCTCGACGTGGTTTTATTTAAAATCGAAAATGCGGAAATACAAAACGCGAAATGAAATGCAAAACGGAAAACGTTTCTTGATTGTGGCCGTGGCACATGTAGCTCGTCTGCCCGGACCTCCGACTGGGATGTGGGATGGAAGTGGATGCACTTGCCGCCAGCCGCAAGGTGTATGCAGCTGTATTTGCGTGCGTGTGTGTGTGTGCGTGTGTGTGTCGCGTCGCAAACAAATAAACAAAGGGTTCAACAAAAGCAAGCGGCCCAAAGTAATTCAAAACAAGCAAGTTATTGAAATGTTTGAGCGTGCACTGGCAAAGGAACTCGGATTAACCACATCCATTTATCCAACCACTCAACCACCCAGCCCATCCATCCGTTTAGCCAGCCATCTATGCAGCCCTTGTTATCCTTTCCAGCAGCACAAGTAGCCTCATTGTTTGTTTATTCACTCCTAAACGCGGAATAATCCGCGTATTAAAGAGCATTTAAGAGACTAGATAGATACTTGGCTAGCAGAGAGCGGGCAAAAGTACAGCTGAATATTTCATTTAGTCTCAATGAGAGAAAGTGAAGGAATAACAGTGTGAAAAGGGCATGAAAAGTGAATAAATTTAAATAATAATAAATCATTTCTATAATAGTGAGATTAAAAGGAAATGTATAATATATCATATATATTTTATTTTACATGCAAATATATTATACTATAATTATAAAAATACAAAAAAAAAAATATATATATAATAATAATAATAATAATATTGATAATATTTTACCTGATACTTTTTTCTATTTAAATCTTATATTTTTTGTTATCTTTCAATAATCAAATAATTTTAACCTTAACATTCGACAAACTATGTTAAGCATTTGCAGAGATCTGTAGTAGACTTTCGGGCTGAAAGATTAAAGAGAACTAACTGGAAATCCAAGAGACCGAAATGTAAGACTAAAGACTGAAAATGTTATGAAACATAACGAATACATATCAGAAGCTCAGTATACACTTATGTTATTTTATATAATAATAATAAATTTATTTTCAAAATATTATAATTATAGATAATATAATATATAAAATAAAATAAATATATAGTATTTTTCTGATAACAAATATAGATCATTCGAAATAAATATAGAATATAAATAAATTGCAATTATGAATCAAAACAGTAAAGAAATGCCCGCTGCTGCCCGAAGCTGATCTCTCTAGTCTAATCTTAAGAGATCCCATTGGAGTGCTCGGAATACCCATTTCCAGTGATAATCGCGCCTATAAAAACAAATTAAACTTCCATTTTGTTGTCTCGTTCCGGGACTTTGCCAGGACAAGCCAGACAACTCCTTGAGTCCCATTTGCCTGACTTGAGCCACTGCGTGTCTGTGTGGCTCTGCTGTGGCGTGTGGGTTGAGTGGAGCGAACTTCCGCTTCGGTTAAATGAAGTTAGCTTGTTGCGACTTATGCAAAAGTTTTCAATTGCCTTTTATTATTGTTGTTTTCCTTTTATTTTTATTGCTGCTGCTGCTGCTGCTGCTGCGGCTGTTACTCGACTCGCGCTGAAGTGAAATGCAAATTTATTCAAAATGTGAAGCAGCGAAAAGTTCGCACCGCTGTCAGAAAGTTGTCTGGATTAAGGTCTATGGCCATAATTAAATACACACTTTTTTCCCATTTATATTTGCATTCCGCTGAATAATTGCCTTTAATTTCGCTGCTAATTCACCTTGTCTTTAAAACACAATCAAAAGTTTAAAATTAAAGAGAAGCGCGGCCAGAAATGAACTGATAGACAGGGAGATACATAAATAGATCAAATAAAATTTATATAATTATAAAAGAATGAGGTTTCTCAATATAGAAATTTGTGAATAAATAAATAATAATTAAAGTAAAACAAACTCAACTCAAAACTAATTATTATAAAAATGAAATAAACTCTGCTATGATGAAAAAAATATTTTTTAGCATATTTTGAATTTGAAATGTCAACGTTTGTTGCTTTGCAGTTGTAAATTTTGTTTCTCTTTAAGCGAAATTTTCTGTTGAACTTAAATTCCAAGTAAGAAGTAAGAAACAACATGGGGGATGTGCGTCCGTTGCAATACGATATCAAGTGGGACACGTGGAACGACATGCCCATCACAGACATTCACTTCAAGCAAGTAGAGTCTAGCTGACCAGCTAAATACACACTAACCAACAGGGCTACGAACAGGAATTATGAGCTCGCCATCGAGTTTATGTGGGAGAATTCGTTTCTGCAGAGCATCGTATTCGAGGGTCTGGGTCTGCACGACCTGACGGAGATGAAGCCCATCTATCACGACTATTGTATGCATATCTTGCGTAATGAATGCTCGGTTATGATGCTCGACGAAACGGAAACGAAGATTCTGGCAGTGGCTCTGCTCGAATGGATGACCGACGCATGGCATTCCTGGTACAGCGAGAGAGAGAGAGAGAGTGTGTGTGATTTATGTATAGCTAGCTAATTGATCATTTTACAGGGTATTTCTGCCCGCCTTTGTGGGCAAAGGACTCTTTCAGCGTCTTATCGAATTAAAGGGAGACCTAATGGCCGCCACCAAGAGGAGCCTACAGATGGAGACCTTTGATAGCCTGATGGTGCATGAGATTGGCTTCCCAGCCGACTTGTATGAGGATCAAGATTTCCAGATGTGCATCTACGATGTGTTTGGCATGGTCGCTCAGCACATGCACATGCCGCGTGTCTGCTTCATAGCGCTCACCACCAAGGATCAGTATACCGCCGAGCTGGCTGACTATATGGAAATCGGCAGATCCATCTATTCCATTTATAAGGTCGACAATAATCGGCCATTCGACTGTCTGCGCGACCTCGACGAGATGTATGCTCTGCTCTATATGTTGCCTCTGACTCCGATTCGCAATTACCTGGAGTGGCCTGGCTTCGAGGCCTTCCACGAGGCGCTTCTGGCTCAAGAGCGAAGGGAAAGAGAGGAAGAGCTAATGAAGCAAAATGAGGCGTGACACTATTACCTACCTCGAGATGATTACTGGTCATTTTTTATATAAGAATTTTGGACATACTTCCATATTTATAATAGATAAAGTATTAATATTATTTCTGGTTTCATTTATTTATTTATTTTCTTATAACTTCAAGCTAACATATATTACATTCTCATTTATTCTTTTCTCTTTTTCCCTTCCTTATTCTTTCACTTAATTTATCTGCTTTCCTCTACATTATTTCCCTTGTCTCTATTTCTTACCTTCTGTTTTCTTTCTGTTGTCCAATCTCTTCTATTCAATTTCTTTCCTTCTCTTCAGCTTTCCTGCTCTCTATTTTTCATATATTCTTTTCACTCTATCTCTCGTTTTATGATCTTTTCATTCCTTCAATGTCTTCTCTTCAATTTTTTTTCTCATTTAATCAAAGCATTTTGATCAACATTACAATCTATAAACGAATTCCTCTCAAAACTCTGTATATCTCTGCATCGCAATCGAATCACTATATCAGAAAAAGAATTTCATTATTTATAAAAACTAACGGATTCGATTGCTATTTTAGTTCGTATCAAAGATTCACAGTAAACAGAAAGCATCGGCGATCGCACCGGTGATAATAGGCTTGATAAGCACGAGTTTATTGTGTATTTATGAAAATGTTTATATTGTGTAAGAGTCTATAAGAGTCTCATGCCCAAGTTGTTTTTATTATGGCAACAACTACTTGATTTCTGCTTTTCTTTACAGCTTTCTGCGATCTTTACAGCTTCGCTTTGACTTTGGCAGCTAGCAAGAGGTTAAGGACATCGTCGGCACAGCCCCAGCAGAGGGTGACTCCACTGCCGCCGTGTCCGTAGTTGTGTATGAGCAGCTTGTTGCCACGACGTTCCGCCTCCAGGCGCAGCTGGACGCGACCCGGTCGCAGGCCAACCCAATCGAACAAGTGCTCCGAGTGCTTGAGGCCTGGCAGCAGGCTGCGACAGCCGTCGATAATGAAACGCTTATCCTTCGCACAGACATTGGTATTGTAGTCCCGCTCCTGGTGAGTGCCACCAAGCACCACAGACTCGGTGCTGCTCGAAATGCGATATCAACTGAATGCTATATATATCGTTAGGGCATCTAACTTACTTTGGTATGATGTAGTTGCCATCATCGCTTTCATCAAGGATCGCGGTGAACACCCAATTGGCCCTCACGCGGCTAACTTGGCCACGTACCGAATAGACGTCATCGTCGTTCAGCAGCTGCCTGGAGCCAAGGCCGGTGCAGTTGACGATCACATCGTAGGAGGATTCTCTGACAAAACTCTCGAGATCTGTGATTTTTCGCTGCTCAACTTGACCGCCTCGGCGCACAAAGCGTTTCATCAGGTAAGGCAGCAGCTTGATGGGCTCTGACGTGTAAGTCACAAAGGACATGCCGCAACTGCACTTCGAACGTTAGACTTGCGAAATGGTCGATATGAGTGGGCTAACACTTACGTGAATTTGACATCTCTGCCCTTGTTGTAGACTTCCAGTTGTTCAGCTGTTAGTTCCACAGCTCCATAGACAATATCACGCCAGAAATCGCCAACGATCACACTCGGATCTGAGCTGAGGCGCACGCAGGGCACCAGACAAACACCTGCCTCGCCCGCATCCTCGCTTAGCCAAATCTGCTCCAGGAATAGATGCATATCCCTTGACCATTTGCTATTGAAGAAACTCTTTGAATGGATGTACCCACGTAATATATATGTGCATTTTGTAACACCTACTGAACTTTAGACTCATCTGTGCCGCCCAACAGAAAGGGACCCCACAGACCCGCCGAGCCGTCGCCCGTCGTATGGGGCGTGAATTGCTCCGACAATATGGTCACCTGCACATTTAGCTTCTTCTCATCCTGATAGTGCTCCAATATTTTGATGGCACTCGCAACACCGTTCACACCCGCCCCGATAACAGCTACTCTCAGCATGATTCCGTCTACGCAGACTACCCAAGCAATACTAAACTTCTGCGGCTCAGTGAAGTGCCTCTTATCAGCGAAATATTTCCACTCAAAATAATCAATTGTAATGAGCTCTACTCTACGGCTCATGAAACCGCCTCTTCCGCCCTGACTTTACAACGCGGCAGTTATATTTGAAACAAAATTTAATGTAAATGTTATTTTTAAGCCCTGAAACCATTTAAATATATGCAATAGGCAGAAGCAGGCGTGGCAGTCCCTAAGGAGTATATATGCATATTCACGATCGACTTAGCTCTGGTTTTCCCTCTCTCCGTCCGTCTGTCCAACAGGGCTATATCAATTAAAGGATCTGCGACGCCTACTTCCGCCTGATACTAATTTGTTTAGGGTCTAACAAAATATTAGCAATGTATGAATAGAATGAATGGACTAGTTGAAGAACCAAAAGGTAATTCATTTGTTTTATACTCATTCACAAAATGGAAATACAATTAGCAGGCAATGAAAGTTCGTAAAGTAGGCCTTGAATTCCAAACGTTTTCAATGAGTCTGGGAAATGTAGTTCCATTCAGTTAGTTTTCTCCGAGCCTTTCGAGCCTTTGCATCAACTCGCTTCTAAATTAAAACAAAATTTATATTTTCCTTTAAATTTTTATCGCAATTCAAGTCAATTTCAAAATGTGCGGAGGCGGTTGCGGTAGTGGCCCATGCGGAGGCTGTGGCCCATGCGGTGGTTGCGGACCCTGTGAGTTTTTTTTTTTTTTTTCGTCGCTTCAACAGGGCTGAAGAGCATTTGGGCATAGATCGTAATGAAAACTTTCTTTTTAAGGCTGCGGCTGCCCCACGCGCTACTTGAAGAGATCAGAGGAGCATATGCCCTGTGTGTGGTGTGCACCATGCAAAGCTCATTGCTACAACACCCCACCCAAGTGCTGCTGCTAGGGGCCTTAAGCTTTGCATTCGTACGGAGTCTCCTTTAAGGAAAATCTAAGAGCTAAACACCTACTCCACTACTTATCCTATTCTTACTGTCGAAAAATAAGAGGAATTATCGTAAGTGGCAAAAGTATCTTATCTGTTCTGATCCTGTCTCATCTGACCTGTTCTGTCTATTCAAGCCCAGCTGAAGTCAGCTTCGATTAATAGTATTTGTAAACGTGTGAAGCACGTCAATTTGGAAGCAAGTTGGACCTGAAAGGATGGCTGGAGGCTTTTGAGCTTGAACGTGAACTATTGGGACGGTTCGAATATCAGGCAATACCACAAGTCAAACCTTTATCAACCGAGACACTTGACTCGAATTCAACCTGAATGCAACCTGATCGAAAGCAGAATGTCAAGCTCATTTTAAATTGTTAAATTCAAAATCTTCATTTTCATAAACATTTTGGAACTTTTATGAATAAAAATTCGGAATCTACAAAATGTTTGTTTACTCTTCTTTTCCTTATCGATCGGGCGATATGTTTTACGCTTGCAGTTAAGTAAAAGACCTCAAAATCATTTTCTACGTGTCTAATCTCAAGGGTTGCAGTTAATTACATTTCACACACTCCCAAGGTTGCCTAAAATAGGTCTCTCTGTGGCTATATCTCTGGGAGTCGTTCCGTTGAAGCTCGAACGAATTGTCTAATACGGCCTCGCTAGAACACATCTTAATTGTTTTCCCTATACTAATTAAATTAAAAATTTTTTGCGGCACCTGATATGGTATAAAGCGGTTGGTCTATAGCCCCAGTCATTCATTTGTTTCAGTGGAGCCTTAATATGAAATTTGTTGCTTTGCTTTCGTTGGTCTTGGGAGCTATTAATGTCGCAGGTAATTCATTTTGTTTTTACTCATTGGCAAAAGTGAATTGCATTTTATCCAATGTCTGCCCACCTTTCCGTTCGCTATTGAAACTTTTCTTAGGTAGGCGCGTGTATATTAAGCTCAGGTCGAGCACTCTTTCAAAAATCGAACACTATTCCCGATTAAAACCCGTATTGCAATGATGTCTCCATTTGTATTTTATAGAGTTTCGAATTTGTTATACTTTGGATACTGATCCCAGATACTCCATTGCTCTGAAATTGTGATTAGGCGAATAAAAATAAGCAAAGAATTATTGAAATATCAGTTTCCCTAAGAGTGCAGGCGATCTCGTAGCTGAGCACTTATATTTCTCTTTTTTTTTTTTACAATAATACTTTAATTTTTCTGCATTTATAAATAACTCTACTAAAGATTTCTTACTTGAATTTCAGATATTTGCTTTCCTAACGGTTGCCCTCCTCTTCCGAAATGAGAGCACCTCCAATATATTTATTTACTATGGATGTTCTAAAAATGATAAAAATAAATTTTAACTGATGATGACTCTTCTATTTTTATACTCATTCACGAAGTGAATTAGTATACTGGTTTTGTGCAATGTCCGTCCGTCTGTCCGTATGAACGCAGTTCATTTCGCCGCTATTGAAGCTAGAGACTGAAATTTGGAACACATACTCGTGTATAACTCCGATTTATAAAGTGTTAAAATGATTTAGCTGCATTTTACTAGATGATGGCGTTTAGTTTTTAGACTAAATGAAAATGAAAAATGAAATGCATTTTACTAGATGATGGCGTTTAGTTTTTAGACTAAATGAAAATGAAAATGCTCGAGCCCGAGATCCTACACAGTTCTTGAGGCATCAAGTATTCCATGAATTTACATTCTAGTTATTTTAAGGGACTAGGCTCTGAGACTTCCTCAAAATAGTCATTAGTTCTCTTTCGTTTGATCACAACACTTCGACTAGCTTCTAAATTCAACAAAATCAAAAATAAAATAAAATTTTATTTGTGAAAATTTAGAAAATAAAATTTTATTTTTCTTTTCGTGAACATCTATAAAACCAAGTTTCAGAAAAATGTGTGGCCCATGCGGAGGTTGTGGTCCTTGCGGAGGTTGCGGTCCATGCGGCCCCTGTAATCATTGGCCATGCTGCGGCCCTCACAGCCCGCCGTGCGGGGCACCTTCGCCAATCCCATGCTCGCCTGCGCCAGGCGTTTGCTGTCCGCCGTTGCCCGAAGGTGGTATTCCCGACCCACGTGTCTGGAATTGTTGGAATACACCACCTACCTATCCATGTAAGTTGGTCCTCTTTCGGTAATCGTTCACCCTGTGTCTGATGTGCTTCATGCAAAGCTCGCTGCTACATCACTCTGCAAAATTAAAACCTACTTTCCCTGTGTCCTTCAGGTGGATTTTGATAAATCGACTTCGGGGCCGAGCGTGGTGAGGGAAACGTTGGAACAGTGTGGGTGCTGTTTATCTATATTTAAACAGGAAAAATGGGCGAGATAGCTGTATTTGTGAAACTCTTGGTTTTAAAAACATTGGAAGCAAGTTGAGTATGGAATAGAAAGTATACTTATCAACAGATCCAACAAGACTGAACTATTCAAAGAGGACTGAGTTTGTACATGTGCGCCTCGAACAGAATTTCATTACCACAAAATGTATGGTACACACTATGTCAGACTTCTATACATCGTGGCTCGAGACTCGGTGAGGTTACAAAGAAGAAATGGCAGAAATTTGACGAAAGCAATCACAGCAAACAAAGCTCTTCATTGAATTTTAAATTGTGAAATTATAAATTTGAAGTATTCATAATTAGATTTTCGGAACTTTGGCAAATTATATTTTGGACCCTTGAAAATGTGTTTTTTAATATGAAGGTGCTGGGGTTTAGAACCGACCTTCCTGTTGATATTCGTTTAATCTAATAATTCATTTAAAAACGAAATACGGTTGAAATTTGAAAGGCTGAAATGTTTGGTTATCGATAGCTTGACAATCAACCGCACGAAATATTTTGAGTATTTTGCCTGCCAGTTCAGTATTTTCGTTTTATTTTGATTCTAACATCTGGTCGCACTCGAAAACATCATTAATGTCGAGTGACTAATGATTAATGACTAATGGTGTAATCAATTAATGCATTACCATGGAAAAAATTTTTTTTCAGCTTATGAAACTTTAGGTGGAGACTGATAATAAATGATGTATACATTAGCAGTAAAAAAAACAGTTCACAAACAACAATCTTTATTTCTATTAAATGGGGACAAAACCTCAATAATTCTAACCGAATAGTTACATATTTAAGGGATACGACAATTATATATATGTATACATATATATATATGTTTACATATACATATATAACATAGTTCTTTTAAGAATATAAAGTGGATAGTTGCTTATAACTGATTTTTAATTCTGTACAATAATGGTATGCCTCATTAAAACTAAAAATAATATTTGCAGAAGTATTTAACCTATATGAAGTGTGTTGCTACATTAAAAACTATTTGCCGGTCGTGCTCCTTGAAGCTTGTCCCTTGTAACTTGTTCTGTTTCCAAATCTAAAATGACATTAGTCAAAATCTTTTTCGCCTGTATCTGAAGATCCCGATCCAAGCGCCTAATGCTTTGCACAATGAAATTGCCATAATGAAACAATTCATTGGGTTCCGAACTGCTTTGCTCTGTGTTAGATGCAATGCTATTGACGTTGGTTATCGCCAGTCCACTTTCATTTAGGGCTCGTCTCTTCTTGGGGACTGGCGATGGTTCCGAGTCACTAGCAGGAAATGTCGTATCCGGAGAACTCTTTAAAGCCGTATTCACTAATGCCGATGGTTCAAATTCCTCCTCTTCCTTCTCTATGACAACTTGCGGGCTTTGAATGTCGTGTGCATTGAAGGAGTCCTCTGTATGAAAGCTGCTCTCATCCGCCATCTCCAATTTCTACAAAAAGCAAACCCAGATTTCGATTTAAAGTTCATAGTGTATATAAGCTGTCGCTCACTTACACCAATGTTGCCCTTCACAGAGTTGTTCAGAGATCGCTTGGAATTGGGCCATTGCAATATGAATTCCATTTTGGATTTGTTTTTCCAATCAAGTAATGAGCTCTTCTGATGCATATACTTGTAGTACGATTTCAGGTTGTTCCATTTTCTGCACACGTCAGCTGCAAGAAAGAAAATACAATTAATTAAACTTAATTTCATTACAATTATGTCAATATACTTGCTTTGCACAACATGAACAGCTGGGCTGAATTTAATGTTTATGTCGTCTGTCAACTTTTGCCAGAAATCGTTTTTCAGGTGCCTCAATTTGTAGAGTGGATTCGCTGGATTCCACAGATACTCAGCAGCTCGGACACTATCAATAATAAAATCTGTCATTTCATCGGTAAACAACGACTCCATTTTTGATCCGATTTCTTCGCTAATTATTCTCTGTTCCGTTTGTTGTACACAAAATTGGTTGGTGTTCAGCGTCTCCATAATTACAATAAGCAAAAAGAAGAACGCGAAGGCCAGCTGTAATTGCTTTGGTATTTATTGCGTTGGCTGGCATGGTCACACTTGGGCAGATTTGAACAATTCTCCATATTTTTGTATTAGAAAAAAATATATTATGATTATTTAAGCCAATTAATATAACTTATATATTGAGTAAAATAAATTAAATATAATAAATGTATTTTAATGACCATCCAATACAAATTGAAGTATTTTTGCATTAAATGTTCTTATCCTATAATTATGTTACTTAACTGTGTTTATACATAGTAATAGACATTAAACATTTAATGTTTTCCACTCTCGCTGTATTTGTTCTTATCTTGCAGCTATTTGCCCTTTGAAATTATTATTTTAATTACAAAAGAGAGGAATGATTTTTTCTAGGGTCTGTTGCTCATATTTTAGTATTTATAGCGTACTCACGCATGGTCACACGTTAGGTAATGATATGAATAATGCGGTTGGCCTTAACCGCATTTTATGGAGGACATACATACATATTTATTTACATACTTTTATATCTATTAAAAGTGATCTATATATGTTTACAATAATAAATATGTAACTATTTTGTTTTTGTTTGTTTTTTTTTTTTTATTATTATTAATTATATTTTAATTTCAATTTTAATATATTTCACTCAGATTTTTGTGATAAACGATACAATACTTCACCTATATCAAATAAACATAAAAAATTATAAAACCAAAACAAAGTATGCCATCAAAAAATGTAGGTACATATATAGTAGGCCTTAAGGTCTACCTCCAGGTGAGATCTCAGATTTATGGCATAAGGCTAGAGGGCCTTCTCACCAACAGTTCTCCGTATTTCGAACCTTTCTTTCGGCCAACATCAAAATTTTTTAAAATTCAAAATTTTGGTTTTCCCTTTTAGATTAAGCTAAGTAAGTGAAAAAATTCGTATAATATGTAAAATCATATAAACTAATTTCCTTATATTTGAAAAAAAAAAAAAATTAAATAAATAAAATTCTTTTATTATGTAGAAAATATAAATTTAGAATGTGTAGTCCTTGCTGCGGACCTTTTGAGGTAAGCCATACTCTGATATAGTTGGGATGACCCCAATAGCCCGACTCTCTCCCTCCACTCTGTAGCCCAGGGGCTGTCGCAGTCGTGAGCTACGCTGCAGCATCTTATACACATCGTGTGATTGCGTGAAGCGAAATGGCCTGCAGGACAAGTGTCCGAGAGCTGCGTGTCAAGGGCGTCCACCCTGCATGTGCTTCCCATTCCCCACATGTGGTCCGGCGTCGTTCCCATTACGGTTCGCCAACATGACAATGGGGGTCAATAATAAGCGCATGAGATGTGCAGCCACAGCGGCAACTTGCGCAGGAGGCGGTGGACTGCCGCGTGCATGTGGCGGATGTTCAGGTCAGTTGCCCCCCCACATAGATATTTTCCAAGACTCCGTACTTATCACTTAATGCTCCCATCTCCAGGCTGTTAACCTCAGCGCGATTCCCAACCTGGATTTTCGATGCAGCCAGCTCCTGCTGTGCACTGTTTAAAGCTCACTGATATATCACACAAATGGAAGGTCCGCACATTTGGTGCACTCTATGGTTTTTTCCGTCTGCCCCGAGTCTTATTTTTTTTTTTTTTTTTTTAATGCATTTGAAATAGTTCGGCTTAGTTGAATATTTTTTCCGCTCACTGTACGCATGGTCTACACCCAAGTAAGTATTCCCCGCCCCGATAGTTGACAACTGCCTTAATTATAATTATTAACATTGCTTTAGATTTGCGCAACCAAAATTACTTGTGAAAAAGCTACGATTAATATGATGTTAATTGTATAACAAATTCTAATGGTCAAAGAGATTCCACAATAAAGAAAGATTCGAAAAAAAAGTAACAATTCGATTTCAAAATTCCATATCTATTGCTCAAACGCCGTTATTGGATATATTTCTGACTCTAAATTTAATACTCTAATGCTCCAATTTTATTATATAACAATTCCATGGCAAAAACTAAATTAACCGGAGACTTTCGTCATTACGGTGAATAAAGATCCCTCAAATATTTTATAAATGAAAACTAAACAAAATATAAATTTTCTATTTTCTTTTACGTTTGGGGGTGTGGCTGTAATCTTACAACATTCAAAATACTAGCCAGAAAAATATACGGAATATACTAAAATTGCCAATATCTCAGAATCAGTATTAAATTTATGAGATGTTTTCCTATTAATGAAATACATATGGATATATTTTATATAATATGCCATCCATATGGACATATTTTATATAAATTGACTTTAATAATTAAACAAAATATCTTACAATATTTAACAACATAATTGTGCACATAGTTTGTAGCACTGTTTCGTTTAGTTTGTCGAAAAGTGCTGCCCATCAAAATTTCAATTGTCTAAAAGTGCGCGCAAGTACGATTAAATTCAAATTCAAATCAGTTATTTTTTTTCCCGATAAAGTAAAATTAAATACGAATGTTACTATTTATTTGATAGCAGCAGTTATCATTGAAATGTCAACAATTTATTTTGATGCAGTATTGGCATTAACTTAAATAGCGTTTATATATTTTTTAGAATTAATTATATACAACAATTAAATACTAGTTCGCGTTTTTTTTCTGCGTTCGTCTTTTTCTTCTGTTCGTTTTTATAGCTAATGGATGGAATGCTTTAAGTTTTCTACATAAAACAACGTGGGGCGCTCGTCGGCCAACATAATCTCGTCTTTAAAATTAATTTTGATGTAAACTTAAAAATATGTTGTGAATGTGTAGGGGAGGGGCGTGGCAGCGACTGCGACTGCAGTCCGGTCATTACATGGCCGTCTCCAGGGGCTGGCTGTGACTGCGTCCGTTGGTGTGCAGAGGCGCCAGGCCGCCGTCGCCGGCTTCATCGAAGTCCGTCTCGAGCAGTGCCTCCGACTTGGAGCGATGATAGGGATTGGCAGTGGCCAGCGGCGTGGGCGATGTGGGCGACGTGGGCGACGGCTCCTGCGAGGCCGTCTGATAAACAGTCTTTGGGCGTGTCGCCTGCACTATGGGTACCGCCGGCGGCTTGGTCAGTGGCTTGGCCAGCGGTGCGGGCGTTCGATAGTGGGACGTGGGCGCCTTGCTGCTTCGCACGGCCGTATAGTAGGAGTCCGGACGCCTCATGTCAGCGGGCGACGGCTGCTGCTGCGGCACGGCCGGCGCCGGCCGATAGAGCGACGACTCCGTGGAGAAGTTGAACTGGTCCAGCTTCTGGTCAAATGGCAGCGAGTCGCCGCTGCTGCGCTGCGGCATGAAGCTGCTGTGCGAGCTGCGCTGATACTCCGGCAGGTTCTGCTTCAGCTCGCTGAGGAAGGCGAGGCCTGGCTGGCCACGCCTACCGCCCACGCTGCTGCTGCCGCCGGTGTCCGTGCGCAAGGGCAACGTGCTGGCATTGCCATAGTAATCAGAGCCCACCTCCTCGGCGTCTGTCTGATGAATGATGGGCGTGTCCTCCGCTACGCTGGTGCTGATGGAATTGGCGCGGGTGCCGCCGCCATAGGTCGAGTTGTCGCGGAAGCCCTCGTTGCGGTAGCTCAGCTCGAAGGCATCCGGCTGCAAAGCGGCCGCAGCCGCCGCCGCCCGCGCCCTGTGCGAGCTGCCCTTCGATATGGTGGCCACCTTGTGCGGCTGCTCCTGGCCAGCTGAGCCAGTCCGCAGCGCGTTCTGGTTAACGTACTCGTTGTAGTGCGGCTTCTGCTCGTAGCCCTCGTAGCTGCCCGCCTCTGAGCTGAGCACGCTCTTGTCCATGGAGTCGATGGAGCCATTGGCCACCATCTGCTTGTAGTCCTGGCTCTTGGACAGCGTGCCATTGCTGGACATGTTCTGTGGAGCGCGAAAAAGCAAAGCGAACCGAGGAGCAAAAAGGAAAAAAGAAAAGAAAATAAAATTCAAATAAAGATCGAACTGAAAGGAATTAAAAAGACTAGCGAAATCATACATAATTGGGACGACGACGCAGCGAGCCCTGCGGATCGATGCTGTTCAGGCTGCGCAGGCTCTGGCGGATGCTGTTGCGTCGCTGCAGGCGTTGCACGTGTCGGTGCTTGGACTTGGCGAACCAGCAGAAGGCCACCAGAATGAGCAGAATGATGGCCAGCACAAAGGCCGAGATAATACTTATGGCAAAAATGTCCGCGCGCCACGACAAGGGATCAATGATGACCTAAGAAGGGAAAGGCATGTATAATTATATAGATATTACAATTGTAGCTTCGTTCATTTACCCTCGGATCCATTTCGCAGATGAAGCCGCGCTCCTTGCTGCAGTCCTCCACTTCGATCTCGCCGAAGACGAAGCTCGTGCAGCGCTCGATGTGATTGTAGTCCTGTATCCAGACCTTCTCCGGGTACTTGAGATGCCGCATCTGGCTCTGTAAGTACCGCCATAACGTGATCTTGTCGGTGCGCAGGAAGGGCATCGTTGAGTTCTCCGAGCGGCAGAAGTCGCGCGCCTCATGGAACGTCATCGGCGCCCCAACATAGATGAAGCAGGTGTCGTGCACCAAGGCCCAGCCCGGCGGGCACTTGCCATCCAAGATAGTCTCGTTGTTCATTTGGAAGGGCACGGCCAGCACCTCCAGCAGCATGGGATCATCTAAAATGCGAAAATTTTAACTCTGTCGACTAGCTTGTGCTCAATGTGAGTTATTACCGTATTTATCCCTAATGCGCGACTGCACCGAGATGGTGTTGTTGTAGCTCCAGTAATTGTGGCGTGCATCAATCTTGGAGCTCCATGTCTCAAAGGTCCTTAAATGAGAAATGAGTTAAGTCTAGGACTCTAATGGGGGCCCTGAGTGTGTTGCTTACCTGTTTTCGTAATCAAAGCTCATACTACGTGTGTGGAAGTGAAGAGGAAGACAGAGAGAGAGAAGGTAGCATAAGAGATAGAAATTTCATATAAATAGGGATACAGCTACACTAATTTATATCTTGGCAAAAACTGTTTATAAATTTAGATGAGAGTATTTTCTTTCGCAATCCCTAGTGGTAGGTACTAGTCCTAGTTCATAATCTTACATCAGCTATTGTGTAGGTCTTTCAATAAACATTTATTCGGAACTCTAGTGTGTTTTAATAACTAATCTACAATAATAATCAGGTCTAATAGATCCTTCTATGTTCATGCAGTTGATGGTTAGACATAGCTCATCGAATGGATATCCATTTGACCCTTTTCAAATTTCAGCTAATCCCTTCAATTTGATCTACTTGATACTTACATCGAGTTATTGACAGTCAGCAGCTCGTAATCATTCTCATAGTTCTCGAATATGTTGTCCACATACTGCTGGCCCGCAGTGCCGGCCACAATGGTAGCGCGAGACATCCAGTTGGTGGCCACATTCCTAGGCAGAAGTCAGAATTTAATGATCCTTTCAATTAAAGCCAAACTTATTAGCTTACCTGTAGAAGCCATTGTGGGCCGTCGTCTGATAGATTTGCAGTCGCACTTTTTCGAAGCCGGACACCTCCATGATGCGACCACCCACATTGCTGTGGACGTAGTTGTAGCTGAAGTTGGAGACGACCTGGCAGAGTCGAATGACCTCCTCGTAGCCAGCCATGTTCTGGGCGAAGTAGTTGCGATAGAGCTCGACCTCCTGGTAGGGCGACGACTGGCGACCTTCCACATACAAGGCAGGGCGATTGCGATTCCGCATGAAGAGATTGTGGTGCACAAAGCCACGCAACGAGGTGGCGGTGCCGCGCGAGTCAGCACGGATGCGCAGACCGCCTTGATTCTCCAACAGCAAATTGTTCTAAGGGAAGTTTTAGTAGGTAAGTCAACGAATAACAACGAATTTTTGGGGGCAGCTTACCATAAAGTAGAGCGAGTTCATGTTCTGCACGTCCAGATTGAGCGCTGAGGCGCAGGTGGAGAAATTACCATAGAGCTGCTTGCAGTTCCTCTCAATGCGATTGCCTATCAGAGTGAGAGTTGGGGTCACTTCACCGGCTGAGGCATAGGTGACGGCTCCCTTCATGGCACCCGAAATGTGAGAGTCTGTTATGTTGTGCAGGGCATCTCGATCTGAGAGAGAGAAAGAGAGATTAGAGATGATAGAGAAGCAAGTCAGGTGGACTTACATTGCCCCAGCGTGGAGATGGGCACCGTAACAATCTCGGCCAGGAAGCCATGGGTCTCTGGAGCGCCACTGGCCACCAGCTGAAGACTTAGAGTGGGGCCCTTTGTCTTGAAGAAGGAGCGCTGATTGTCCGTATCCGATTCGATCTTGCCCAGATACGTAGCCGTAACATTATAGATATCCCCATCGTACAGCTTAATGAAGTCGGTGCGCCCGTAGAGCTTGGAGTGATTGAACAGATTCGATTGCAGCAGCCGGAAGCCAATGGGCTTGGCCCGAAAGGCGGAGGTAAAGATCTTGACACAATTGACGGGATTATTGTCGTACTTATAGTAGACCAGCATGCGCTCCTCGATGGTCAGCACCTTCTGGGGATCACAGATGTCCACCAGCGAGAAGAGCTTGTAGGGCAGGTCGAGTTTCTTGAGCGGCGTGAAGCTGGACTCATCGCTGTCGCGACCCTCGCCGCTGAGCGAGACAATGCTGATGCCCGTGCCGAGCGTCTTGTTGATGTTCAGATGATTCAGGTTGAGCTTGCCGCTGGGCGCTATCAGATTGATGCCATGGTTTGCCGAGCTCTCAATGCTGACCGAGGTGATGCTGGGATTCTTGTGGATGGCCTGAATGGCAGCCGCCTTGTGATTGTGCAGAATGCCCGCGTGCTCGATGCGCACAAACTCCAGCTGGCTCTCGCGCTGCAGCGGCTGGCCGTGCGAGCGGGTGTTGTGCAGACGGTGCTCGTATTGGATCTCCTCGAACTTGGAGTTGGCGAACCGAATGCCGCCCCAGTAGACATCGTCGTCGGCCAGGCCGTTGCAGCTAACGAAGACGAACACATCGTCCCAGCGGCACTCGTGCCGATGGCCGTAGAGCTGGCCATTGAGCCGCTCGGCACAGTCCTCCATGCGCTCCTCATCGCCACGGCACTCCAGCGGCTGCACCCAGGACCAGATGCGAGTCAGCGAATTGGTGTGGAACTCAATGCGCCTGTCGTGGCCGTAGTAAACGTTGAGCGGATCAAAGCCCAGCTCACGGCAAACGACCTGGGCATTGCGCTCGGTGAACCGACTATCGCATATGGGCACCCACTGCAGTGTCGTGTGATTGAAGTACTCCAGGAAGCCCTCGTTCAGCTCGGACAGCCCGTCCGCCTCCCCCGTGCAGTTGCTGGCGCTGGTGCAGAGCCGTATAGAGTCGAAGTCGGTGAGGGCAGCGCTCATGTCCTCCAGGGCTCGCTTGCGCGGTGGCGCCGCCACCAGAGACTCCTTGGTGGAGTTCCTGAACGGACGCATCACAATCGGCGACTCCTTGTAGCCAATGGCTATGAGCGTGCCCAGCACGAGTATGCCCACGTTCGGCTCAAACTCCAGCGTCACTCCGTGCTGTATGGTCAGAGTGGTATCCGGCATCACGGTAATATCCGAGGCTATGTAGTAGGGCAAGTTCTTCTTGGGCAGCGTGAGGTCGCGGTAGACGCGACCGCCTTGGTACCTGGCCAGGTTCGACTCCTCGTTGAGCGGCGCCACTATCGACACACTCGCGTCGTAGCTGTCCTCAATGAGGAACGGCTGATAGATGACATCGGCGTGATCGTTCCAGTTGTCAAAATCAAAGATTTTCGACTCAATGTACGCCACATCCTGGCTGCCCCACCAGTTCTCCTGGGCATGGAAGTAGTTATTGAGGCGGGCCGATCTCACTCCCGCCACCAGATTGTAGTCCATCTCATTGTTGGCTATCAGATTCCGGTAGAGCCTTATGTTCTGCACGCCGTCCAGTCGGATGACCGCGCTGGGCAGCTGGTGCTGCTTGCGTATGCGTCGAGCGGCTCTCATGTAGTGCCGGTAGTCCGCGATCAAGGTCATGATCTGATTGCCCTTGAACGTGTTGTACTCAATGGTGGCTGGCACCTGGCCAATGATCTCGCTCAGGCTGTCCGCCTTGAAGAGCAGCACGAACTTGTTGAAGTTACCCTCGAAGCGATTGTTATCGAAGCGCAGTCGCTTCTCCATGCCGTCCAGCGAGATGAGTGCGCCCGGGCAGCTGTTCTCCCGGAACACATTGGAGGTTATGTTGAAGACCGCATAGTGTCCATAGATGCCAATGTGGAAGTTGCGGTTGCGCTGCCAAGTGCTGTTCCCAAAGTAAATCGAGTGTGTGAAGTTCTCGTTGTACTGCCAGACATAGGGCAGGGCCACCTGGAAGCCCCCATGGGCATTCTGCTCCACTGTGCTGTCCTGCACCACATAGTGGAAGAGGTTGTTGGAGGAGCGCAGATCCTTGGACAGCTGCCTGATGCCGTACCCGTTCTGAGTGATCAGCGAGCTGTTGATGTGCAGCGTGATCTCCGAGAGGTTGCTAGAGATGACGTCCCAGTAGGGCGACTTGATCAGTATGGCCTCACGCTCATTGAAGCTCAGCTCCGAGTTGATCAGCTTGATCGACTCGTTGGCCTTGCGCAGATAATACTCTCCATTGTCGCCTATATAGCGATTGTAGTAGTAGCCCGTAATGCCGCGCAGATTCTTCTGTATCTTGGTCGAGCGTATGGTCAGTGTGGGCACTGGTCCGCTCACGATCCGGTTCCGGATGTTCTGCACGGGCGCCGTCACAGTGGACAGCATGAGCACCGCTCCGCCCAGGGCATGCGGGCCGCTCTCATAGTAGATGATGATGCCGTAGCTGCTGCTGGTGACCGGGAAGACGTTGAGGTCGCGCTTCACCTGCCACAGATCGCTCCGGATGTTCTCCGTGCGGGCATTCAGGATGCTTATGCTCTCCGTGGACAGATTGTGTATGGGATTGAGCAGCTGTATGCCGATGACATAGCCGGCGGGGCACTGCACCACGATCTTGCGACTGATCGACTGGCCGAGCAGCTCCTCGGTGCGGATGTACTTGTGCTCGAAGGTGCCCAGATCGATGTTCGCTATCTCGTGCGGCAGCAGATAGGGATCGTAGTCGGTGTCGTAGGCATTGAAATCCTGGGCCATGTTGAACCAGCCGCCAATCTCCTTCTGATCCAGCGCTGCGATGACTGCATCATGCGAGATTCCGCTGCCCAGATTATCCTTGATGATCGAGCCGGAGATGCGAAAGTCGAGCTGCTTCAGACTGATGCCGCTGCCGCGATTGCCAGAGAACTCCGAGTTCTTGATGTTGTTCACCGACTTGCCGGCATAGATGTCCGCATAGATGATGCCCAGTCCGTCCTGCAAATTGTTCACGACGCGCACGTTCTCCAGGTTGTGGCGTGCATGGTCCATTTGCACCGCCGGCTTGAACGAGTTGGTGGTGTAGTCGAACAGACCCGCCTTCTCCACGGTCACGTACTGCAGATCCGCCCGCTCGGCCAGCATGCTGAACCGGACGCCTGCCCAGGCGCCCTCGTAGCAGCGCAGGCCCACATCGCTGTCGTGGCTGCAGCTGTTCTCGAACTCGTGCTCCGCCCGGCACTTGGTCACGTCGCGGTCGTGCGGGGTGCAGCGCACGTTGGCGAGCAGCACATCCTCGGAGGTGCCCGCATTGGGCAGCTGGGAGCGCAGCAGGCGCCAGTCCTGCGGATTGAGCGAGTAGCCCAGCTGGTGGCAGACGAGCGCCGCATTCAGCACATTCCAGCCGTAGTCGCAGACGGTGCCCCAGCGGCCCTTGACGTACACCTGCAGCCGGCCCTCGCGGGCACTGACACCGCCCACCAGACGCACCGGCACCCGCGGCACCCCATCCACGGGCAGCACCTCCGTCTCCATGTCGATGGCCTCTGTTTCGCTGTCCAGGTCAATGGTCTCCGTGTCGTTGCCCATGATGGTCTCCCGCTTCAGTGTGAAGAGGATGTCGTCGGGTCGACGGCCACGCGCCTCCAGCTTGCCCGCCACCATCATGCCCACGCTCGGCTCGAAGCGCAGCGTCGTGCCCGGCTGGAGGATGAGCTTGCCGCCGGGACGTATATTGATGTCCTTGGTCACTGTGTAAGTGCCCGCTGGCACCATGTCCTGGCCATCCACCTCGCCGCCAATCACATCGCTGCCCTCGTGGAAGAAGCGGGGCACGACCGTGGAGACGGTGATCATGGCCGTGGAGCCCGGATTGGAGCTGTGCAGCAAATAGGGTATGTAGTTGATCTTGGCCAGATTGTAGCGATCGTTGCGATGGAAGAGCCTGGCGTAGATGCGACTCTCGTCCGTGTGGCCCAGCCAATTGCAGGTGGCATTGATGATCTGGCTCTGGTCCGTCAGCTGCGAGCCAATCTCGTAGGCCGAGTCCAGGTTGTGCAATATATTCCGGAATATGTCCACATTGCTTGAGCCGACGACCACCGGTGCGGCGACTCGGGATCTCGGATTCAGTCGACCGGCCCCATCGCTGCCCTCGCTGCCCGCCACAAGCGGACCGAAGGCCTCCGTGATGTTGTTGCTCCGCACAAAGTTCCGTGTGAAGAGAATGTACTGCACCTCCGCCCGACTGTAGGGCGACAGGGCCAGGGAGACGACGTGCAGTCCGCTGTTTCGCATAAAGTAATTGCTCTGGATGAGCAGCTTGACGGGCAGATAGTTAAACTCCGGGTAGATGTAGTCGTTGTTCACATAGATGCAGCCATACGACCCGTACCGGAACATGTTGTACTCGATGCGCCCCTGGAGATTGAGGGCTGGACTCAGGTAAATGGAGTTCGCTTGGCTGTACTTGAACATGTTGTGGCCCAGCTGGAGCTGCATGTTCGGCTGCCCGTTGGCCGTGGCCTGGTAGCACGACTCGATGAAGATGTCGTTCTGCTGGCTGCCATTGAAGCTGTTGCCCGTGATGTTCACCCAGATGGGCCGGCAGTAGTTGCCATGGAACACGCCCGTCTCCAGGTTGCCCGCGATCTGCGAGTACTCCACGGCACTGGTCTGATTGAACGGTATATACTCGATCCGGTCCACATCCGTGGTGTGGTTCAGCCAGACGGCCAGCCCATAGCCGCGATTCGCGCTGATGGCCGACCGTGAGATGTTCCGGTTGCCGCCGTAGTAGGTGATGTTCACGCCAGCGCCATTGTTGAAGCTGATGTTGCTGCTGGTTATGTTGACGTCGCCCGCTCCGCTGGTCACGTGGACGCCGGCAACATGGCCGTTGCCCGAGACGGAGCTGGCGTGCACGTGCAGCTTGGACCGGATGTTGTCAATGGCCACGCCCCGTCCGCCATTGTCCTCCACCGTGGACTGGGAGACGCGCAGATCATAGGCCACCGAATCGCCCGACGTGATGCGGAAATATCCGTTCAACTCCCGCCGAGCGTCCGCTCTGATGCGCACGAACATCTTCTCCCGGGTGCTGGTCACGCTCTGAGGCCGCGTAAAGTTCCGCGCCTGCCACGCGAACAGCAGCCGGTCGTTGCTGGAGGCGCCGTCGAAGATCTCCACGGTCGCCGTCTCGTTCTGCTGCAGCACAAAGTGCTCGAAGTGCAGCGTGAGGTAGTAGCCGGGCCGCGTGAAGAAGTACTTGCCGCACTCCTTGGCCGAGCCGGCGTAGTACTTCTGGGTGAAGGACAGCGAGATGGGATAGGTCTGGCCCGAGGTGGTGGGCAGCGTGCAGAAATCGTAAATGCTGGCCCGGTCCGTGCGCTCAGTGCCCCGCAGATCGTGGCCCACGTACTTGATGCCATCGGCCGCATTGTCCATCACCGAGCAGCCCTCCAGCTGCACCAGGCCCTGGCTGGAGTTGACGAAGATGCCGATGCCGTTGCTCTTTCGCACCGTCACGTTCTGCAGCTGAAATCCTGCCCAGGGCCGTGTGCTATTGAAGCCCGTGTACGCCGAGTGGCTGATCACCACGTGCTCCATCTGTGGCGGCAATCCCTGCACCTCCAGCGCCGACTTGGCACTGAAGCCAGCTCCATTGCCCGCCCTGATGATGTCCACGTACTTGAGGCGTGACTCCGACTGCGCTGCATAGACGGTGTTGTCTCTGCCCAGTGACTTGGTCGACGGCGCATTGTCAAAGTACAGGCCGCGCCAGTGACCCAGCGGCTCCGCGTGCACCGGCAGGCACTGAATGCCCAAGTCATTGTGGTAGTCGCAGGAGCCAGCGCCCATTTGCCTCGAGCTCCACGCGCAGTCCATCAGACTGTTCTCCCCGCCTCGGCATTTCGGCTGCTCGTAGAGCAAACGTGGATAATATCCAGGAGTGCGCTCCACCCAGTTCCAGAAGCGACCTCCTCTGTAGCCCAGCTGCTTGCAGGCAACCGAATAGTCCGCCACGGTCCAACTGGAAGTGTTAGAAAATGTGATTAGTACTGTGTAAGAAAATGAGCAGTTAAAGAATCTAAATGCTTTTCTTAAGGCAGGAAAGAATAGATTTCCTAGATATATTTTACTATCCCATTAAACAGTTTTTAATCAACTTTTACTTAATGAGCTTGTTTTATATTTCGCTGGCACCTCCCAAGCAGCGACCCACAATCTATTAAACCTGTTTACTTACTTTCTGGAATTGGAGCAAACAGAGCGCCAGGCGCCCTTATGGAATAGCTGGAGTCGTCCCTCCACAGGCGTGGGCCCATCCACCAAACGTATGCCCTTCTCCTGATCGTCTGGCAGTTCCATTTTATAGTTGGCAACATTACTCTGGGATTTTAGCACAATGCGCGCTGAGGGAGTGCCCTGTAAAGGAAAGAGAATTTTAATATCAATATATATCTAGTAATGGAAATTTTAATGTTTTATAATATATTAGATTACTGAAGAATTTGTAAATATAGTTTAATATATAATATAAAATACTTTACTGAAAACCTTAAGTGCCTGAATATAAATTGTATAATTTATTGCAATTTAATCATTTAATACCCACGTATAATTGATAAGAACAAAGAAACTTATGGAACTTGAATTTTATAAAATAAAAAAATTAGTTTAGAAATGTAAATAAAGTAAAATTCAAGTAGTTTAACTCTTTAAAAATACACTAAAAATAATAACTACATCATGTTTGATTAATTATCAACTACAATGTAAAGCTTTTACCAGAGTATTTCTAGCACTCTCTTTCTAAGTAATCTCTTTCAATTGCAGAAGTCGACGTGAATAACTATAATTAGAATTCCAGAATGTGTGAAATGCAAATCTGTTGTGAAAAGTGTGCAATGAAAATGGAGATGGAAGTGAAAATGGCAAGATAGAGACACAGAGAGAGTGAGGGAGATAAAGAGAGAGAGAGAGAGAGAGAGAGATGTGTCTACATTTCTTGCCCCATTTTGCTTTGCCTGCAATTTTCATATAATTATTGTTGGGTGTGAAGTTTTTCGAATTATCTCTGGCTCGTTTCAGTGCAGCTTTTGGCCTTTCACATCAAAATTTTGTTGTGGCTTTTGCTTTTGTTTTTCTCTTTTTCAATTATGACTATTTTCTCGCCCGTTGACCTTCGCTTGCCACAGTAAAACATCGTGGATATATATATATATACATGTATATATATCCAAGTTTTCTAGAGTTAATTAACACCTATGCGCTGAGCATGATATTGTTGATGATTGAGATGACGGTAACGATCATCATCGTCATGATGCTGCTGATGATAATGCTGATGCTGTTGCCTAGAGCAACGCCCACCGAGGCAATTGAGAAATCAGCAAACAATTTTATTTAATTAAAGCCAGACAAAACCGAAACTCTGCTAGGTCAAAAGATGAACCAGATGATTCAGAACTAATTTGCATACAGCAATAATGAAAGCAATAAGAAATGAAAAAAATTATTAATAACAAGCCGAAGTTTAAATTACCTTAAATCTAAAGTGACTAGAAGAAAACTTTATAGAAATTTTAATGACTGGAAGCGACTTGAATAATAAAGTAATTATAATAATAAAGTAATAATAAAAA
>NW_022045933.1:8395-61046 GCF_001654015.2 Drosophila navojoa
CACAAAAACATTATACCCTGATTTCCCATTTTCAATGGGTTCAGGGTATAAAAAGCATTTCTGTGTTCCATTTGAAAATATTCAATAGATTTTAAATATAATATATATTTCTTTTAAAATATTATGTTGTAATTCAAACTAAAATAAAAATAAAAATAATAAAAATAATTATAATTATAAATAAATTAATTATAAGTACTCAACTGAGTGAAATATCAGAAAAGCTATCAACTCAATTCAAATAAACATCAAGGCAAACTAGGAAATCTATGTGATACGCAGAAGTCTATCGAATTTAAATGCACATATACTTACCAATTGCATTGAGGTATATGTTAATTAGTTTTAGTGCCAACTGCATAATTTTCTAAGAAATTATTCATTAAAATAGACAAAGCAGAAATTGCCTAAGGCCAGTAAATTACTTAGTTTGTGCAATTTCTGTCCAGCTGTCTCTCCGTCTGCAGCTTAGTCATTTCACTGTTTAAAATTTGTAATATTTAATTTTGCCTAAAATTGTTTTACAAATTATTATTCCTTGTTTAATATGCCCCTTTAATCCGTGGCCAACATCGTAAATATCAATTAAATAAACTGAATTTTATTCATTTAAATTCTCCTAATCGACGAAACAATTTATCCTTTAGCTAAGTTTTTTCTTACCTTTTCAAATAAACACATTTAAATTGCTGAAATATTCCTTGAGCTCTGCAGCTTTGGCCCAAGCAATCAATGAATAGCTCGTCCCATGGGTTTGGCTACAATGCGAATATTCTCCCGTTAGATTTTTACAATTCCTGCTCAATTAAGAGCTTTTTCCCCCGCCAGCTGAAATCGGTTTAGAGCTTAAATTAAATTCAAATACATTTCACATTCAGTCTTTAACAATAAAATAAAGTTTTATTTGTTCATATTGTTGTTGTTGTTTTGCCATTTGTTATATTAATATGTATACACACTTAATATGCTTTAATTGTTGCATTTTTGCATTTTGCTTTTGCATTTGCTTTTGCTTTTCTTCTCTATTTTACAACGACTATCATAATTGAATTTCATTTGAATTTTCTTCTTCTGCTTCTTAAATGCTACGCGAATATTTTGCACTCTACAATTATCAAAAAAATCATTATTGAGAATTTACAATAAAAAAAAACTAAATAAAATGCTCAACAGTAGTTAACAAACACACGTTTAAATGGCAGTAGTTGTTGTTGTTGTTGTTGTTTTTCTTCTTTCTCATTGTTTTCTTGAATTAATTACGCAAATTGATTTGTTTTCATTTTCGTTTTGAGTTCTTAAGTTTTATGACTACAACGTCATTAAAGATGTAATAAAACAAATGCGTTTGGCTTTAAATATTAATTAGTTTAACAAATAATTCATACATAATTATACAATTACAAGTTTCGCACATGGAGGACATTTATTGCTACGTAATACATTTATATGCTCATTAATATATAAGTGTATATATATATATTTATATTAAATATATATAGTTAGTAGTTGCTATATATTTCGTACACGTAAATATTTTATGATTTAATTCACTTTTTAATATGCTGTTGATTTTATTTTACATTTATTTTTAATTAAATTTTAAGCATTTTTCCTTTGTTTTTTTTTAAGCAGTTTTTTCTTTTAATTTTTTTTTCTTAAATTAAATTGGCTGTGAAATTCTGACTGCAGTCGAACAAAATTATGCGAATTATCATAAATAATTGATGTGAATTTTTTAGGTGCGAACTTTGTGAATTTTTAAACTGTTTAGTCAGAAATTCACAGCGATTCTTACATATAATCTTAAAGAGCTTAGACACACATACAACTACAATATATGCAAATATATATATATTATTTTATATATACTTAATTAACGTTAGGGCACATTTAAAGCTTTCACAAATAAAATTGATCAAAAAAATCCTACTTAAATGCAAACTTATTCGAATTGAATGCGTCTGTGGAGTAGAAGAGTGAAGATGCAACAGCGAGCAAGCGATAAAACTCTTATACAATTCGTATACCATTTGCAAACGGAAAGGGAAACGGAAGTGGAAATGGAAATGAATATGGAAAGCGGAAGCATGAGCCATAAGAGCACTAGCATACTAGAAATACTAGAATATTATCATTAGCTTATCAATTAAAATGTTTTGGTTCAACAAGAAAGCGAAAAGCCTTCATATACAATATATGTATATATATATATATATATATATGTATGTAGATATATAACTAAATATTAAACTTTTGATTACGCTTGATGGGTAGGGTAGACGGGGGGAGGCATAGATGAACTTTATACAAAGCTGTTCGAGGCTAAGCTACGACTACTTGCTCTCTCTCTCTCTCTAGCTATCTATCTCTTTTTCACTTCTTCCTCTTCGCTTGCTTTCGTGAATTTTTCGCTTGTGGCAGGGGAGACTTTGGGGACTTTACGTGCTAAAGGCTAAGTAACTCTCGTTAGCCGCCACCTCAGCCGCCGCCGCCGCCGTCTCATACTAGACGTACGCTTGGGCCCGGGTGCGTGGCTCCTTGCCCTGGAGCCGTTCCACGAAATTGCGCCAGCTGACCATCGTCTTGCTGGAGTAGAGCCAAACGCTGGAGGTGACGCCCACGAGCATGGAGCACAAATACTTGACCATGTAGATCTGGAAGATGGGCCGCACCTCCGGCGTGCCAGGCGGCCGGGCCGCCGGGCAGGGTATGGAGAAGGGCTTGCAGATGTCGCGATGCCACTGAATCATCCACTCATCGAAATTGTAGTACTCGTAGAACAGGCAGCCCAGCAGACCCAGGGCTGGCAATATGAATAGGCCCGAAAAGAAGCCGATGCGCAGCATTAGGCGCTCCAGCTTGTCCGTCCGCTTGCCGTCCGTCTTCATGACGGTGCGTATGCGAAAGAGCGAGATGAAGCCGGCCAGCAGAAAGAGAGCGCCAATCGATAGGTAAATGCACAGCGGCAGTATAAGAAAGCCGCCCAGCGAGTGGGTGTCCAGCTGGCCCACAAAGCAAACGCCAGAGAGGATGTCACCTGCAAGAGAGAAGAAGAATATAAGTATGGGAATATAAGTAGAAGTATAAGTCTATGTATAAGTCAGAGTAGATGCATCAATATACGCATCGAAACACTTGAGTAGATGAGCCAAGAAATTCATGAATTATTCAAATGTTCACAGCTTGAAGCTGTTTTCTCTGTTTGCAAAGTGAAATGTCTAATGCGGCATCTTAGGCTGGCCACAGTCCGGGCCTAGTTGCATGTGGCACAGACGTTGTCCGCCTGCAGTTGCAATCCGAATTGGGACAATTAATGTCCACATCAGTCGGAAATGCAGCGCAAATATTTGTGGCAAATATTCGGTTTAATGCCAATGGAAATTACATTTATGGCACAGATAGACGCAGCAGGCTGCGCAGCAGGGGGGGCAGCAGAGTTGGGGCAGGGGTGCAAAGATAAACAATGCTTAATTTTACTTTTACCTTTGGGGTTAAATATTTACACAACGATTGCTTTAACAGTCACAGTGGAACAAAGTCGTCTCTTTTATCAAATAAACACACACACACACACACACACAGCTTGCTTCAAAGTCAATGTGCCGACGCTTGTTTAAACAATTTACAAGCAGAACTGCCCCAGCCCCAACCCTCTTCTATGCTTGCCCCCCGCCTTATTGTTGCCGCTGTCATTCGTTGACACCGCAATGAATCGAACCGAGTGAGGGGCGAGAGGGGGCGAGATGGGGAGGCATTTACTCGTTGGCTTTTCTCATTAGCGGTATATTTATAAACATGTTGCATGTTGGCTAAGCCATCCATCCGATTTGGCCAGCTCCGCTGCTCATAAATTATCGATTAGCTGCTGTCCCACTCGCCCCTGCTCCTCTCTCTCTATTTCCCTCTCTCTTGTTTTTTTATGAGATGCTAATTCTATTTTCACTCGAGATTGTTTTTGTTTCTGTTTTTTTGTTAGCGCTCGAGCGTTAGTTCCGCCTGATTGACTCCTCGGCTGCTTTCAATTAATTCCACTGCAGGAATACCCCTACTTGGGCTAATAATTGACTAAATATAAGCACTTATTTAGTTCCAGCTGCTCGCCCGTGCTCAATGACGATCGATATATTCCAATTAAATTAGCCGATAACAAAGCTGCTTGCTCTAAAGGCCAACAGATGGCGCTGCAGCACACACTCGACGCAGTTTATGGAATATCTTGAAATATTATTCTCCGCCATAAAAGTCATGTGCGCTGCAGTTCTTTAGCAAATTAAGCGCAGCGAAATTTATAAGCGCCTGGAAAATGCAGATAAACGAATACAATAAATAACCGCGGCGGGCTGAGGGGGCACAGCGGGCCGTCCGATCTAGGAATGCAGTCAGCGAGGGGAGCTGCTAGAGTTCTTGGCTGGCTGGACATCAAAGCGCGCCAATTGAATTGAAAGCTAAAACCGAATGCGTTCCACGTTTCGCGTCCCACGTATTAAGCGATTTCCGCCACTGGAAACTGCAAATAAATCAGAGATCCAAGAGCGAGAGAGAGAGAGAGAGAGTGTGTGTGTGGAACGAATGGAATACGAATGCCACCTGCCGCTGGAGAGGCTACCGCCCGGTTTGAGGCAACGATATTGATCTTAATTTGCGGCAGAAGAGCAAAAGATATCAGAGCCTCAGATAGCGAAAGAGCCAGAACGTCGCGACGGGCCACTAAAGGCGAAATGAAATGATATTGAAAGGAAACCGGCCCAGTGCCACGGATCGAAATGGGGGACAGGTAATGGGCAACGGGGAACAGGAATTGGGGGCTTGTGCAATTGATAAATAAAGAGCAAAAGACAATTTGCTGTTGACGATGTGCGCAACCAGTTTCAGTCGCTCGAGTCCTTTCCAAGCAAACTTGTTTTGGGCCACTTAACAAAGGAGTTGGCAGGAGAAGGGGAAGAGTGGATGATGCTGCTGCTGCTTCTTCTTCTACTGCTGTTGCTGCTGTGACAATTCAGTACAACAACAACAACAGCAACTACAACAATTCCTGTCAATTGTTTTGTATGGCATGAGGAATGCGTGTTTTGGAACGGGTTGGGTCTTCAGTCTCTGTCTGAGTTCAATTTCTGGTTCTCAGTTCTTGTTCAGGCTTGTCTCCCCCTCTTCCCTCTGCCGTCTCCCTCTCTGCCTCTGTTTGTCCTCTGCGTCATTTGGGGCCCCGCATGTTGATGAAGTGCAGACAGCAAAATTCCATTTTTAGTCATGCCATTGCATTTGATTATAAACCAAACCGAACAGCAAAAAATATAAATACTAAAAAGAAAAGGGAAACATAAAAAGGGAAACGTTTTCTTTTTTCTGCCAGCACAAATTGAAGAAGCAGCAGCAGCAGCAGCAGGAGCAACAGCTGCAGCTGCATTGCGTTGCATTGCATTGCTGCTCTGTGGAACAAGTTTCGTGTGGCAGGCAGCATCCACTCAAAAGGTGTTAATCTGCTGGCCAAATACGAATGCGACGGACAACCTCTCCCCCCCCACAAGCAGGTGAGGCGACAGTCGAACAAAGGGCGGCACAGAGCCAGTGCTCAAAATAGCCAACACATAATGAAGCTGACGCTGCGTCTGGCTCTGACTTTGATGTTTTGTGCCCCAAATGAGGTGTCACTGGCTGATTGTCTATCAAAGGCCAGGCCTTGTCTATTTTTAGCGTAAAGGTGAGAATAGATCGTGGGACAATGTAAAGTTGGCATTAAAAAAAAAAAAGAAAACTTGACATTTAAGTTGGAGCTCTTTTTAATCAAGTAAGGCCCTAAAAAAATATGCAAAATAAATGTGAATAAAGAGCAGAAAGAACTCAGAAGAGTCGAGCATATACATAAATATTAGAAAGAAAAGTTGACACTGCAGATTTCATGAGATTTGCCCTTGAGATGAGCCCCAGATCAAATAAAGTTTTTCGATTGTTAATGAAATTTTAATCAAATAAAGTTTTTCGCTAGTTGTTATGAATAGTATTCAGTAAAATTTTGTATTCAAGTGTAGATAGTGTAAAATAAATCAATTCATGTGCTTAGAAAGTTTTCGTTTATATTAAATGTTTCTCTACTCAGTCAAAGCTGAATAAATGTGCTTAAAAAGCTCACGTTTCTACAGAAGTAGCTAATGAGAAATTACAATCTATGTATGTGCTTTAACAGCTTTCATGTGCTTTCCCAATTCATCTGAGTTTCTAATTTCTATTAGCTTAACAAAAAGATTTTACAAAGGCTTCGTCTACATGCTTATATTATATTTATATTTTTGAATTTCTAATTTCGATAAGCTTAACAAATAGATTGTACAAAAGCCTAATTCACATGCAAATTCCGTTTTTCATTAATTAAGCTATAATTCAAAGTTGGCTTTAAAAGTTAGCTGCAGCTCAAGCTAAACCCACCTGAGCTTTGCTGCGGCATTGGAAAATTCTTGAATGAAAACTTTGCCCTGCTTTGCTATCGTTGAAAATTACCTGCGAGACAATTTATGACAGAGCTGTCAAAATGTTTATCTTGCACTCGAGCTGCGTACCTCAAATGATAAAAGATAATGAGGCAAATAAACTTTTATGATGGAAGACAAATATGATGGAGGGGTTAATAAACCAGCGATTGAAACTACTTGCAGTGGAGAAAGACGAGGAAGAAACACTAGAAAAAGAAGCAGAATGAATTGTAAAATAAAAAGTAAATGAAGCCAAAAGGCAGCTAGACAATTGTTTTATAATTATGCTGAGAGGAAGTCGAAGGGGCGAGAGAGGCGAGAGTGAAAGAAAAGTAAAATTGCTTAATTTATGTGTCACTTATCTAAATGGAGCAGAGCTGCCAAGCAAACTGAGGCAGAGACAGAGAGAGTGAGTGAGACCCAATGAGTGTCTCTTAATATTATTTTTATAAAGCCAAAGCGATAAGCGAGCGACAGCTGCTGTTAGGGCTCTGGAGCATTGAGAGGAGCGAGGGGACTTTGACTTTCGTTGTCTTGTGGCACAGTAATTAAAATCTTGTGGCAAGGGGAGACAGGCGCTGCGAGAGGGCGGGCGGGCGAGGGGCAGCCGTGGCTACAACTAGCGACAATAATCGCGGCGACAACTGCAAAGCGAGAGAAACAACATGCGATTAAATTTTAAATGACAGTTGACAGCTCACATCAGACTTAACGTGAACAAACATAGCTATAGCCATATATACACATATATATGTATATACAGATATGTAGATATGAGCTGCCAACAGGATATATGCCAACTGAGCAGCAGGTAAAATGTCATCAAAGCCAGCCAGAGAGTGAGAGAGTGAGAGAGGGGATGCAGAGCAAAGTGGAGCAGCTGTTCAAGCTTGCCAGCCAGATTAAAGGTGGGCGCTTGGGCATGTGGGCGTGGCAACTGTAGCAAAATGCTCTGTGTGCAAGCGAAATTGATAATAAACTTGGCTCCAGCCATCAGTGGCTAAATATTATATGCGCCAGCTGCAAAAGGGTTGCTCATATTCCAGTCCATAAACTTCATGCAGCAGCGAACGAACCGAGGAGCTCTCCACTCTCCTCTCTCAGCGCGCTGCTATTTGTGGCTGTTGAGTCTGTTGAACTTTAGTTCGTACTACTATCTGTTAAGCTCTTAACAGTATTTCCATAATTGAATACTGAACCCAAGTGAAATTGCCTTAGCTGTCTGTTCATATAGATCTACAACGTAAGTTCAGATTTTGTGCGGCAGCTCAAAGTCTTTTAATTTAGTTTATAAACAGCAAATAAATATGAAAACTAATTTCTAAGCTTAAATGGTTTCGAGTTTTAATTAGAATTGTTTTAGGTATATTATACTCCAAGAGAATTTATAATTTTATATTTTTACTTTAACTATAAATCATTTTAGTTATAATATATTTTAAGGGAGTTTATTATATTTTTAATTTTTATTTTCATAATGAATTATTTGAGCTATTTATATTTATTTTTAGCTTAATAATAAATTATCTTAGTTTTTTTTTATTATAAATTAATGTAATATATTTTCACTTTAATTATAAATCATTTTAGTTATATTATATTTTAAGGGAGTTTATTATATTTTCATTTTTACTTGAATAATTAATTATATTTGTTTATTATATTAATAGTTATTTATATTTATATTTTTACTTTAATAATAATTTTTTTTCATATTATTATTTAAGTAAATTTATTTTTACTTTACTTATAAATCATTTTAGCTATATTTTTATTTATTTTATAACTATACATAATTGATTTTAATTATATTATTTTTTATTATATTTTATATATTATATTTATTATATTTTTATTTATATTTAAATGCATTTATATGATGCCTAAATCGAAATTGGTTTCATTTTTTTTATACTTTATTTATAAATTTTTTTATTTATAATAAATTGTTTTATTTATTCTTTTTGTTTATTATTGATTTCAGTAATACTATGCTTTATCTGAATCTAAATTTTAAAATTTTTAAAATTTTTTGTATTATTATTTAGTTTTATATTTCAATTTATTATAAAATAACAAAATGCAAATACATATTTATCATGCACTTCAAGCATTTTATTTAAATCAGCTACATTTGTATAAGACACTAATTGTCTCTATGAGACAAGCGCCCTCACTCTTGGAATTGTGTTAACCAGTGTAACTGCAAGGACTCTCAGCACTGGCCCTGCCCTGCCCCGCGCTGCGCTGCCTTGTTTATAATCAAGCCGTCACCTTCTTTGGCCTGCCTTTGCCCAAAACACGTTCTTTCAGCCGTTCGCATATGCCTACACATGTGCCGAACCGCCACTTAATGTGTGTCCCCCCCTCCCTCTTTGGCGTCGCCACCTCTTGGCTGACAAGGACAGCCCCGCATAGTTGCATAGTTGAACTTTGGCTGCCATTTTACAAGTGTGTGTGTGCCCCTCTCTCTCTCGCTCTCTCTCTCTCTCTCTCTCTCAGTCTGTCTCCATCCCTTTCTCACTCGTTCTTTGTGTGTTTGTGTCCTTGTTTCTACATGCAAATTGAAATTGTTTGCATTGTCTGTTGCTCCGGCTCTTACCCCCTCCCCTAAACACGCAATCTAACCTCGCTGCCAGCTGCTGCTCTTGTTGCTTTTGTTGTTGTTGTTGTTGTTGTTGCTGTCGACACGTAATATAAATTCTCAACAAATTTTAGGCATGTCTCTGCCTAACCTTCTGCACCACATCAGCCCCTCCCCCCCTCCTGCACACCCACGCCCTGCTCCTGCTCCGGCGCCTGTTCATGTCTCATGTTGGTTCTGTGTTTAATTTTCAAATATTTACAGCAAATAATCGCAAATGCGTTGACAACAACACTCAACTTAAATACACAATAGCAAATAACTACAGTCAGCACACATTATGGTTGCCACGCCCACTGCACCGCAACGCCCACTTTTTACTAAATAAAATGTGCCACAAAATGACATTTAATTGTTTTAAATTTTTTTTTGTTGCATTTTAATTTTTCATTTTACTTTTCATGTTGTCTGCCGAGCTGTAGTTGGCTGTAGCTGCGGGGGGTTTGTTTAAGGCCCGGCGAGGTAGGGGTTAGTGGGGTCGGGGGCTTGTTTCTGCTAATGACACTTGTCGCGTGTGCAGATTTCGCGTTTGCTGTTGTTTTTTCTGCCTCCATTTTTCCATTTGCGCGCATTTCCATATTTAATTGCGCATCTTGATAAACCGCGCCTCACTTTTTATGCTACTCCAACCTGCCCGCCTCCCCTATATTCCCCTGCAACCCTTTACAGTTGCTGTTGTAGTTTTTGCCTTTGTTATTCATTAGCTGTTGTTGTTGCTGTTGCTGCTGCTGCTGTTGACCTCAATTTTTATGGCCTGCCACTTTTTTAATGTCGCGTGTCGCAATTTTTTCGTTTCTGCTGTTGCTGTAGTTGTTGTTGATTTTTTGCTTTTGTTTGTTGCATTATTTTTGTCACTTGTGCAACAGTTTGTTGAACTTTTGATTGTATTCTCATTCATTTTTTTTTTTTAGAATTATATAACGAGAAGTGGCACAATTAAGAGGCAAGCGTTACGATTTGATCTTTGTTAGAGGAGTTTAGGCAAATTGTGCATGAATAGGGAATAGAGAATAGAGAAATGAAGTTGATTCAATGTTGAATCAATCAGAAAATGAAATTGAATCAAGAGCGAATCAATTGGAAATTGAAATTGATATAATTGAAAGGCCTTAACATTAATGAGTTCTGTACTTTAATTGAGCTTTTTAGAATTTTTTTGCCATGTATTTTAATATATTAAATATATTTTTATCATTTCAGTCATTTAAGTTCCATTTAATTTTTGTTTTATTTTAGCTGCTATTTCAATTTTCCATTTTCTAAATTTCCTTTTCAGCACACCCAAAGCTCACGCTTTAACTTCCCCTTCTTCAATTTGTTTATAAGTTTTAAAAATTTTAACAATTTTTCTCTCCTGGTTGTGAGCACTATTTCATGAGTATTATTCAGTCGTTCATTCATTCACACATTCCCTCATTCATTTATATTTCATTCATTCAGTTCGCGTCTCTCTGCCCGTTCACACACTCAACATTTTCCGTTTCCACTTCAGCGTGAGAGCCGCAGCGGCAAAGCATTTGATTTCTGTCCATGTCATTTCAAAAGGCACACACACACCCACTTATACCTCCACCCACACACGCACGCACAATGGCAAAAGCCTGTTTAGACATGCATAAATTACAAAAAGGACAGAGCAGGACACGAGTAGACGCATCCACGCGGCATTCCTGCTCATATCCTGTTGCCCATGCCGCAGCGCGTATTTTAGCGGCTTACACACACGCTCGCATGCATTCCCGCCATTTTTCTCGCAATTTTCATTTGTTTTTCCTTTTCGACAGTTGGTCGCGTATTTAAATGCCGACCCCAAAGCCATTTCCAACTTGTTATTCAAATTGTGCGGCAGCAGGAGCAGCAGGAAGATAAAGTCAGGAGCACGAGAATGAGGAAGAGAGAAAGGTAGACAGAAAGAGAGAGAGAGAGAGACGGAAGTGAGCTGTGAGCTAACCGCAGGCATTCAACATGGCGTATGCTTGACATTTAAGTATGCTCTTCGCCCATGTCCCTTTGCCCATTACAGTTACCCCTTCCCCTCTTTGCTTTATCTGCATCTACATAATGCGAGGTGCCAAAGTAATTAGTGCTGCACTAAGCACTCTTACCCTTTTCACATTGTACCTCGTACTTAGACAATTGCTGAATGGCCCCTCGCTTAGCTGCACAGAGCGTGGCTAGACTAAAACGCCAACTGTTATACTGTTATACACTGTTATAATTAGAATGCATAGTTTGTATATAGATTGAAATGTTGTATAGATTGGTAAATATGTAGGGAATTCTTTATGTAGGGAAATATTTAAGAAAAGTGAAGATGATTGGATATTGGTTATAAATTATACACGGAAATAATTTAACAAAAATAGTTCACGAAGATTGAAAATATGCCTTTAAACTCTCATAGTTTGGGTAGCTTAAAAGTTTTAAAAATATGGGGAATTTTCTCATTTTGTATGGGGCTTACACTCAAACGATAAAGAACTATATATTTATATATGTATAGAGAAATATGTACTTATTTTATTTTCACACACAACTTCCTCTATCAATACAAGCTAGCAGTACACTCTACTTTAATATTTTTTGAAATGGGTATTCCCTATTCCATAACTCACTCACAGCATAAATAGTTGATATTTTACAAGAGGCAACCACCACGTCTCTTATTCGAAATATAGGAGCCGAACGAAGCGGCGCGTCGGAAATGAATTTCGTGTATTTCACGTTGCCATTTCATTCCGCACACCTTTTGCTTGTCACCACCTGCCCGGCACGCCCTCTAGCGGCCACGACTGGCAATAAAAAAGGATTAAAATTTATGAAATTGCGCAACTTGCGTTTTTTGGCATTTTCGTTTACGAACAGCGTGCAGCAAGCGACGGCAAAAGGCGAATGGCAGCAGAAAACGAAAATGGAATTTATTCGCCAACGGTTTGCGGCTAAGGCTAAGAATATTTTGGCATGTGCTGCTGGCTATAAATAAACAAATTTTCCCAAAAGGAAGAAGGAGTGGGATCTAAAGGTCGATTCATCGAAAAAGGGTGCAAAATACATAAATCATAGAAAATCCAATCAAGGAAATTAAACTTAAGAGTCTAGATCAATAAGTATAAGATAATATGGATTGCTAGAGTAAGCCAATATCTTAAGATTGAGATAAAGATATTCCAAAGTCTTCTGCAGAAATATAATCATAAATAACAAAGCACCTGGCTATGCTGCTGTTAGATTTTACCATTTGCCTAGGTCGTAGAATAGGGTCTACAAAAGTCTCCTGCTAAGCAAACACTAATAAAACAATAAATCCTTGTTTAGCACATTTTAACACGCGTTTCTGCGGTCTTTTTATGTGTGACCTATTAAAACCCATCCACCCAGGCGGCTTCCCCCGCCCGCCCCCAGCAGGAGGTTGCCTTAAATGTCCCCTTCAACTCAATTATCCTGCGACACGCAAACGCAAGCGCGAGAGCGAGAGCTGAGTGAGTTTAGCAGAAGCTGCTTTCTACTATAAAATGCATAAAAAATGTTCATTACAGGAAGCTTAATTTAATGTAATTGCGTAGCTGGCAAGAGGAAAAGGTGGCACGGTAGGTGACGAGGTGGTGGGGCAAACAAATGTAAATGTCAAAGGAGCAAAGTGGTCGTAGATAAGAAATGAAATGTGCGGCCTTCTGATTATGCTCAAGCAGGCAAATCTCGTTGACTTTTAAGAGATAACGGAAAGACAAGTACTTGAAAAATACAGGGAATTATTAACATACAAAAATTGGATAAGAGTGAGGGACAGTAGGAGCCTAAATATGAATCGATTTGTGTGTGATGTGAAATAATATTGATAATGGGATTTTAAATAAGGGGAATTTAAATTTCATGAGAATAAATTATGATGGTAGCTTAAATATAGGGAATTTTAGGTGAGAAGAGAGACAGCTAATAACTAAAATAATATATTAAATAGTTAACTTTAAACTAGATATATATAACCTCAATCGATAAAGGGAAATTCAAATATAATTCTCCACTATTTACTTTACTTGCACTCATATGCATAATAAACTAAAAGGAGCTTAGAGCTTACAAGAGTAGAATATTAACCCAATATACTAGATCAACTTAAGTAAGCCGAGACTGTTGAAATGCATTTCTCGTGTGCCTTAAACTATGCAACACAAGCAGCAGCAAATCTTAGACAAATGGCTAAGTGGGGGAAGCTGAAGAGCTGAAAAACCGCAGCAGTCAACACTTGCGGCGACAAGGCGCCCGTGGGGGAGGGGGAGAGATGGGAGAGAGGGAGGCAGATTAAGAAGTGAACCAGCTGGGAAATTGCGAAACTGGGAAAACTTGACGCCCAACGCACGCTCAACTTCGGCTCGATATTATGTGTGGGCGAAAAGTTTTCTTTGTGTTTCGCCGGGCAGAGTTTTTGCTTACATTTTGTCGTCGCTTAGAACAAAACAGAAAAAAAAAAAATAAGAAAGGCTCAAATTCGGCTCAGTTTGCGGCGCGAGGCCAAAGAAAAATACAAAGTAAGTATTATTTAATATGTATTAACACACATACATGACGAGGAAGAACAACCAGATGAAGAAGAAGAAGAAGATGGTGGGACTGAGGATGGGGGGAGGTATGGAAAATAAATTAGAAAAGTTGTGGTTCGGCAAAAACTTTGCCCGAAATTGTATAGAAAATTTATGAATTTGATTTCTCACCCAGTCACTCTCTTTCTCCCTCTCTTTCGTTGTATCTCTCTCTCTAATATTATTCAATTAAAAGTTGCTCAGGCAACATTTGCCCAGTATTTAGCCTCAATTTATGTTTATATTTCCGTCTGTTTGTTTTGTCGTTGAGAGATCGAAAGAGGCAAATCAAAGTTTCGCCAGGCGTCAAGAACATGAGCCAAAAATAGAAAAAAAATCGGAATAAATAAGAGAGAAAGAAGAAGAAAAAATGACTTCTGTGGTTTTCACTTTCCGCATTCGTAATGAGAGTTGCCCCAATGGAAAAGCCGAGAATACAAGAAGAGAAAAGGTTTTGGTCTCAATTGCCAAGTGTTTCCCTTTTCGCCTTTCCTTTTTTCGGGTTATTTGTTCGACTGATTGATAGACAAACAGGATATGGGGTAAAGGGCTTAAGTCCCTCGGATTGTTTCTGGCACTTTTTTAATTGAAGGGGTTACAACTGCGGACAGTTATTGAGAGCTGCCTTTGAGAGTTGCCTTCGCCCCACGGCCAGTTGAACTGGGCCTGCGGCGAGCTGATTTGGTTTGTGTATTGACTAAAGTTAATCAACCCTACCAAAGAACCACAAAATAAGTAAATGCTTAAATGAACCGTGCAAGGGACATAACAATTTATCGCTAAATGAGATTGGTTTTGACCGAAAGCTACGGATAAATAGAAAAGGTTTTCAGGAAAATTTAAGAGTAATACAATATGTATTGTTTAGGCATTTAAGTAGATATTTGTTATGTTAAAGGGAAACAATGTAATGATGTAATTTTCTCATCGATTCCGTTCTAAACATATTTTATTAGGAATTTTGTTGAAAGTTCAGACTGATTAGGGAGTAGTTCCATCGATAGATTTGTTTCTCCATTTCATTGCTAATTCCTTTTCATTCTTACTGCATTTCATTTGGCAAATTTCCTATTATATTAAGGGAAAATATGTAAGCTAAAGTAATAATCCGCTTCACTCTCCCTTTCTATTGGGCTATCGCTCTCTAGCCTTCTCCGCCCTATTCAACGGTTTTATAGCGCCCGCTGACTTTGCTGTTTTTGTCTTGAGCGATGCACACACAAATTATTAAGAAACATTCTAACAAACTGCAGACAAAGTTGGCAACAAAAGGCACCCGCTTAATTATACACACCATTAATAACTAAAACCAATTTGTATGCGCAACAAGACGCAGCAACAGCAACAACAGCAGCAGCAGCAACAGCTACTTCCAATGCCACCGCAGTGCACTTTATGTCTACTCCAGGGAAGTCAGCGACGCCGACGCCCACACATACGACCACGCATACACACACACACGCATATGCAGTGCACATAAATCAACACATAAAGCAACACAATAAAAACGGGACAAGCGGAAGCAGCAGCAGCAGCAGCAGCAGCAGCGGCAGCGGCAGAGGCAACGGCTGAACAAAACGCAATTTGTGCAAGCAAAGGCAGTGTGGAAGTTAGTGGAAGGAAAACAGCTACAATAACTGCCAAACAACAATAACAAGCTAAGAGCAAAAGGAGTCAAAGACGGAACAACAACAACAACAACAGCAGCAGCAGCAACAGCAAAAAGCACTGTTGCAAATAAGCAATATTGATGACTTTACTGTGCGTTGGGCCGCCAGGTGGCGCTGCCTAGTAAGGGCTCCTTGCCCAATCCAAAGAGACAATGAAGTAGCAACAAAAACAATGCCTCTGCCAAAAAAAGCGAAACTAACGAGCGACTGCACACACACACTCGCACTCTCTCTCACACACGCGCGCTCATTCACTCTCAGGCAAAACAATGGCAATGATGGCCGTCGGTTTCTGCTGCGTTTAGTCTCTCTCGCTTGCCCTCTCGCTCGCACTCAATCAGCCGGCCGCAGTAAGCAGCTTTTGCTTCAACGGCATGCAAAAGTTAACGGGCTGCAGCTTTGGATTCAGTTTTGGTTTTGGCTTTTGGTTTTGGTTTCGGCTGTGGCTCTCTCGTTTTCCTTTACATTCTTACTTATTTTTTTGTGCATCATTAAATCGCATGCCCTCTCGCTTGCACCGACTTTGCTTGAGTTCCTAGTTATGTTTTCGGTTGCCTCAAGCAGGCAGCAGTAGTAGAAGCCAGTTGCAATCTCATTACACGACTTGGTTTTCGTGAGTTGCCTGGCGCCGCTTTTCCAGGATTTCCCTTCTGCCTTTTCCTTTGCACTGCTCAAGCTACATGTAATTAGCATTTGGAGTATCCTTGTTGTCCCGCTTTTTATTGTTGTTCTCCCTTTCTAATTCCCGCTCAGCAGAGCGAACAATCATTGTGCGCATTTACACGTTGCATTTGCTTTGCCCTTCCTCCGTTTTTTGCCGTTCTTTGCAACCGGAACTGTAATCCTAATGTTTTGCCAATTGGCTGAAAGAAGGATTTGACTTGAAAGTCTATATTGAAAAGTGAAATTTAAATAGAATGCAAAATTCTTTACACTAACTTTTAGTGTAGCTAAGTTTTCTCTTTTGAATAGTTCAGCTACGGATTAAGAGCTTTAACATTTAGTGTTTCACTTTCTTTTGTTTTTAGTACGATCTCTGTAACCTCAAGCTAACCTCAAATGAACTCACAGTTGACTCTCTATTGAACTTGCACTTGCCATTGTCTTTAACTGTTGTTGGAACTAGTTCAGCTTGAACCCCAATGCCAAGCTGCAGCTTATCGCTCCACCTATTCATTGCCTATCAAAACGCACTTAACACAATTGCGAGCCAAAAGTTCTAAGAGCAAAACTGCCATAAAAGTAACTCAGTAACTCAACTCTCCAGTGCCCCTAACCACTTCAGCAAGTCGACTCATGCCCTTCCCCCTTTCCTCCTCTTCTTCTTATGTCTTAGCAACAGGTGCTCTTCGCTGTCAATAGTTTTGTCTTGTCTGCCAACTTCTGCGCTCATTTGCGTTAAACTTAATTGGAGTGAGTGCGACAGACGCAACCAAATTACAAGCAGTCACTGAGAGAAAGGGAGGGACAGATGCTGAGTGAGAGAGCTTAAGTTCGAAGGGGTCAACGTCTAGCTGTCATAATTAGTGAAAATTCGTATCTGACCCAATCTAATGATAAGTCTATGACAATCATACTGACAAAATGACAGGTGAAGGCAATTGGAAATAACACTGCCGAACTGCTGAGCTGCTGAACTGCCGAGTACCTCTATTCATTCAAAAATAACCCTTGCCACACCCCACCGCCTCCTGCTGAGCATCTAGAAAAGCTACTCTAGTTTATAATGCAGTTTGCTTGGGCCGCATTGCAGTCAATGGGTTAAGCCTGCTTTCGTAGCTGTCTCTCTCTCTCTCTCTCTCTCTCTGTCTGTCTGCCTGTCTGCCCGCATTGATGTGTGCTACAGATAGTGCTACACTCGCAGCAGCGAAGGGTGCTCAAGAAGTTGTTTAATTATATTTGTCAATAAATGTTATGATAAAAGTTAATAATAAATATATTTATTAGGCTATATGAATTTTAGTGAAATTATTTATCAAATTTATTCTAGGTATAATTATGCCATAGTTAAATATTAATTTAGTTAGCGATCGTTTAATATTTGTATTTCAATGTAGAGGGATTTGAAATTAATGTTGTAAAATTCTTCCACGGCATCATAAAGTTTTTGTATTTAATAAAAACTAATAATTATGAAAAAGAATTATTAAATTGTATAAACTATGTTAAAGTTACCCATCGAATTTATTCAAGGTATCATTATAATTTAAATAAATATTTATTACCATAGCGCTCGTCTCATATTTTTGTGTATATGTTTTAATACAGGTATATTGAAATATACATTTATTAACATTTTAATATAAGCAAGAATAATAAATTATCGATTATTGCCAAATAGATAGTAATAAAACCTTTTTATATTATAAGCATAGCATATTAGCATATTATAGGCAAGACTGTTTCCATACGTAGTTCCACTTACTTTACAAACCGCCCTCTCAAATATTGTATCTGTGTGTCTATGAGTGTGTATGTAGTTGTCTGTGTCATAGTCTGCGTTCAGCCAATTGGCAATGATTAATAATCAAAATGTCGGCGCTGTCAGTTATAAAGTCACTTGACGGTTTAATCAAGTTGTGTGTGAGTGTTGTGTGTGTGTGTGTGTGTGTGTGTGCCTTAACTGTCGATGCTTTGACATGAAATTTGCATGCGGGCTTTCGAGAAGGGCAAAGTGAGAGAGAGAGAGAGAGAGAGAGACAGAGTTCAGAGACGCAGTTGAATTAACTCGACCAAACAAATTAAGCAGTATATATATGCTGCTGTCTCTCCCTTTCTCTGCCTCTCTTTATTCTAGCATTAATTCCAAAAGACAATCATTTTCCATTATAGAATACCCAAAATAAGCCTAGACTGTTTCATAGTTATCCAAATCAAAGGCCTACTTAGCAGGCAACAAAAACGTGGCCAATAAACCGACAGCTGTGGAAACGAAAGCAAATACTGCCAAGTATCTTTAGCTACATATACATATTTATTTATAGCTGTGTGTGTGTGTGCATTAGTGTGTATGCCTAGTCCACCCCTGATGTATCAAGAGGCACAGGCAAGCAAAGAAAATAAACAAAAATTATGACAAGCAGCAGCAAAAAATAATAAAAATGCTAAAGAAAAATTGCAGAGACCACAATTGGATCGAAATGGGGCACACGTTGCCAACATGTGTGTGTGTGTGCGTGTGTGTGTGCGAGAGTGTGGGCGGCTGAGTGGGTAACTATACTAATAAACAGACCCCATATGTATACCAAGTCTTGGGCATAAAAATTCCAAGACATAAAGCCAACTAACACGTAGGAGAGTGCCCCTGCCCATGGCATAGCTAGGCATAGCTCGATTGCCCAGGGGCTTATACCTTGGACATTTTAAAGACATAAATACGAGTGCCTTTTGTGCTGTGCTGGAGATGGAGATGGAGATGGGGGGGAGATTGGGGAGCAGGGCAATAGCAGCATAGCAGCCATATGGTCTAGTTTAATAGATGGCCGGAGGAGATGCAAATTGGTAGCTGAAACTGTTTTTAGGCTAGCGAAGCCAAATTAGTTCATGCAAATTTGTGGGAATTTCACTAAAGATTATAAGCAAATACTTTTATAAAATATTAATAGTTAAATATTCATAAGAAATAGACTCTACCAAAATCTAGAAATATGAATGACGCGTAAAATAAAAATTAACTAATTTTACCAAACAAAATTTTATACAAACTAAAAACTATTTTAAAGAAGTGTAAACTAAATACTTGGCAAAAATATATAATATAAAAAATAAATTACATAAAAATATTTAGCAGAAATTTACATATTAGTATAAATTTTTTCAGAAACTCTGAATTAATTAAATTAAAATTATATTAAATTGCTCGGCATAAAGAGGACTTGAAGAAATTGCATAAACATTAATATTACAATTTGAATTAATTTGAAAATTAATATATTTAAATTGACAAATGTTTGTAAAAAACATAAATGAAATCTATGTTATTTTGTAATATTTCCTATCATATTTTTTAATTATTTTTAAACAAATATTTTTCATTGCGAATTTTTACGTTATCATTATATAACAAAACATTTGCAAATATGTCAAAAGCTTTCAATGTGAAAGTAAACACGTAAAATTATGGTTCGACAATAAGAAAATATTATTTTAATGAAGTACACAGCACAGGCTGCTTGTTGGCTGTTATACAAGAAACTGTTATACAGCTGGCAGCATTGTTAAGTGCTCTGCCACAGCAGCGACTGACTTTCAAATGACCATTAGCGTACGCTGCTCGCCCTCTGGCTTTGTCACATCAAACGAGTCCTTGCCCCTCCGCCCCACTTCCCCCGTTGTCTTGGAAGCCCATTAACAATTTCATTATTCCATGTTTTTCTTTATAAAAGTTCTCCGGGGCGTTTCTTTGGCCGCTTCAGTTGAGTGCACGCCGCGGTCTAGCAAAACTAATCATTTTTAATAACCAATAATTTATTTTTAATCAAAGTTTAATGAAAACTTGGACGTTGCGCATAAGGAATTAAGCAGAGAGTGGACTGAGGCAGAGGTAGAGGTAGAGGCAGAAGCCGAGACTGAGGCTGAGACAGGAACGTGGCCAACTTTTGGGCCAACGAATTCAGTAGCCTTGTCATGCATAAAAATTCAGAGCAGTAGCAGCAGTGGGCGTGGCTGCGATTCATCTCAGATTTATGGCGCAAAGATTGTGCCAGCCAGATAAGTGTGTACATATAGAGTTTACATACATATGTGTAGAAGGTCGTGCAGAAATCAAATCGAAGCAGCCAAGCGAACGACAACACCTCACTCGATTCACTTGTTGCCTTCGCACTTGCCATCTCTGGCGGCGCTGCTGCTGCCCAGTTGCTTGGCCCCCCTTTGCCTTAATTAATTTCTCAGCCAGGTCCAAAAGGGTTACCAGCTCATTATTTTTGCCGGGCTTCTGTCCGTATTTTATTTTATATTTCTCTTTTTTTTGCTGCCATACGAACACTTGCACAGCCCGGGGACCTGCAATTGCTTTGATTGTCCACAACAAACCGCCAAGATCTGGACAACTGGGCAAGGAAAAAAAAAACAACGGTGGGCGTTATTCTAAGGGAATTACAAGAGAAGGTAGGACGACAGAGGCGTAGTCAATTGGCCAGCTGCCAGAAGGGGGAGATTGAGACTCTCTGTCTAGAGAAATGCAAGTAGTGAGTGGGAGATAGATAGAGGCAATGAGAGAGAGGGTGAGAGGAAGTAGAGTGAGAGAGTTATACAAAAAATGCAAAAATAAAGAGAGAAAGTCAGAGAGAGATGTAGAAAGAAAACGAAGGGAAGGTATCGAAAGTTGGGGGAAATGAAAGCGAAACGGAGAGAGAGATTGAGAATATTTACCTATTTATAAAATTCATTTCTGTTTAATGTTTCAATGCTCCTTGTGCTAGTTTGTTATACGTATAACAGTTTAATTTCTTCATTCGCTTAATTATTGCAATTCCAATTTAACGCCCCCTCTTTGACTACTTCACTGGCTCGCTGGCGAAACACTTTTAGCCAAGTTTGGTTCGACTTTTTGCGCCTCTGTGCAGTCCAAGCCATGCCATTGCCCGTTTAGTTGCTTGTTCAGTCTGCTGTCTTCAGTCTTTGTCTTTTTTCTCTCTCTTTTAACTGTCTGTTCGCCTTCGCCTTGGCATCTGAAAAATGTCGCTGGTTAACTTGCTTTAAGTATAGTTTGCTTTGGCTTTGATTGTCCACTTGGCGGACAGCCGCCCACTGGGGTTACTTGCAGCAGCAGCAACAGCAGCAGCAGCAGCAACAGCAACTGCAGCAACAGCAGCAGCAGCAGCAGCAACAGCAGCAGCAGCGCCTCCTGCTGACCACAAGATGATGATGACAATTATTGCTACTGTCCTTCACCCCTGCTCCCTGCTCCCTGCTCCCTGCTTCGTCTCTTGCCGTATTGTTATCGAGCTCCGAGTCTGAAGTCACTTTTCCTCCGCCGTCTGTCTGAAGTGCTTTTTATGAGTTTTCATTTGCTGACAGCCAACCGCAGACCAACTGCCACTTACATCTACCACTATTACTATTACTATCACTATTATTATTATTATTATTATTATTCCCCTTATTGTTATGTTTAGCTCGAGTCTCACTCGTATTTTAAGCAACGTGCAACAATGGCGCGACAATTATTCTGTGTACTCGACTGGAATGACTGTGCGGCTGGCCTGTCTACCGGATCGTCGGATCATAGAATCTCCTATATCCCCATGGCTTAAGCTCTTTGGCTCTGCGTGCCATTTCGTTTTCGCCACTGAATGCCGCTCATCAACTCGACGCGACGTGACAAGCAATTAATTAAAAAATTAAACAGAGGAGCTGCCGTGCAGAGGGCGCTGGCAGCAGCATTTGATTGACAGCCAAAGTCAATGAAGAAGAAAAACCAAGCAAGAGATATAAAATTGCCCTAAAATAGATCTCGACTCAGCTGGCTGCAATACCAATGCCAATGGTCATGTTCATTGCGCCTTTATGGCCAAACTGCTGGCCACAAAATTTGTGTGGCCATAAAACGAGCGTTGGCCAATGATAATAATTGGCCAATGATGCACATGGGAAAAGGCCAAATGGCCAATTGGCCAGTTGCTGCTGCTGCCACAGTTGTTGTTGTTGTTGTTGTTGTTGTTGTTGTTGTTGCTGTTGTCATTAGGCGGCTATTAGGCCATAACCATATATGCGAGGCGCTCATCTATCGATCATAAAAAGCCACAGTCACAGTTTGTCCACTCGGCCAGCTGCTACCCCAAATGACAGATGACATTTCGAGTGCTCAAACGTTGTACATTGTTGCCGTGGCTGTAACTAATTTTTTTCTTTTTGTTTGCCCAAAGAAAAACATGACTAAATACGCAGAAAAAGTCAACTTACAGATTTATTTATGTACTACGAAGGCTTCTCATTATCGGGCCAAGTGATGTTAGCATATGCACTAAGATGAAGGATGTGACTGGCCGAAAGTACATACATACATACATATATACTAACTACAGTATGTGTGTACAACACGTACCCTAGACAATGCTGACCAAAAACAAATTCCAATGAAATGTGACAAGACAAGGCACACGCAGGAGGAGCAGCAAAATGTAGGAGGAGGAGGAGGCGGAGGCGGAGGAGTGCATGAGGAAGCTGCGCACATGTTTGGGCATATACAACGCAAAAGTCTGTGGAAAAATTGAGTGGGAAAGAAGAAGCTGCCGACTGCTGACTGCCGACTGGCGACTCCTGCTTGCTGACTGCTGACTGCTAGCTGTTGCCTGTTTGCTGTTGGCTGTTGGCTGTTGGCTGTTGGCTAAGTGAGCTTCGGCAGCCACGGCACGAGTGTAACAAACAGCCATAATGGATGCATACACAACATGGCAACAACAACAACGCCACGTTGACAACATGGCTCAAATGTCAAGCAATGGTCAACGGCTGTTCGCAGCCAAGTTGTTGTTGTTGTTGTTTCTGTTGTTGTTGTTGCTGCAGTTGCTCCTTCATCTATTGTTGCCTTGGCTATTGGATTTTACCATATGTGTCTGTGTGTTTGACTCGATGTTGTCGTTGCTTGTATTTTACATGTGCCCATCTCTCTCTATCTCCTTCACTCTATCTCTCTTTCTCTCAGTCACAGCTGGGATTCCGGCTTTGCTTCGTTTCCGCCTGCCAAACATTTTGGGAAAATTTCAAAAACCTCCGCAAAACTTCCACTCCCACAGCTACTGCTGATGTGTGCATTCGCATCTGCATACCAGGTACCACAATAAGTTGCCATACAAGGGCACTTAGACACTGGCCTGACGATATTTGCATGATTGGCTGCTGAGCCCTGCTAAAAAATGCATATGCCGGGTCATAAGTCGACGTGTGCACTTGGTTTGACGACTTATGAATAGATTACGCACTTCTAATAGTCTGCTCGGGGCTATTGCAAATGAAAATGTGAATATCTAATATACTGTGTAAATGTCAATTAAGGTATAACAGTTTGGTAAACAGTGTGTAGTGTGTATAACAGCATTAGTTGACTTTGCAATTTGACTATTACAGAAATTTCAAAATGTATAACAGTTTGTATAACAGTTTGTTCAATTCGAAAACAATAATAAATATATTTTCATAAAAAGTAAATATATAAGAATATAAATTTGATTGTAAACCAGTTTATATAATAATATAACAGTTTCATATGAAATTAAATATATATATCTATGTATAACAGTGTAAATATCTTTAAAGATTTTTTAATTTTGTTTTTTTTTCCAGTTTGAATTTATTTGAATATCATATATCATTCAAATGTATTCTTATTTTATTCGGGTATAGAAAAAGTAGAATGAACATTTTTCAATTAGTTCCATATAACAGTTTGAGTGATTGCTTACATTTAGCTTTACTAATAAACCAAGAGTCAATCAATCAAAAGTCATTCAAAGTATCGCACAATCCGCATGCGTATAACAGTTACAAGTATCTCTCATTCCGGATCGCCTCAATCAAGAGTCAAAAATGCACTTTGGAAGCCAACGGCAACAGCCAGAGCCAACAGCGAATCGCACTTGAGCAGAGACAGCGTCAAAATGTCGCTCAAAAAATTGAGACGCGCAAGGGGCAAGGCAAAGTTCCGCAGCGGCAGCGGCAGCGGCAGCGGCAGCAGATGAAAAACTGCACTTGAGGCGGCGCGCAGCGGCTGATGGACAAGTGCAGATACCAGATACCAGATACCAGATACTGACTCTCCACTTTAGTCCACTCTATATGTATACCTAGAGCCAGAGCCAGAGCCGAAGCCAAGGCAATTGGTGTGGCACGAAAAGCCAAGAGACATGCCTCAGCCAAGGGGAAGGCTTGGCCAATTTTTCACACCGAAAAAGAAAAGCGAGCGAAAAGCGAGAGACTTTAGTTTGTTTTTCGTTTTTTTAATTTTTGTCTGGTATATACATATATCTATATATATATATATTTTTTTTTGCGTGAGTTGTACAACAATTTGTTATCTGTGCATTTGTATCTAAACGTTGCATTTAACGGTACACAGACACAGCCGGGGCACGCATTGGAGTCTGTGGTGTTGCGGTTGAGGTTGTTGTTGTTGTTGTTGTTATGCAAGTGTTGGCAAAACATATTGACACTCAACACTTGGCCAAAAAAAAAGCGCTTTGGCATTTCATATAAATTACGAGAAATAAACGAAAAAGTATCTCAGCTAAATGTATCTCAATTGTATGACAACAACAACAACAACAACAGCAGCTGAGCTGGCAAAACACTTTTGACAAGCTTCAGCTGAAGCTGCATCTGCATCTGCCTTGGCATCTGCATCTGCCTTGGCATCTGGATCTGCATCTGCTTATGCACCTTGAGCTGGTTTTCCTGCCAGTTGCATGTGGAAAGGGTTTGCGGGGGCATTCATTAAAAATGATTTATGTGCGTTGTCAATTTCGAAAATTATTTATAAGTTTTTATAGTTTATTTATGCTGTTTTATTAATGTTAATTTATGTATGCTTAGCCAGCCACGCATGTGTGTATCCATGTATCTATGTGTGCGTATCTGGCTGATATTTTCACACACAACACTGAAGTTGATTTACAGCAGCTGCTTTTTATTATTTTCTGAGCTGTGTGCTAGCTCCTAGTCCAATATGGACACGGCCTAATTGGAGCCCCGCCTCACGCATTGCCACACACTCAAAGCGCGAACGTGTGTCCGAGTCTCGAGTCTCGATTTGCGGTAATACGAAACGCACTTTCGAAATGCAAAAAATTATGATTTATGGCCCAGCCTAATGGGCTACATTGTGCAGATTTTGCGGTTTACACCGGATTGGTCACACTTAAAAGCAATTTACCTAACTGGAATATTATAATTTGTTTTCTAGCATACATTAGGTTATGCTTATGAGTTTGAAAACAAACAAGTTTCTGAGGTTCTTGGGTCATACTGAGTAGTCCTTAAGTTAATCTTGGCTATATTGGGGATAACTTAAACTAATTTTAAGCCTATGTAAAAGTTTTTTTTTAATCTTTAAGTGCTGCCCTAACCTCAATTTGCTACATCCTAACCTCACTTTTGCACTCCAAATAGAGTTGTTAATCAGCTAATATTATAATTAATTGACTTGGGTCATGTTTGGTAGTCTTACGGCATTAAAATACTGCGTGAGGCTCAGTTCATTAGAACTTAACCTCACTTTTATGCCATCCTAAAGCCGTTTATGAGTTCTAAAATAAGTTATAAACTTATTTAACAAGCTTAGGTCTTGTTTTCTGCCCTTTAAAGTATCGACCTTAGCTCACTTTTAGTTTTACTTATGCCATTTTTAATTGAGTTGACTAAGTTTAAACTATATCAAGCCAACTCAGGTCAAGTCTGCTGATCTTAACTTGTTATAGTGCTGCCATAACCTCAATTTGACAACAACATAACCTCACTTAAATGTTACTTCACAGTTATAAGCTGTACGTTTGTTGTAGCTCTTTTTCTTGATATATTTCGAGATAAGTAGAGCTAAAAAGCACATTTCAAAATTGTTAATGGCCAGGTGACAATCCAAATGTCAGCTTGTTATACATTTGGTCATTTTTTTCCAGCCATGGATCGAGGCTTAAAATATGCCATTTTATTTATCTGTATGTAAATTTATGACACTCCAAGTGGAGCCGAATAGCTTGACTTGCAATAATTATGACTTCTTGGCGTGGCACACAAGTATTTCTTTCAGTTTTCAGTTCTCTTTTAATGTATATAAAGCCCATTTTTCTCTTTATCATTTCATGTTTTTTTTTTAGATATAGGTATATATATATTTTGCACGAGTCATGGTGACGTGTATTGACGCTCCATAGCCGAGGAGGCACTTGACAGGCCGTTTCGAGTGGCATTTGGAGAAACCAGTCTCAAGTGCCACAGAACGATCTGAAGTGGGAAGCTGCGGTTAGAGAGCTTGAGCGTACAAAAAAAATGTGAAAAAATGCTGTGCGTAAGGCAGACTGAAAGCCAAATAGACGCCATGCTTCACATGCTAAAAAAAAGGCAGCAGTTGATGAGACGAGAGCCTGCATTACGGTTCTGAACAGTTCAAAATGTGTGGCAAATGAAAATATTTACACTCTGCTCTGATTTTGTTTGCTAGCACAAGTTTCAACCGGTTTCATTAACAATGTCTCGTTAGCTTGCTCCACAAAAGACAACAAATGGGCAAGAGCAAACAACAAAGAGAAAGAGGGAGAGAGAGTGAGAGAAAAGAGTGCGCGGGGCAGGGAGTTTTCTTAAACAATCATCATTAAAAAAATTTATATTGTATTGACTTGAATACAACAATCGAATTGACGAGCTGGCGATACGCTTTCCAACAGGAAAGAATTTAATGAAAATGGAAGTGAATCTAGACTGGAAATGTTAAAAAGAAATAATTTGAAAATGCAATAGATCTAGACTATAAATAAAACAATTAATTTATAATATAAATAATATAGCTCTACTCTTAAAATTATATAAAAATATGCAAAAGCATTTATGTATGTTTAGAAATATAAATTAGATTAATTTCATTGAACATTTATATAAATATTTATTTAATTTTAAAATATGAAACAGATTAGCTTCAAGCTGCGGCTTTAAAATCAGATATTGTGGATATTTATAAGAAATTTAATTACATCTTATGTAGATGACAAAATCAGAAAATCAGCAACTTTATATAATATTTACTAATTTATATTAAATAATAATCTAAATGAAAGAGATCTGGGAACAGAATTTGTTTAATAATTGTCAAACTTTGTCCTTTAGCAAATGATACACAATCTCTCTCTCTCTCTCTCTCTCTCTCTCTCTCTCAGTCTCTCTTCCTCTCTATCTCTATATATATAGTATACATAGTCAGCTTCTTTGTAGCTGGCGTAACTTCCTTTGCCATGGGAGCCAAACAATAAAATCGAATAAGTTCGGTTTATGGCATAATTATGCTACTCTGGCTAAGTGGCATGGACAAGTTGGCTGAAGTGCAATTGGCAGCGATTGTAAAGCGCTTTCCCATTTTCCATTTGCCGCACATGCGATTTTATTTTAATTTGTTTTTTATTTTTTATCTCTGTTCCAAAAGCCTGGCAAAGTTGTTCGAGTTAATCAGCGGCAGCAGCCATAGAATTAATTGGCTCTATTTACAAACAGTTCAAGAGTTTCAGCTGCTGATGTTGTGTCTCTGTGTGTGTGCGTGTAAGTGGCTCAGAGTGCATATCAATGTTGAATTGATGGCCAATGAGCTGGCAATTACATGCGTATCTGCATGCATGCATATATAGAGTGCCATAAAGCTGCTTAATTGTTGTAAATTAGCTAATGGGGTCAATAAAAGACAGTTATCTAACCAGCTTCATATATCAGAAATGAGGTTAGTGCACTTACTACCAACGGATATAGACAAGTTTTGAGTTTGTAGCCAGTGAAAACAGTGAAACATACCTGAAATGATACAAGGGAAAGAGAAATTAATTAGTTGATTAAAAAAATTATTAAAAAATTTGATTAAGGTCAGATTATAGTTTATGTCTTTATATAAATTCAGCAAAAAGGTTCTTCAGTTCCTAAACTCTTCTTCATATGGACTTTCCGTCTTCTCATACAAGATCTTTTTCAAGTGTTAAAAATATTGTTTATCTATAGATATTTGTTACTACATTTTCTGTTCACTTTCAATTCACATTTTTAGGTTCTTCATATTTGTTTCTCTCTCGCATTCCTAAGCCTCTTAACGTTGTTAAGAAACCTTTTCTTGCTGCATATTTTGCACCATATTTATCATATTATTGTCATTTAAAGAGCTCACACATCTCGCTTTGCTTTTCTAATCTCAACTTAACCTGGTGACCTGCCAATAGCCACACAAGTGCCGCATAAGTTCTCATCATTGTGCCCCATCTCAATTTTCCTGCAGCTAATTTCCAACACATTTATAATTTTCCCAGAGACCCGCTCTAGACTTAAGTCACAAGTAACTTCATGGAGCACTTTGGGTGTTCGTTTACATGTTTTTGTTGTTGTTGTTGTTGTTTTCTACTCTGCATTCTAAGTGCCTTGTAGACTCAGAGCAAGCACAGCCAACTCAACTCCCCCTCGCTCGCCTCCTCGCTCCTTTGTAGAGTGTGAAAAAACATAAAAAGGCCGCGCTTCAAAAATAAGAAGAAACTTTTTGTTGTTGTTCTCTTGCTACAGAAACTAAAAAAAAAGTAAAAACCTCTTTTACATGACACGACACAATTTGCAAGCTTTATTGTTGTTGTTGTTGCTGCTCGTTCATTCGTGCGTTGTTGTTGTTGTTGGCTGTTGTTGTCGCTTCGACATGTTTGTCTGTGGCTTGGCTGAGTTGCCGACGCGATGTCGACCTGGTCGCCACTTGGGCTAGAGTAAAGCTAAAGTCTCTAGACCGACTCGCTTTGTCGCTTTGGGCCACTTTGTTTATGCGTGTGAACATTTTTTGCCCAAAAACTTTTCATCACATAAAATGTTTCGAGAATTTTATGGTTTTCCTAGACGAAGAAATTGGAGTAAGATTCAGCAGATGTGAGAGGCTGAAATTGAAGGCAATTAAGATGAAATCTCTAGCTCTCTCATTTATTATATATCTCTGTCTCTGTTTACATTAATTTAAAATTTAAATTTGCACATTTATTTAACAAAAGCCAATGTCGTATTGATTGAAAGCCAAACCGAAATGCAAATCAAATAGCAAAAAACAAATATTATGCACATTATTAAATAAATAAGCGACAAATGAGCGAAAGTATGAAAATGAAATGAAAATACAAACCAAACCAACAACAATAACAATAATAATGATCATAATAATAGTGGAAATTATTCGTTAGGCTGGCATTTTGGGTGTATTTGTGGCGAGCGCTGGGTAAACGCATTTAATTGCCGTCTGATTGCTATTAACATATCGGCAAACTTCAATTAATTGGCAATCAATCATTTTTAATGAAACAAGCCAAGATGGAGAACTACGTAGAACCGGCGACACTATCGACAGCCTTCGATCTAGACAAGAAATGGCAAAAGCCACAGCGACGAGGAAAACTCCAAGTAAAGAAAATAAAGCAATATCGCGGGAAAAACGTGCCCCAAACCAACTTGGCCAAGCGATTGACAAGCGGTTGCCATCTGCCTCTCTATCTCTCTCTCTCTCTCTTTGTCGTTCTCTCTCTCTCTCTTTCGACCTGACTCGAGTGAGTGGCAGACAGCATTACCTGCGCCTGTTGCTGACTTGAGCCCCATGGCATGCCATGGCTGCTGGCCAGTCAGCCAAGTTAAGTCGGCTTGCCGTTGTTGGCTAACGTGTTGCGGGTGCAGCTGTGGCAACTGTCGTATCCTTCACGTATATTTCAGGGCTGGCAGCCTGGCCTTATCGTTAAGGCCACTTCAATGGCTCACCAACTCAACTACTAATCAAATCAACAATTGCGCCACATGAAAGTGTGAATGAATAGCTGTCAATTAAAGTATCAATTGCTGCCAACAATCAGATAGGAATTTAGAAAAAAAAAAAAAAAAAACAGAACAATTATACATTATATTGAATTCAAGGGAACTATGGAGAGAGAATTGCTAACAAATATGTGATTCGCATATATTTATAATTGACTAATGTTTGCATTGAGCTGTCTTAAAGCCAAGATAGATTGAAGACTTCAGATGACCTGTAGCACAACAATTTTTATGAAATTCAGTTTATGTCATTCATAACAAATATTAATGAAATTTTAAATTGAAAATGAATAGAATTTATAGAATATTTATATTGTGGTAGATATTACTTAAATGACTTAGATTGATGACAAAAATATAGAGATAATCTAAAGAATTACTTAGAGAGGTAATGTTCCAAAAGTAAATATCAACAAGTTATTGATGCATGCATAATAAATAATAATATGTATTAATATAATTCCTACAATTTTAATAATAATGATACGAATATAATATATAATTGCTGGCAAGAAAATATGAAATATTTTATGATCTAATAATTAATAAAAATTAATAAAATTATATATCAAAATTGCCAACAATTAAATCAAAATTTCTTTTTCATATTTTACTTAAAAGATCAAAAATTATATTAAAATACGTACTAAAAAATCAAAAAAATTAAATTAATCAATATATATCTATTGAAAATGCCTTAGTTATTTTTCAGTACATAATTGATTTTTTGTAAGATATAAGCAAAACCAATATACTCATTTCACTTTCGTGAATGCGCATAAGAATCCCTGCAAGTCTTTTGCACTCTGTTAGAAATTCACAATTCCCATTGAAATTTAATTTCAGTGAATTCTTTTAGCAGTTCAATTTGCAATGATCTAGTAAATGCGTTGGCAAACCCTAGTTGTTGTTCTATTAACGGTTATGTGAGAATTTACATGCCATTAAGCTGGCCATTTGGCAGAGCAACAACAGAGCGCCCACAAAATATCTGAACATATTCAAACAAATTTATTTGCGCCCCGGCAATTTACGAGCTTTCATTTAACAACGAGCAACGAGATGAGAAGGCGAAAGGCGAAAGACGCAGAATAAACCTCTAACGGGGCGCATAATTAAAATGTTAAAGCAAATGAGGAAGTTGTTGCTGCTGCTGCTGTTGGAGTGTGGCAGAACATGGAACACGAGCAGCAGCTTGCAACTCGCCAACTTGCAACATGTGAGGCAGCTATGCAAGTTGCCTGCTGCTAGATTCAACTTTCAAGTCGAGTCGCGCATGCGCCTGACGCAAATTAATTTTCAACTTTTCATTTTTCTTTTTTTTTGCTTTTTGTTTTCTTTGAACATGGCTGTAGATATAATATTATGCTGAATACCTGGGGCAGCAGGTGAGGGCAGCTGCTGCTGCTGCTGCTGAGTCGCTTAGCGATTCAACTTAATTTGCCAGTTGACTACAATTTTTGACTCGTGTTGCTTTGCTGTACTTACTTACGCCCAGCTAGTTAGAGCGCATCGCAGCGCTGTCTCTGCCTTTGACTGACTGAAGTACTACATGAATAGTTGCACCTTCAACCTGTTTCACTGCCTGCCCCTGCCCCTGCCCTTGCGCTGGCAGAACTTTTGCATGTGCTGGCAGCACAGCTCATGTGTGAAACGAAATGCAAAATAAAGGAAAAAGAGAAAAAAGTGTTTGAGGACAACATCAGTTGCAAGCAGTTGCACAACGTGCAACAAATACACATTTCGGGGCCACGCACGCACCTCTTTATTTTCCCCAGGAAAGGAAAAGCCTCGAGCTGTTGTGTATCTGAGTACGTCTTTTCGTAGCTGGGAAATTTGTTGATTAAAGTTGTACAGAACTTTTTAATTGCTCGAATGTACCTGGCTCAGTACACACACACACACACACACACACACACGCACAGACATCTATTTTGTAATGAACCGTTTTCAAGATTCACCTGAAGATTGTTTAAGCAAAAATTGTAAATTGTAAAAATGCAAAAAAGTAAAAAACTCGATGCATGAAAACTTTTGGCTTTCGCTTGCGTGTTTATGATGTTGACTGGAGTTTAGCCCAAGTTTGAGCACAAAATTGGAAAATTGATAAAACCCGACAATTAATTAAGCTAACAAGATGTTGGTTTCGTCGAGAAATACACGAAACTAACTAGCAAATATTTAATAGCACAAAAGTTTGTTTACCATGAGGTAAGAGAATGTTGCCCAAAAGTTGAAATATATTTTGCATAAGTGCTGGTAGTTGTTTTAAGAGCTAGAGATGCTAATCCTTACAATGATAATGATATAATACAGATTAATGAACTGAATAACTATCTCATATCAACGCAAAGAACTATTGAATTAATATTTTATTATTATAAAACTGGTATACTATAAAGAAACTGTTATATTTTAGGACAGTTCTCACTCCATTTCCCGTTATATGGTTTATTCGTTTTTAATGTGAAACTGATTTTAGAGACTTAAAGCTCAGCTAGAAGCCATAAAAACTTGTAAAGCGAACTTGCTATAAAGAGAAACGTAAACTCTTTTCTAAATTTTATTCTTATTCCTAATTTACATTTACGATTATTGAAAACTGTTATAAATTTCTACAGATTTCTTGAACAAGTTTCTGCTAGAAGTTAAAGGAATTGAGTAAGATTATAATACATTAAAGAATCTAATATTCCAGCCAAGAATCACAGCTCCGCAGATGCAGTTACTTTATACTTTAGGCCATTAAAATGGCATTAAAAAGTGTTTTATAGAAAACAAAAACATTTCTCAACTCGGCTATCAACAGCTAAACACTATCCATTTATATTAATTATTTATACGCTCAGTCAACTTCTAACTTCTCCTTATTCAATATTTAAGCAGCTTTAACTGCAATTGTTTCGGACTAATTCTGGCACGCCCCTTAAAACCTTTTGCATGCCATTAAATATTAGATATTTGCTCTGGCCCATGCCCCATAAAAATCAAGTTTAATTTTTAATAATCCGATCCAGTGCACAGCAAAATGTTTCCTTGCAGCAGCAGGAAGCTGAGGGCAGACGATTTAGTCGTCGCTGTGCGATGATCTATGGCGCCTGTAGTCAAGATTTATGCTCAGATTGGAATAATATGCAAGTGAGGCATGTGAAAGGAGCAGGAGTCGGCGTCAGAGGCAGGGGCAGGGGCAGGGGCAGAGGCCAGGCCGATAAGCCATTAAAGCTGGCGAAAAACCTTGTGCTTCGAGCCTTGTGTAAAGAATAGTACAATAAAATAAATAAGAAATTGTATAAATTTATGGGGGAGGGCCAGCAGCCAGCAGACGGTAGCCGACCGACCGTTGGCAGTCGAGTTAGTTCGTCAGTCCGTTGTCTTACACTACAAATACACATATATACATATATGTATGTGTATGTACATATGTGGCTTTGCTTCCTGCACTTTGGTAGTCGTTCTCCTCCTCTTTTCTCTTTTTTTTAGAATTTAATTGGACATTATATCGCATATTCGCATATTCTGCTGCTGCTGCTGCTGGGCAGGCTAAATCAATGCCTGGCCATATATCAAATTGTGTTAAAGCCAAAGGCAAGCAAACGGCTAAGGATGTTGGGACAACAAACGGTAATGGCCATGCTCTATTGTCTGGCTCCAGCTGCTCGCCGAGTGGGGCATTATTTATGGTTAGCCATTGCCACCTTCCCGCCCGTCCACACTCAACTCGCAGTTCGCAGCTCGCATTCACATTCACATTCGCACTAATGCACACTTGGCATGTCGCAATCGCTTGGAGGGCGTCTGCCCTGCCCAGCTCTCTCTCCACTCTTCACTTGTGGCGGCTAATGTGTGAAAAGTGTCTGGGAACAGCGGCAGCTGCAGCAGCGGCAGCGGCAGCGGCATCATCATCGACAACAGCGCCACTTAGTCGCCATTCATCGAGGACTGTCTTTTGACAAACTGCTCGGCAATGATTTGCCGAATTACACAATTGAAACCGAAATAGAGGAGGAGGAGAGCGGGGCTGGCGGCTTATTCGCATGTGAGCAGACGCTGGCTCCCACACTTGGCTCTAATCAAATTTGCTTATTGCGCTCATCAGGCATCGCGACAGATTTTGGCGCTCAGCCAAGTCAGAATCCAGTCAATTGTGAATAAGCGGATAAGCTGGGCCACAATTTCAAGGAGCCACCGCTGTCCGGCCTGATAGCTGTCGCTCCATCTCGAAATCCTATTGTTGTGCACTGCGAGACAATCTGGCCACGCCTACGAGCACATTTTACGCTGGCGCCAGTTACTCTTCATTTTATATTTCTTTTTTTTTTCAAATCGGCTTAAAATTTTAAGCGCTCTACGCCATTTTTTCATTCATTATGATTCTTTAAGATGTTTACATTTGTGCCCAGGCCTGGATAATGGAGGAGAGCCAGAAAACTATAAGCCAAAACAGAGCCACAAGAGAGAACCAAAATAATCTCATTTGCATAAAGCTTGACAGAAACTTGTCACATAAATTGACAAATTGCCATAAAGAATTAGTTTGCCTATGTATAGAAATATATATATATATATATATATATGTATATGTACATATATACTTTGCATTTGATGCGCATAAATTTAATGAAGTCTGATTGTTATTGCCCACTAAATAGGAGCGAATAAATTTTAGATTGAAAACGTAGGCAAACACAAAGAACGAGTCGACTCGGAAGCCATTCGAGTTGCAAACAAAAATAAAATAAATATATAAATTATTTCGCTTAGATAAAAGCTGTTCACAGTTTACGCTTAGGCATTTGAGTTGAAAGCAAAATTGAAATAAATATATAGCAATAAAATATACATTAGATAAGAGCAGACAATAAATTTTAAGCCTGAGTTCTTTATTTAAAATACGAAGTGGAATATATTACAGCAAATCCAATAGGAGCTAAGTCATGCCATATCTATGTATCTATATATCTATATCTATATATCTATATATGTATATATCTATATATCTATATATCTATATACCTATGTATCTATGTATCTATGTATCTATGTATCTATGTATCTATGAATATATATATGATGTTACTATAAATATATCTTCGCCTTGTAGCTATAGGTCAACTTTGCCCCGGTTGACAATAAAACTGTTTACATATCTAAGCTCAGCTCTGCTGCTCACATCTTTCTCTGCTTCTGCAAAGATGACATTTTAATTGGGGGCATGCTTAACATATCAAAAAGAAAAAAAAAGTGAAAACGTAAAAATAAAAATGTCAAACTGTCCAGCTAGAAGAGTCCCATATGCTGTTAAGGCAACAGAGAGCGGAAAAAAATGTAAATCCTAATATTAAGCTGCGCATTAGATGTGAATTATGCTGGACCCTAATTAATGTTGACATGGGAATATTTGTGATACCTTGCAGTCCCACGCGTCCTGTGTCTCAGCTGAAAAAATGCAAAAGAAAAAACATAAACCTATAAAAATCCCTTAGATTAGTGCGTTAACAATGGGTCAACGCTGGGTCACTGGGACGACAAGTGGATTAAGTGCGACCCAGAGAAATGTCTACCCTTGTCCATAGATTAGTCTGGCATTCCATTCCATTTCATTCCGTTCCGATATGGCTCATGCCTTTAAAGCGCATTTAAAGCCAGCTGTGCTCAAGGCCAAAAAATAAAGCAAATTTGCTAAATGTACTTCGTGCTCATAATTAATTTTCTATTTTTGTTCTCGCTGGTGTCAAATTGCAAACTTTTTGTCGCACCCTATGACAAGTGAAACTTTATCACATAATTAAATAATTTTTACAAGTGACTTTTGCTGTTTGCCTCAGCTGCGAAAAAGTTACGGAAAGCAGGCGGAGGGAGTATAGAGACCACGGCTCAACTTTTTCTCTCACCTGCATAAATTACAATGCCCCAGCATTTCTAATAAATCATAAAATGTGAAAATGCTTACAGTAATTAAATGGCAAATAGAGGGAGAGAGAAAGAGTAAGAGAGAGGGAGCTAGACAATGGCTACAAATGGAAAACCGATGAAAGCGCGAGCTTAATGAAAGGGAAAAATCTGCCCAGATACCAAACATGACTAGGCATATAAAACACTTCTATAGAGTATCTATATGTATGTATATATTTTCATTTGTATATCTTTTGCATGTATATACAAATTTATCCCTGTAAACAGCTCATTAATGACGCTGCATTGTCTCGCTTAATCTATCTTTAGTCTTTCGCAGAATTTAATTGAAATATTGCCTGAAGATAAACAATATTGAAAGCGAAAATTGAACGATCCAATGCATTGTTATCCTGTACTAAGCTCAAACAAAGGGCACATAAATCTTAAAGCTATGCAACTCGGCAACTTCTTTGGGTACTCGACTCTTCTCTTCTATAAAACGCTATACCTCTCCCTCTCCCTCCCTCTCTCTCTCTTTGTCGTGCTGGCAATAAGCGTTCTTCTCGTGCTCGACTTGGCATTTAAATTGCCGCTGACTTGCGTCGACCTCTGAGAACACAATGCAAATACAATTCTTGCCAAACTATGCCGCCTGCTTGTTTCGCTTGTTAACCAACTGCAAAACCGACAAAACCAAGCGAAAAAAAAATTAAAACTAAAAGAATAAAAAATAAAAACAAAAAGTCAAGCGAAATCCACAAGAATCTTCAGCATTTTGCATACGAGAGTTCAAGTCGAGTGGGGTTGACGTTTGAATACCCAAAGACAGAACATATGTCAATTGGGTAGATACGACTAGTCGAATAATATGTATTAGAGCAAAAATCAGAATATAGAAGTAGAAGAACTTAAATTTAAGAATTTTATAAAAATATTTTTAGACAATTATATAACGCTAACAATAAAAAATACTGAAATAAACAGTAATTTAACTAACAGAACAGTATTAAAATACTAGAAAATTAAAATATTTGTATATTAGAAATCTACTGTAAAAGTAAGGTAATAGTAGACTTAAGAAAAATACTAAATAATATACTGAGACTAATATACAAAATACTGTAAAAGTACTATAATAGTAAACTAATAGTAGACTTGAGAAAAATACTAAATAAAATACTGAGACTAAAATAAAATACTAAAATAGAGCAGTAAAACACTAAAACACTGAAACACTAGAATATACAATAACTGTTTACATTTCATTGCCATCAATTCAGATATACTTCTCGTTTACCAGAGTATCTAGCAGCCGATCATTATTCGAATAGCCTACGAGCTTCTGCTACAGCTGCACAGTCCACTTAAAATATCGTTAAGCATAAAAAACAATAAAAATAAATACCTATAAACACTTAAAATGGCACAAGTGCAGCAGGCCAGTGAGTGCTCCTCGATGCAGCGCTCCACACACGCCACAATTCACCTATGGAACAGTCAGTGGCTGAGGGAGAGCTGAGCTGCCAGTTGGCAGGAGCTGCAGCATCAACAACAACAACAACAACAACTACTACTACTAGTTGGCCAGTTTGGCCATTGTAAATGTCAAGCAAATTTGGTTGCTTGCATTTTTCGCAGTCCCCCGCCCCGCCCCGGTGGCTTTGGGGCAAGTTATGGCCATGTAGATGTCGCCAGAATGCTGTTGCTTGCAGAAGGTAAACAAGGAGTTAGTTGCCAGGCATTTGGCTGGCAGTTTGGCATTTAAATGGGTTCATATCGAGCGTTAAGCTCTGTGAACCAAATGTCGATGCATCGCATCGCATCGCTCAATGTCGATGGTTAATGGAAAACCTCCTTCGATTTGGCAGCTGTTTCGTCTAATTTGATTCCCAGGCCTAGTTTTTTCTTGTTCACAAGGAAACCCATAAAGGAAAACCACTCATATATCGAAAAGTAATTAATGCCCATGCATTATACTCTGGGTATGGCTAATTTTCGCGCATATTTCTCAAGAGGTTTCTTCCTACCCCATCTGCCAAACAATTATGTGAACTGTAAGAAAATGAAAGCAACATTTTTTTGCTAATGAATTTGCTCGTATTTCTTTCCCTCTCTCTCTCTCTCTCTCTCTTTTCAGCTTGTTGCTGGTACGTGCCGCATGAAATGCGCATTTAAATGTGTAGGAAAATTAGTTAATAAATCACACGTGGAAAATTGATGAGCTGACGTCGAGTGTTGGCTTTTGCGGCAGGCAAACACGCAGGCAGCCAGGTAGGCTGGAAAATGCCATGAAAATTAGATTTTACCGTTCTCATATACACACACACACACACTTATTGTTTACTTTGGCTTTTGTTATGCATTACACGTAAATTATAAAAATGATGTATGGCAGGCCAGTAGCCAGGAAGAGGAACAGCAGCGAGGTTCGACTAAATTGATGCAGCTTCCCCAAAGGAATTCACAATGGATGCCTTAATTATGTGAGTGCCTAACAGGTGGGCTCGGTGGCGGGGGCGGGGGCCGTAGAGCAAGAGCTCAACTGCACTGAATTCGAAATTAATGTCAGAGTTGAGAGACCTTTGGCAAAGCACAGCTCTCATTATTTATTACCCGCTGAGGTAAACTGTGGGAGATACCACTGCCAGCGGGCAGGAGAAATTGAATTTGAAAGTTGCGCAACAATTGAAGAATTAGTGAGTTGTCAAGCCGGAAGCGACAGATTTTTCCGTTTGCTCTGTGCTCCAAAAAGAAACCAAACCACAAGCCAACAAGAAGAGAGAGAGAGAGAGAGACAGAGAGAGAAATGCTGTAGAGACCAACTGCCAAATGAACAAAAAAACCAGGGCACAAAACTCCAATCAGAAATTTTAAGCTAAACGAGGGGAAGAAAAAAAATTGGAAAAAATAAACAAAAATCTTTAAAGCCCGATGAACTCATTGCCATTGTGCAGGCAAAGGCCCCAATAGCTCCACATTGTCATGTAACTCAAATCGGAGCAACAACTACATGGGAGTACAACAAAAACAACACTTTGCATGTGTAGCCAAGGCACAGCAAACAAAGAGCAAGACACACACACACACTCAGAAAGTTGGTAAGAACAAGAACAACACAAATAGCTGGCAACGAAAAAGAGACAAACAAGTAGAACTTGTCTAGGCCTAAAGCACCACAGAGGCGTCGTGTGAGAGGGGCTCTTCAGTTGGAGTTTTTGGGCTAGTATTCACAGTAGCTAAAGTCTTTAATGAATGTTTAATGAATTCAGTTTTAGACCTTGTGCACTTGGCAGAAGGATTTAATGAGCCTTTTGTCTGATAGTTTAATTTGAGATCAACTTAAAATCTGAATGCGTTTCATATTTAAACCCTGGTTTTCCAGGGAAATCTTAGCTAGTTAAACTTGGGCAATATCTATGTGTAAATAAAGTAGAATTGTGTGACAAAGATAGATATAGGTATAAGTGGCTAAGCTTTGCTTAAGCCAGATTTCATTCAATTAAATTGTTAACTTAAGCAATCACAAAGGAACAAAGGTTTCGCATTCCAGGCAAACAAGCGAAGTAATCAACTTAGACAGCTGAAGCAGGATTCTATGCAATTATATACATATACAATATCCGATTCATATTCATATACAATAGCCTAGAGTTGCAAATGCTTTGTGCAGTTGTCTAAGTCAGTTGCTTGATTTGACCGCAAATGGAATTCTACAGAACTGTTATTCAATATTTGATAATTATATATCTATGCGCAATTTCCCATTTCAGAGTTCGTAAAGCGATTATATGCGATACAAATATGCATATACAAACATACTAATGCATATACATACTGTTAAACATATATGTAATGCAATATTCATATTCTCTATTAGGGATTACTAAGAATATAGTCATTATGCATATTTGAATAACTATGGAGAGACAGATATTACTAATATACACACATTTATATTGATTAATAAAAACATGTTAATATAAATAAAAAATATTAAAATAATAAAAGCAAAAATTATAAATACAACAAAAGATATATGCAACTAAATAAATATAAATAATATAAAATAAATGAAACTATATAAATACTTTTTTGAAATAAATAAATAAAAATAATTAAATAAAATAATTATTACAAATAAAATATTATTACATGAAGTAAATGTTAAAGCGCACTTTAATGCATTAAGAATAATTTCATAGCTAAAAATATATTTTCATGAGGCTCATTAAATATAACATAAACATAATGATATTTATTAATATATAAATTTAAATTAAATATAATGTACCACTTGATCCACACTTTATATATAAATAATTTATTAAGTAAATAAATAAAGAAATAAAGAAATAAATAAAAAAATAAAAAAGTAAACAAATAAATAAATAAGTAAATAAATAAAAAAAATATAAATAAATAAATAAATAAATAAATAAATAAATGAATAAATATATAAATATATAAATATATAAATAAATAAATAAATAAGTAAATAAATAAATATATAAAAAAATAAATAAATAAATATATAAATAAAATATAAATTTACTAGAAGTATATATTTTTATTATTTGTTTTACTTTGTAAACTCTCTCATTATTATTTTTCCATACCAATTTCTCTTATTATTATTTCATTAATTCATTTTGTATTCATATATTTATTTTGCTAAACAAATTTCTTGTTTAATTCCTTCACAAGCCGCCTCTGAGCTGTGCTCCTCTGTGCAAACAAATGTTTCCCTTTAGCAATTCTGTTCTTGAAGCCGGCTATTTAAATGACTTTTCTCTGGCTCTTTTACTGTTTCGGTTTTGTAGCGTTTTGGCTCCAGCGTTTTGGTGTCGAAAGTCAAGATCACAAACGTGATTTCTGCTTGTTGTTGCTTTTGCTGCTATTGTTGTTTTGTTTGTTGTTTGTTGCTGATTTTGGCAAACGCTTCATGGCCGCGAGAGATCGTGATCTTTAAACTAAGCAAACTCCGTTTCTTATTTATTTGCGGCCATTGCAGTTGGCCCCTTGCTCGGCCAAGCTGATTCGATCAGTCGTCACTTTGTTGCCGCTGCTGCAGATCAGAGCCAGCTCTGGAGTATCTATGTATATGTATTTGTATTTCGATCTAGCCAATGCTCGATTTATGTTGGCTCATTTATTTTGACAAGCGCAGCGCCTAAAACTAAATTCGAGCTGTGTGTGTGGGTGTTCACAGTCTCTTGCCCTGACTCCCCCTCCCTCTCCACCTCTCTCTATATAGAGAGAGAGATTTGAGCAACTTCAAACATTTACTGATCGCCGCTAAAGTTAGTTGTGTTTATTTTATGCGGCTCTCCCTTCCTCTATAGCCTCCAGCCTCGCAACTCTCTGATTAATGTGGCGCACATTAATCAAGTCATTGAGCGGCTCGCTTTGTTTGATGTTGATCAAGCTATCTGGTACCGTACTACTCGTATCTCTCCCTCTCACGCTATCTCCCTCTCTCTCTCTCTCTCTCTTTCTCACTCTGTCGCTCTGCCCGTTTGCGCTCTAGTTAGCAGTCAGTTTGGTTTTAATTTAAAACGATCCATCGATCGATCGATGGCGACTGAAACTCTGAGTTTCGTTAAGGCTCGTTCCATTGATCGTTTCATCGATCGCGCTCCGAGCTGCTGTTTACGTTTACGTTTTACGCTTTGTTTTTAAATTTATATATACATGTATGTATGTATTTTTTTCGGGTGTTGATGATCTCTGGTGTAAATCTCTGACGATTGTTTTTTGTTTTTGGCTAGTTAATGGTCAATTTGTTTTCAATTAATTGGCTTGTTGTGTGTTAATGTTTGTCGATTACGTGTGTAGCACACTCACACAAAGGCAGCCTTTGTTCGACTATGTGTGTTTGTTTGTTTGTGTGTGCGGAATGCTTGGCAATCTTTTGGCTTAAATCACTTGCACTTTTCAGAGCTCATAAATTTTGAACTGAACAACGCCAGCGCTTCCTATTAAAAAGATCAAAGCAAACGCCAACAGAGCGTAGCCAGACGAACTACCCACAACTACACAACAGTTCATCAGTCAGTCAATTGAAACAGTGAGGCATTGATAGAGTGGGGAATGGCTAAAGCGACTACAGTTCGTTATGTAGATCGTATGATTACAAAAAAACAACAACAATAAAGAGAAAACAACATGTTCACACAACATCTACAGATAGTAAGATAATTAAGCATTTAGGGTCGAGTTGGCTGTGTGTAGCTCTATGTAAATTAGTCTAATTAGATCTAGAGATATCTTGATTATTCCCGTTTATCACAACTTTTCGCTTCAGCACAGTTTCCACTGTACTCTCGTTGATGAGTCAAATTTCGAGATTCTGGTCCATGCAAAATAGTTCTTTTTGTATGCCATATTTCAAATGAGAGCAGAAATTGCTGCTCTTTGCCAGGGTCTGCCCTTTTGATCATCTGCCGCCAAGATGGATTTTCTTAGAATTTGTCTTTGATGCCCCACCACTTGAGGCAATGAGGAAACGCACCGAAACCAAATGGCAGACACCCATAGGAATAGACACACTCGAAACGATCGCCTCTACGCAAATGAAGATGAATGACAGATGTATCTACAAACACAAACACACGCAGAGCTGTGCGAGCTTTGAAGTTTTGGCCTGTGCAACTTTTGTTCATTAGTTCATTTCCACTAATTCAGCTGCTCCCAAGAAGTCTTAATTATGCATTCACACAAGCAGACATGCATGTATATATAGATATATCTTGGACTGCCTCAGGAATAAAGTTTTAGGGGTTGGGGATGGCCAAAAACTCTTTTGAAGTTTCTTGTGTGTGAAGTTGTTGGCCAAGTTTTGGCATATCTTAAGTATAAATACGTTTATGAAGAAATGACTTAATGCTCAAGTGTGGAGCTCTAGAAATGAAAAACTTGTTTCCGAGCTAAGGGCAAGGTTATCTTAATAAAGCATTCGGGTCGCTTAATGGTAAGTTAGAAGAACATGAAAGCATGTGATTCTAAGAAATCCATAAGTTGTAAGCTAAGCAGTTTTAAGAGAGATATAAATAAAATATTTGAAGAGTAATTGATAAGCGTGCGGGAAGTTACATATATACTACTAGAAATGTTGCCAATGAAATATATGTAATAAAAAATTAAACTAAACTCCTTGAATTTAATAATATTGGAAAAAAATAAATATAAATTATTTTAAGTCCCATGAATATAATCGATTGATTTTCATAATTTAAATTATTTTAACATTATATCTTACAAATTGAATATTTGTTTCTTTAAGTTTAAAATTTATTTCGTAAAATGAATTCAATTAAATTTTGAAAATAGATAAATAGAATATCTTATATAGGCATATATTTAATATTATTTGATTTGAATTAATTTAATCAAATTTAAATATATATATAATTATTTCTTTCATTGTCTATCTTTATAAGATATTTACTTTCATAATATTATTTAAAATAAATTTGTTTTAATTTGAATTTTTATTTTATTTTTATTTCCATATAAATTTATCTGAGGTAAATTGATTTGCTACTTTTTGAATTAGTTTTTATTGAAGCTCGCGATATGTAGATGTATGTAGATACACGTACAATTACTTTTGTGTTGCACTGTATCCCAATTATTTATGTTCCTTAGAAACAGATTCTATATAAGGTGCGAAAATAATTTAAATGCAAAGTTTATTACCCTAATTTTCTTGGTAAATCTTATCTTAAAGCCATATAGATTTTTTGGTTAATAAATGCATAATAACAAAAAAATAAATTAAATCCAGTTTCTGCTGAAGCCCATATACTTAAATTTATAAAATTAGCCAAAACGGTTTAGTGTTAAGTGCCTAAACTTTTTAATATATTAAATTTAATGTCGCCCTCCATTAAGAAACTGTGCAAGCTCTGCTCTGGATTTGCGAATTTATTCTCCCCTTCGTCCAACGTCAACAGATCTGGAACCAGATTCCAGTTGCCTCTCGACCGTCTGCTGTTTGGCTAATTTCATTTGTATGACTTTTATGCGCCGCATTTGCGTTTATGCTGTTTTTTCTCATGTTTCTTGCTCTTGTTTTTCGCTTTGTCTTTTCGTCCGTTGCAGAATCGGAGTCGGAATTGTAGTTGGAGTCGGCATTGCATGATTTATGGCAGTCTGAAATTTTCTTTGAATTTTTTCACATTTATTATTATTTGGTTTTATTTCATTTTATTTTGTTTTGTGGCGTTAAAAATATTGCCAAGCTGCCATAAATTTTGTCGTATTTTGACAACTAATAAAAGTGCAGGCCACTGCAAATGCATTCCATTTGCATAGGGCTCGATGAGCAAATCGAAGCAACGAATGGAACGAACCATCATATTTATATATCTCTTCCTTTATCGTTTTGTACCTAATTTGCATATCAAATCTTCTCGTCTTTTCTTCTTTTCTTTTATGGATGCTCAGCTCAGACATGGGCTGACAAGTGTCTCCACATTTGGCTGAGCCATTCATCGATCCATCGAACGATCCATCTCGATATCGAGTGCATGATTTATGTCAGCTCTTTTATATTTCTCTTTAGCATCAAGCATCATTTGTTGGCTCCATTGTTTCCAACTAATTACCATCATAAACAACAAGCGATTGTGCGCCTCGAGTCGGGCTACCAAAACAAGTTGAGCTTCGATTTGTTATTGGCCATTTGCCTAGCCATAATACATGATATTACCATATGAAGTTATCACTTAATCTGTTTTATGAATGCACTATTTTTGGGCTTCAAATCGAATACTTTTTAACTACCTATCCCGTTCGGGGTTATAGTGTATCATAAAAGTTTGTTTACGGTTATGGTTTGCATACTTTTTTCTCTGAGTACAACGTAGGCAGTTGTAAAATCTTAATGAATATGAAGTAACTTAGATCTTTCTCTTTCCCTCTCTCTCTCTCTTTCTCTCTCTCTATGTCACGCTGCATCAAGAGACAGCCCTGAGCTCTTATTGGTATATCATATGGCTTGTACTCAAACCAAATGCGTTTTATGGCTCGATGAAACTCTTTGAAGCTAAAAGCCGAGAGTTTTTCTCACAGCTTTCTTCAGGTTTAATAACAAATAACTTTTTAAGGTTATGTTTACAGTTAGGAACTGTTCTCGGTTTTCTACAAACATGCATAATATTTCCCGGTTCAAATGAGTTCAGCCTAGCTCAGTTCGGCGTAAAGTCTCTCATATAACGCCATTCGATTACCTTTGTTGGCTAAATATGCCATTTATAATAATTTCATTTAGCTTCATTAATGTGCACTTGTTGCCCATCTGGCTGCACGGCAAATGTCATTTCAATTAAACTCCAAGAGTCATTAGCTCGTTTTTATTTTTATATACATAAGCCGGACAAACCGCCTCAATAACGATATACTGGCATAAGCTCTTACATAATCGGCCATATATTTTCCATGCGCGCACACACAGTGCAAAAGTTTTTCAATTTTCCATAGCTTCTGCCGCTGTCTGCTGTCTGCCTGGCTCTCACATACACATATACATATACATATAAATAAAATGACGCTGGGGACGGCGTGTAATTATCATAAAGCGGAATCTTGTAGCGCCAATATGAAGCTCATAACTTTGTATGGGTGACTAGACTGGGGGTATGTACTACGAACAGTGGACACCACTGGTCACCTCCTGCTGCCTAATGCCCATTTCGGTCATCCGCGTCACCAGCCCAAACGATGTAACTTTCAATTTGCGTAATTTTCAAGTGAGCACTGGCAGAAAAAAAAAAGCTGATCCCTCACCTGAACCCAACGACTGTTGCCGTGCGATGCCATGAGAAATCATTGGTGGGTGGCACGAGAGAGAGAGAGAGACGCGGTGGCCCAGCAGCTAGCTGGCTGTGAGGCGTGGCTAACTGCTGCGTTAAGGTGCACGCTTGTCATAAAATGCCGCTTATTATGCTGGCTATTAATTTTTAGTGCTTAGACGCAACTGCCTGGACCTGGACGTGGACCGGGACCGGAACGTGGATGTGGATGTGGATGTGGACACGGCCTGGCTGCTGGCCTGAGACCTGAACGTGCCCCCAGTTAGACTGCTCCAATGCTAGCCCCATCATAGTTACCAAAACTTGTTGTTGTTGTTGTTGCTGTTGCTGTTGGCCCAGGCAATTTATGACATACATGCGGAATGGACAACGCCATCTCCATCCCTATCCGCATCGCCATCCTCATCGCCTCATCGCTATCGTTGTGCCTGGGCACATTTTGGCGGCATATCGCGCCGCTTCTATCGCAGCTGTACAAATTTATTTTGCGTTTGCATGCACTGCACTCCAATTGGGCCTAATCACTATGTAATGAAGCTTGCAGAGCCAGCTTGCGAAGATTTTATTTGCGCACACAAATGAGCTGCAATGACTTAAGTCAACTTAAGAGCTTAGTTTAATGGACTCAACTAACTTTCGAGCATATATTTAAGAGCTACTTATGAAATTTTGGTTTTAAAATGAGGTATAGTTGGTATTGTAAAGAGTCTAGATCATGGCGAGAGTCTTAAATCGGTATGTGATCGGGAGATAAATGAATAAGAATCATATGCGATAGATAAAAAGAGATCAGAAAATTATTGCTGAGATAAGAACTGAAGTTAACAATTGCCTAGATGGTTCGAAAAAACGATTAATGTCTTGTTATATGATTTCGATATATATCGAAAAAGGTTTAGATATATAGAAAATGATAAAAAACGAAAATAATTAGATGCATAGATAGTTCAAGAAAATAAACAATATATACATATATAATATATAAGAAATATGTTCAATATATGTATACTTCATCTTGAATGTCATTCATTTTGATATTTGTCTGGTATCATTAAAGTTATTAAACTCTCAGACTAAGTCGGAATTTAATATATTTCCTAACATAACTTTTCTTCCCTTTTTCCATTTCTCATTTCAAGCTAAGCCACAGCACAGTCTATAAGCTGAACTTATAGAGTATCTGGATATCGTGCATATGCGAGCATATGTTTATTTATTAAAACTAAGCATCTGCTAGCGTATTGGGGCACAAGAAGCGAGCATGTCGAGAAGTTACCCATCATTAGTACTAACAAGCGACATTACGCGGCAGCGCTTGCTATTGGGTCTCTCTGCCTCCCTCCCTCCCTATCGCTCTCTCTGTCTCCCTCTCTCACTGCTAGTCTGAAATCTTTGTTGGGGTCTCAGCTTCTTGGCTGATTACATTGGCCAGATAGTTGCGAGCACGCGTACTTGATATGGCTTTGTCCCATTACACTGCGCTCTCTCTCCCCCTATGCCCCTTTCACTATCTCACTCGCCTCGTATGTTTATTTAAGGAATTTTTATTACCACATATGTGTGCATGTGTGTGTGGGTGAGTGTGTGTGAGTGTGAGTGAGGCCAGAGTTTGAGTTTGAGTTTTTGTTGTGGGCACACTTATCGCATTTTTAGATTTTTCATGGGTTTATTAAATTGTTTTATGTGCACTCCCCCAGCTGGTTAAATGTCATAATGTGAGTTCTGAATTCTTGAAATTGGTCTCGAATTTGATTGCAATGCGGCGGCATTATTAGGCTAATGATGGCATTGACTACAGACAACATTTCGTGTATGTGCATAGTTAGAGATATGGTTATTAGATTAAAGTATTATGTGAAACTTAAGTGCGGATTACAAGCCGAGATATATGATTATTGGAATGTGCAGAAATTGTTTAGCTTATGTTCAAATCACTAGCCAAGAGATATGATTATTAGATTATTATCCCATACTGACTGTTGGGTGATAGATATGATTATTAAATTATGGAAATATGTGTAGTAATTATGTATTTCCGAAGTACTTAAACCTTGTGTTGTCATAGAAGAATTCTTTCAGTCGTGAGTATTTATTATAATAGCAACATAAAACATACCTGAAAAGAAAAGAAAAACCTTTTTATTAGATACCGAAATTGGAATAAATAGATAGATGATAATTGTATTTTAGAAGAGACATAAAACTAGCTAAGCATAGCAATCAAATGACTTTCAAACAGTTGTTAAAACCATCGATGGCGCCACCGTTAGTATTACGATAGGTCGATGGATTTTATTTGCTGGGGTTTTATCGTCTTATTTAATGGATGCTCTGGTACTGTTGTGTAGATTTTCTGATGGTATTTGTCTTCTTGCTTAAATTTATTACAGATTCGTGATACGGAAACAAAGGCTGGCTAGCAAGGGAAGGAGCAACGTTAAGAAAATGAAATTAGTTGACTCCAAATTGAATTGGATTCTGTATTATAGTAGAAATTTATCGATTTTTTGAATTTCTATTTATATAATCTTCATTTTTAGGAAATTAAGTTTCTATTTTGTTCTACATTACTTATTTAATTTTAAAAGTTTTCCCCAAAGAGCTGTTAAATCGAACAGTGCGCCCTTAAATACTCTCTATCGATAGTTTTGCAGATCCATAATACTCCTCACTTCACTCCTCACTTTATTAATCTATAGCTTTAAAATTTTATATTTATGTTTATTTATTTATTAGCTATTTTATGTTTATTTATCTTCCTTGAAAAAAACGTAACTCAAATCATTATTGATTGTAAATCATGATAACTTAAAGCAGTCTTATCTCTTTCTCATTTTTATGGCGCTGCCAACTTGTGCCACAACAAGCTTAAAACACATAAGATATGGTCAACTTGTTTACCATGGCTTACGATAAAAGAGTCAGACTTGAAAGCTTTACGCAATCAATACATCAATACATCAACAATTTCCTACTTAATCAACAAAAAAACAAAACTTATTGCCTGTTCATTTATGGATTTCTATTTATAAACAAACAGGCAAAGTATTTTTTACTGTTGACTTGCCGTATAATTAAATACAAATAACAATTAAGATATATAGCAAAAGCTCGTTTGCTTTTTGGACAGCGACAGGGGGATTCAAACTCCATTAGTGGGCATATCAAATAATTGAAGTTTTTTTTTTTTTTAAATTAAGAGCGACCAAAATACGATGACAATTATGAATTGAGACGTTAATTGTCTATAAAGAGAGACACAGATAGAGTGTGTGTGTGTGTGACTAGATCCATTTTAAGAGCCTTCAATTTGAAGCCTGTCGCATGATATTGTCAAAGAAAAATTGCAAGCCCAGCCTAGTCTGGTGGGTTGGTCAAAAATAATTTTCATATTTAATTGACAGTCAGACAGATTGAGAAATGCTACCGATTCCATTAGCGCGGCCTGTCATCGAGAGTTTCCATATAAACCATACTACAATATATTTTTGTTTTTCTCCACTTATTTCGGTTTTCGTCTGTCAATAAAGTTGAACGCCTGCTGCTGCCTCCGGGGCGTATGAATATTTCATTTTTATTTAACAGCAACATGTTTTACAACATTATTAGACAACGTCAGAGGCGAGCGAGCGAGCGAGCGAACGAGCGACTAGACACTCGAGCTGGCCAATTTTAATTACCAATATTTCCAGGTGTCGAATCAACGTCCCACGCCTCTATGGCCAACACTTTGCATTTTATGACAGTTGCCCTGCTTTACTATTTGTATTTGTATTTTTTTTTTCGCATAAAAACTAGTTAATTACACATTTGTTGCTTGCAGCTAATTAGCAATTTGTGACAAACAGTTCTAATGGCTTGTAATTGGCCAGTATTTGTATGGCTCATTGATATGTAATTTCATTTATATTTATGCGCTTAGTGCACGATTAGCTCATGGGGGCTCACACGTGGTCCACCCTAATTGAATTGTCACTGCGACTAATGCGATGCTTTCAGGCGGGGTTAGCCTGGGTTATGCTCATTGTTCTTCATTATTGAGCTTAATTATTTAACTAATATTACACGCACACAGAGAAACATATATGTATATATATTTGTATATACATACATACATATATTAGCCACCTTCCTTAATTGCTAGTGCTTTTACTCGTTAACGAATGATAAGATATCATGTGTCTTTCTTCAATGCGTCATTTTGCAAAAGTTTCTGCGCTCTTTTATAATTTCGCAATAGTTGAAATTATATACAATATTAAGTATTTTAAGCAGTATTAAAAAGCTAGGTAATCTAGCCATCTAGCCTTTTTATTGAATATTTTTTTTGACGTATTTTTCTTATCATTTTCTTATCAGTTATTTAATATTCACTTTTCAAAAAATATATTTAAAGGTATTTATATTATTTTTATTTATTTATTTGCCGTTTTATTTTCAACATAAGAATTACTTTATGTTCTTTATTTATTTTATTTTATTTGATTTTTTATGTATTTATAATATTTTTATTTATATTTATATTTTTTAATATCAGAACTAAATTCCTGTATTTTTTTTTTCAACAACAAATAATAGAATAGTTACACATTTCATGTTTTTATATAAATATATTTTTTATGTACATATACATATATATATTTTTTTTAATAAATAAAATTCGTGCTTGCATATAAAATACTATGTAAATTCACTTCACAGGCAGTTCACAGTGAATATATTGTAGATATATCTTTGGCTCATTGCTCGCCCTTCCAACGCTTAGCAGTGATGATGTGGGGGTCCGTGATGATGATGATACTCAACGTGGCCATGGTGATGATCATAGTGGCCATGATGATGGTCATAGTGGCCATGATGCGGTGGGCCATGATGATGATGGTGGTGATGATGATCGTAGAACGGGGGCGGCGGTGGTCCGTGATGATGATGGTGGTGGTGCGGCGGCGGTGGCCCATGGTGTCCATGGTGATGATGATGGTGTCCCAAGTGCAGGCCCAAGTGGATGCCAAAGAGACGATCGTCGTGGTGTGGTGGCGGCATTGTTTTCACTCTTAATTTCTTTGCAATTCCTTAGCTGTTAACTGAAGCTCTTAATTCCACGAGCTAAACAATCGTACTGTGCCCACTCCTACCGGCAATTGTCAATATATACCTCGCTGCCTATCTGATAACGTTTGCAGGTGATGTACATGAATTGTTGGTTATCTTATCTCCCGGCCATTTCGTCTATTGTGAATCAATGTGAGTCATTGAGTTGTAAAAGTAATAACACATTTCTCATCGTCTTTGGGGTTGAGCTAATCTGTGTTCCAGGTGAGTAAGTTCGCTCCGGTTAGGGTACTTCCCTCTCGCCAGTGAATAGCCATTTGCGAGAGACACACAAAAAATAAAATAAAACGTAGCCAACTAATCGCGGCAAATAAATATATAAATAAATAAATCTGTTTACGCTTTTTCCGCAAGGCAGAAGCGAGAAAAACGAATCAAGCTTCAGACAAAACTTACGGAAAATGCGGAAGCAGCGAAAAGAGAGCAAAAATGGAAAACATGCCACAAAGTGTTGCAACTTTTTGTATGGCGGCGTCGAAAACTTTTTGGCATCTGCTAAAGGAGTAAAGAAAAAGTGAGGGAGAGAGTCGGGAGCGTGAACGACTCAGAAATACCCTGACTTTCGTTAGCGGAATTCATCGACTTTATTATCATTTTCGTTATTGTGTTCTGCATCATTATCTCTTACATAATCATCCATAGAAACAATATCAGCATCATTATCAGGTTTATAGTTTATTTCGTTATCTGTCGCATTGTCATAATCCTTATGATTATTATCATGAGGTTTGATAGCTTATCAATCATTGCCATGATCATCACATATCATTATTATTATTGTATTTACTCTCATCAGTGTCATTAAAATTGTTATAATAATCATTATATATATATTAGATACACATTTATCTATCAATCAACTCAATATCAGTATTTATAAAATACTTCATAAAGAGTGATTTTTTCTCATTTTTATAAACATTTACAAAAACCATTATGCTCTATTTATGCATTTTCAATGGGCTCAGGGTATAGTAGAAAAAATGGAGTATAAAAACTAAATGCAAGAAGTCTCCGGCAATAATTTCCGCCTGCATTGCTGGGTCTGGACAAAGGGAATGCCAGCCGGACTGGAAATGCTGTAAATACCGAAAGGCCAACGCAAAAAGTGCGAAATAAGAGGAATACAAAGCACACGATTCACAGACCAGGCAGATGCAGGCAGGCAGGAGGAAAGAGTGAACACTTTGTATGGAGATTTAGCAGCTGGCAGGAGGGCTGGTGGGCTGGAGCAGTTGGGGCGGAGGAGGCGTGATAAAGTGAGGACGTTGTCATATCAAGTGCTTAGTGCGTGCGAGCGACGTTCTCATAGACTTAACAATAACTTTTCCTGGCTGAACCCTTCGTGGCGGCCGGAGAGCGGGCGGGCGGGCGTGCGAGAGCAACGGCGCAGATAAACTGCGTTAGAAGTTATAAAGCGATTAGACTGCGCGACGGGCTGGCAACTCCATTGGGAGGGCTGCAACGTGTGCCAAGGACAAGTGCGAGCAAAAGCTGCAAAAAAAAAAACAGAGTGGCAAACTTTTTGCTGTATCAATTTAATGCCTATTTAAAGTGTGAGTCGAACCCAACGGGAGCGATAATATCTGAGACACCCGGGGGAAATGGGAAATAGATGTCGCGCAATGCAGGTAATGCATAAATTTGATTTTATGGCAAGTACTCGACAAACTTTCTTCTTTACCCAAAGCCAAGGTGGCTTATTAGCTGGCAAAGCGAAGAAAATTCAATTGGAAATTGAGTTTTCAGAAGAGTTAAAGTTCGACTTAAAGACAGTGAGTAGTAGAAAGCAGAAATATATGTATGAGACAAGGTGGAATATTTGAAAAGAAATGAAAGAACTATGAAAATATTAAATAGTAAATAATAAATATGTAAATAATAAATAATAAATAAATAGTAAAAAATAAAAAATAACAAATAATAAATAATAAATAATAAATAATAAATAATAAATAATAAATAA